>CM034151.1:168279091-168860881 GCA_019776745.2 Taxus chinensis
TCGTGGAGAATGGTTTTTAAAATGGTTGTTTTGAAGGACATAAGGTCTCTTATTTGAGGGTGCATTTAAGATATTAAGATTATCTAAATGTAATTCACCTTATCAATCAGATCCTAAAGGACATTGCGGAATGAGAGACACCTTTCGATGTCCTGTCCTGGACCCTATGGTATTTTCAATAATCATGTTTGGTACGAGAGGGTTTTGAAATAGAAGTAAGATACGGCGGATGTGTGGGAGATTGATCATGTTAGCAAAGAGAAGCTTGTCAAAAAACTATACTATATGATCATCGATAGTATATTTTTGTGAGGATGAAGATCTTTAGGTGGGTCAAATGTTATTGGAGGTAGATTACAACCGCCTACATTGGATGATGATGATTTAAACTTTTACTGGCTAGATGCATGGTTGGGATGAAAAATTCCATTTTGGTTTCTTTGGTCTAATTGACTATACCTTAGTCAAGGTGCTCGAAGCTCAATTTTGCAGGCCATTGTAAAATATTCATATTAAACATCTGGAAGGATTGAATTCAAGTTGAGATGAGATATTGTTTCGCGCAAAGAAGAAGGGAAAGAAGAAGGGGAAAAAATTTGATTAACTTTATGTGGGCGGGAATGATAGTTGATTGATGATACCCCTCTAACAGATAAAAGTCTAACAATGGAATCATCTTCGAATTATTTGATTACATATAGTTGGTAATGGTGATTTACGAAAGTTGATGTTGAGTGAAAAGTGTGCGGAGGAATAGCTGAGCGATCTTTGTAATGAAAAGACTGAATATTGTGGTGTATTTGTTATGCAGTCTGAGCATGGGCCCTACTACGGATAAATAGGGAACTCCTAGCAGTAATCTTGATCAGGTTAATAACGTATAATATACATGATGGAATCCTTGTATCTGCTTCTAAGGATTCTTCCTTACTTATAGAATTTGAGAATTAGGAAAGTTCCCAGTGAGGAGGTAAGCTGTTGTATGACCCAGTGATGAATAAATAGGCTCGTTGCATATTTGTTATATGATAATGTGTTCTTATGCCCAGAAGTTGCTGCGGGGCTAGATATTTGTCATCAAATCTGAACAAGGTTTGTTTGTGGTGGTTGTTGTGTATTGGATTTGTATTGGATGAGGGGGACTGCCACCAGATTATATATGAAAACTTATTGGGTTGTTTGGTTTATGGTGATATTGTTGAGAATATTTGTTTTGAGGGAGTTTTTAGGAATATATAAAATGGCGTTAGAAACTATTGGCTGTGAAGGGTTGATTATACTGATGTGGATAGGCATTAGAGGTGTTAAAAAGGGGTTATGACGGTTGGGGTATTATGTGTAGGAAACGAATAGACATGGAATAAGAGGTTACGACTGTTGTGGATGTGTTGATGAAAGGGTATAGAGGTATGATGAGTGGTTGTGACTATTGTGGTTATGATGGAAATTACTAGAGGTATAGATAATACATTGAGTTTGTGAGGTATAGATTGAAAGGAATGAGAATAGTATATTATTGTTGCCAAGATGGAAGAATGGTAGAAGATAGTTAGAGATACAACTGTTATTGATAAGTGGGTTGATTTGTGAGAATAAATATAAACTATCGTTTTGAACAAAGGACGTGGGTTTTGGATGGGGGAGGTTAAGCCACACTTGATGGGATGGCTTATTATAGAATCACAGGCAGAGTCTGAAAATGGTAAGGAAGAAACTAAAGATTGAAGTCGGTGATGATGGTTTTTGGACATTGTTCTGAGGGGGCGTAGATCAATACAAGAGGTCTACTAAGGAGGTAGCATTATTGAGTATTGGTGTCTTGTGAGGAAATAAATTAAGATCCAAAGAATATTAAATAGGGACGGCATAAACGATAACAAATTTTCTTGTTGATTGTTGACAGGATAAGGATGTATCTGTTGGATGAATGGCTCATGATTGGGATCAATGAGACATGAGTAAGCATGTGAGGTTTCAGTAATATACGGTTGTGGTTCAGGTGTAAACGGATGAAGATGGACAGCCCGAGCAACAAGGTATGCACTGAGAGCAATGGGCTATGCGTCTAATATTTCTAAGAACACAAGATCCCCACTATCAAATAAATGGGCGGAATGAATGTATTTCAAATGAAGTAGATGGCACTACTATAAGGAATGAGGGATTCGATTTCTTGTCAAGTAATAAGTAGCCCGTGTTGTTCAGTAGATGCGAGGCATCCTGAGGAGGGTTTGAAGATTGTCAGGATAGTTGGAATTTTCCTATATGTTTTTTAGAGGTTTGGATACAAGATTGTTGTCTAGTAAGAACCATGGAACAAACAATCACCTAATAAGAAAAAATATAAACTAGGATAGTGATTTACAAACAGCAGGAAAATCCCACAGAAGAATATTTTATTTGCTTGATTAAATTAGAAGAAAATTGAAATGTTGTAAAACGCATGATAAGGTCCTAGGACATATCCGTATAAGGTGGTTTAAGGTGGTAATGTTTAGGCTGAGGTCCTCGATATACCTGAAGGTTACATGAGGATAAATCTGTCTTTGGTGTCGGTTTACAAGGCGTCGGTTGGGAGGGCCACCCCCTCACTTCATGGCCCTCAGCGATAAGGGGAGTCTATAGTTCTGAGCCAATATACCAAAATTAAGGGATTATACTCAGGCAGAACATCAAGTTGAGTTCCTTATTGGGTGATGAAGTACCAATGTTTCAATGAGTAGAAGTGTTTCAATGCCAGTTAGGTCTGACGTGATTGGTTGTGTGTGGGGGAGGATAAGTGAATGCCAATAGATTAAGCACAATATCAAGCTATGTGATCAACAAGGAATAAAGGTTATTTAAGCCCAAAAGAACAATTGATGTTGATGAGAGAAGCAAACAAGAAGGCCCATGCTTTGAAATAATAGAAGAAATACAACACACATGTACAATGATTTCCTTTTAATTTTTAATGTTTTTTTTTTCTTAGCACAACAAAGCACCAAAAGCAATAACATACAAGACCTAGATGAAAATAGAAGATAAAAAATTAGAAAGGATGAGAGCCCTCTGACCTATTGAGTTATCCCAGAAGTAGTCATAGAGATCACGATGATTGACAGGATCGTGGGGGATTCAGACAATCATTGGTAATTTAACTAGATCGCTGGCGATTTACAGAGTAGAAGGCCTAGAGAATGAAAAATTAAAATTGAATGAAATAAAAAAGGGGACTCTTAGTCCAAATGGGCCTGCCATAATGTGTTTGAGAGAATTTGTACTTTCTAAACTTTGACTAATGAAGTGGAAAAACAAAAACCAACCTCAGAAAATGAGAGGGGTTAACGATACCGTGAGATAGCTAATATGATCTTGATGAATGGTTGAAGTTGCAAGTCCAAAGAAAATCACTCATGAATGAAAGGACACTAAATAGAAGTATTAGATAAAGAATAAATGCGTTGTCGTAAAGGTTAATCCTAGGAAGCAAAAGGCTTCCTTGGAGGACTGTAACCATTTGTAGGACAGTTAAGTAGATTGAAACAATAATGATAAAGACATGCAAGCAGGAAAAATGACAGATAGATAGCAGATAAGAAGCTCTGGACAAAGGTTGAAAGGGAATTCATGTGGAGCTTCAGGTGCCCACAAGTAAGGGTGGAGAGATTTAAAAAGACGCAAAGTAGTCGTACGAGAAAAGTCATCCGTCTCTAGTTGAATGTAGGGGAGGAACTTGTTTATCCTCAATTCTGTCCATGATAGTAAAATTGGAATTTTCACAAGGTTAACTCATGAAGAATGTCTGTATATTCCCAGAAGAAGGGGTGTTAGACTACAGGAAGGTTGTCAATGCTAGTAATAGATTGAGGGATAACAACCAGGGCATTTCCATCTAAAAGGACAGAAGCCATGCTGCAAAGATAATTTTTAAATGCAAAATATTGATTTATAAAACTAATTAATTAAACCACAAATTAATAAAATATATGTTTTGAAATGGATAGTGGGTTGATTTGCGACTTAGTGTTGGTGATCTATAAATTTGTAAATTGATGAACGATGTTATTCCGACAGGAGTTGTTGGTGATTTATGCTATCGTCAGTGACTATGGTAATCGCTAGCATTGTTGAAATTGGTCCATTGGTGTTGCCATTGATTGTAAATGGCGCGATGGCAAAGGAAGAGGCGAGTGAATTGATGAAGGAAGCTTAGTCAAAGGAATGAAGGTTACTTGGAAATGCATTATCAGTTAGTTTCAGGTTGGTTTGGTTTCAGTTTTCACATGCTTGGGTTGGGAGGTTAGGAAGTCTACTGCAAGTATCAAAATGCGTTAGGTATGTTAGATCATTATCTTAAGGTCATATATGATGAGTTTCAGCATTTGAGCAAGAGGTCTTACAGTTGAGTTCCAGGTCATTTGGTAGTGAGAAGTATCGGTGAAATGGTTCATTAGAGTTGTGCTAGAAGCTGATGAGGTGTGTTAAGTTTATGGTACATGTCATGAAAATAATAGTATGAGAATGGGATGAGCTGGGAATTTGTTTCTCAAACCATGTTTGAGAAGAGAAAAGAACAAGAATTCTTTAGACTCCTCGAGGTCGATTTCAAAAAATTCACAAAGTTGGCCATGAGGATCTCAATGTAGGTGATGTAAAAAATGGATATCTGTTGAGATGTAAAAGAATATTTATGCAAATGACTCATATATCATGTATAGGGATGCGTTTTTGGTTACTCCTGCAATTTCATCAGTTCTGAAGAGGTGGGTAGCGGTGTGTAAAAGTTATGTTAGTTTTTCTAAAAACTGAGGTTCATTGAGAAATACATTTTGAGCCCTTTTGTATTCTAGCACCAATTAAAAAATATGAATACCCTTAGATAAATGGTAGAAGAAAGTTGGGATAAGAGGTCAAATCTGAATTTGAAAAAACGTAAGCAATGGTTGAGGTTCAGGAAAAGTACGAGTCTTTTCGATCAGTGTTTTCTCTCTCTCCATGCTCTTTCGGAGTTGACAAGTCAACATGAGTTTTATAACTCTAAATCATTTTTGAAACTTGTACACTCCTTATAAGTAGTCACAAAATCTCCTCCAATCAAAATAGTGGACTCCATTACATCTTAGGGTGGACAATGTTATATAGGCAGGTATTTGCATTATGAGACTAGGACTGGGTAGTCATAATTCAAACACTCCAAGCCTATGTTTCTTCATAAAAATATAATGTGAAATGGTTTTTCATAGGTCCTTAAAGGTTTATTATCTTCTACATGATCAAGGAAACCTGATAAAGCCTTCAGTTGGTATGGTAAATGGTAAGCTTGTCTTAAGGGTGTTATTTCCTTCAAAGAGTCTTGTATGTAGTGTCAAGGAAACATGGCCCATCAAGTTGAGTAGATATCCTTTCAAAGCATGTATGCAATAACAAAGGAATCATGAGTATATTTTAATTCATTCTTGGTAAAAGACAAGTGCAAGGAAGAGCTAGTTTATTAGAAAATTGTATGCAAGGAGCTCAAGCTTAAATAGTGGCTCATGGTGATTCTGCTCAGACTTGAAGAGATCAACTACAAACATACCTCCTCCAAATGGTGATGACATACAATGTGGTTTTTTTTTATCAAGTAAATTCACTAAGTCATGATATTGGGTGTGACAGTTGTGTTTTTAGTTCACCTCCTTGAATTCAAGTATCAAAACAGAGATTGTATGTTTCCAAAGGAACATTCAATTATGGGAGTCCAGAAGAAGTGTTCAAGGCCAAAAAATAATGTTGGGGGTATCTACCAAACACATAGACCATTGTGGAATGATCAGTCTTGAAGAAAGACCATAGATGAGCTAAGAAACATTAAAAATTTGCTCTCGAGTGTCTATAGTAAGCTTTACCTTGGATCTACGGTTTTTAGAGAAGAAAATATCAAAACATGAATTTTATCCAATGAAAATTATTCATTCTTTGAAGATATCTCTATATGATGGTCATGAACCCTATGCAAAAATAATCAATCTTGTTCATCTCAAAATGAAGGATATTTTAATGACAGTCTTGTGCATTACCGAGGCAGTATTATAAAGCAAAATTTTGGTCAAATTAAAGCATTTTATTGACAATGGAGGGTTTTCTATCAGTGTGATTAACTCCTAGGAAGTTGTTTCAAGTTTTAAAATTCTCAATTTATCTTAAAAGAGTATATCAACGCATCTCCTTGTCACATTTTGTGGAAAAGCTTCCAAAAATGCACAGTATTGTTCTGCAAACCTTCAAATTGAATTTAAAATGCCTTATAAGTGAAATTTGATGCTAGAGGAAGTTTTTTAAGGGTGTATTAATGTTTCAAATGCCTTCAATATGAATAAATTGAGTAAAGGACTTTAGAACTTGATCATAAAGTTTCAACTACTAGTTTGATCTTATCGAGAAAGTGAAAAGTCATGGATAACAAATGCTTGAAGAGGATAGACAAATGAAGAAGCTCAAAGGCCTTTGAATTGTTTTCAAACTCTTTTTTCTGTCCTTATTCATCTCGAGTAAGAATATGAAGAGTCTCATATTTTTCAATCAGTGAAAATAAAAATACTACACAGAAGTTTAAAAGTTACCTCCAAGGAAGAGAAGCTTGAACAAGTGTGTGTTGAAAAGTGGAATGTGGTGTGTAGATAGAAGGTCATAAGTCATACAAAAGTTTCTAGTGTCTTGAATTCAAGAAGGAGCACCAAAAAACAATATGGTGTATTTGAAGAATGATTATGGATTATGAGATGTTAATGTGCTAATGTGTGATATAATAAAAACATAACAGAGTAAAAATGATTGAGTATAGTGTATGAATGAAGTGTGTAAACAGTTAACATATAGTGCAAGGAATCAAAAGAAAGTGATTTTTGTTGAACATTGAAAGGATGTTAAAGAGATGTTAATGTAAAAAGGAAAAATGAAGAGAATAGATTCAAGGACAGAGTGAGAAATGCTAAGAATAAGGTTAAAGAGTGATTGACATGTGCATAAAATAGTGACATATATAATTGTGATATACTAAGAAGTGTACAGTGAAGAAAGATCAAGGTATTGAAGAGACAACATATTCTGTAAGAGATATGAGATTAGCGACAAGTATGCAATGAATGGATATATGATGAAAACACGTTTATACCTAGAAATTAAGCCTATGCTGGTTTGTGAATCCTTGAATATGAAGATTAATATAAGCTTGAAGTTGTCATTCCACAAAAGAAGAGTGCCAGGTGTATCATGACAGTGTCATGATTGAGGTCCATTTACCAGGATTGAGGTGAATGTAGCAGAAATATGCACATGTAAACAATGAGGGGTTGAATGTGTGACAAGAAGAAGTGTCATGAAGAAATTGAAGGTGTGAAAGCATATTTGTATAACAGAGCTTGCAGTTGTAGAGTAGGAAACCAGAAGAATAGTGAGTTGGGGGTAAAACTGAGAAGAATAGAGAGAAAATTTAGAGGTCATTATCAGTTGTGTAAGAGAACAAAATAAGTGTGACCAAAACTTTGATAAGTCTAAGTTGCAGCTTAGCATATACGGGGTTGTAGCCTCCTTGTAAGTAGAAGCTTATAAAAGATTATTTGTAGTTTTTAAATTGTACGAGGTTGAAGCCTCCTTATGAGTTGAAGATCACTAAAGGTCAGTTGTTGTTGAACCAAATTTTGGAATTGCAGCTCCAAGTTGAGTTGAAACTCAACCATGAAATCAATGTAACTAATATAGGATAATTGTCCTAAGCCTAGTTCTTGGTTTTAATGGGTTTTTTCCCAATTTTCGTTTACCACATTAAAACTTGTGTCTCTTTGTACTCTCTTGCAAATTACTTTTGTATGGATTTATATGTTCATCATAGAAGATTTAAAAAAGGTAAAGTTGTGAAGGCATTAATTCACCCCCTCTCAGTTTCCTAGTTTCCAATAATTTGTATCAGAGCCTGGTACTCTAGAATCAAGTCTAACATCTTGGAGTAGGTCCTTTCTGAATCAAAAACATGGTTATTGAAGTAATTTCTAGTAGCATCTCAAGAGACAAATATGTCGGTGAGGATGAAATCTCAAATGAAGAGGAAGCATAGGTAAATATTGAAGCAGAACTAATACGTGCTTTGGATGAACTAAAATATCAAAGGAAAAAGGACCAAAAATTGAATACCAAGTTAAAAGATTATGAAGAGAAAATCAAACTTCTTGAGAAGAGAAAAACACAAAAATATGAAGAGGAAATAAAATATCTTCAGGCACAATTAAAGTTGGTTTCAGCATCTCTCAGAGATAAAAAGAAAGAGCATCTCAAAAATAGTATAGAACTAAAATCTTAGGTTGAAACAATGTCAAAATCTCTACATGCCAAAGAAGACACCTGCATGAGATATGAAGAATATTTAATATCATTGAGAGCTGAATTAGAGGAAGCAACAGAGAAACTAAAGATGTATAGCAAGTTAGAAAATAGCTCTAAGGCTCTAAAGGAAATGTTGGACAAACAGAAGTCAATAGATGACAAAATTGGACTAGGCTTCATTAAAGATACTATAAAGAAGAGTCAAGATAACATGGCTAGTTTAAGGGGACAGTCAAACATGAAGAAAAATTCAAGAATACCTAAACCAATTAGGCAACCCAAGAGTTGAGGAAACAAAGAAAGACAAGAAAATAGTGTGGGAAGATGAAGCAAGCTCAAGCAAGACAACAAAATTTGATGATCAAACCAATAAGAGTGAAAGCAAGCCAAGGACCAGTTATGAAGAACACCCACTCATAGTCAGGAGAAGAAAAGGAAATGAAACACACCATACATGTTTGACAAGTAGTGAAGTCTCAGGAAATGAAGGTAGAACATCCAGCAGTACATCAAAGAAAATAGACAAGGCTTCACATGAGAGAGAATGAAAGAGTGAGTCACCAAGCCTTCTTGATAGCTTCCTTTGTTTTGAGAGATTCTATCAATAATATAATTGCTTCTCTAGGATTCTTGAAGGCATACTCTCTTTTGAAGAAGCATTGATGTGTACCTGATAAGAATCGTCATCAACAGGTGCTCATGTTGAAAATATATCACCAATGAAAAAGTATGCTTAGTATATTATTCTCTTAAACTTCTGTTTGGTATGGTTGAATTGTGTCAAGTACTTGAAATTCTAAGTCTGGTCTGGTTATAAGATCTATCTATTATAGTGTATGCCTTATCCTTTAACTCTTTGGATCATGAAAGGAGTGCACTTAGCTAGTCATGTATACCATGAGTGCATGTGAGTCAAATGGTTGTTCTTGTTATTGGAAGTGTTGTTGTATTTCTCCAATCATCCCTACAAGTCTTTATCAATTCTATTTAGGTTTCAAATGCTCAAAATATAATCAACAAGATATGTCAAACCTTAGCATTAATTATGGTCAAGTCATGGGTCTGTGAAAGTGAATAAAATTCTGTCAAGTAATCAATGTGTATCTCAATCAAGGTTGTCAAGTATCCATGGTCTGATTGACTACACAAGATGTGTGTCTATTAAGGATTGCCTAGTGTCTTAATTTTTTCAAATGCTCCACAAAGTTGAAAATTCAGTCTCTCAAGAAAGAGAAAGGTAATGCACCATACAAAACTTCATAAATGTGAACAAGAAGTGAAGGCACTTAAGGAGGTCTCTTTGATTCTTCATGCAAGTAGTCTTATCTTGAAAATGTGTGAAATATTTGCAAGAGATACAACACTTTTCTAAAGGATCTTATCAAATAAATATTCTCTAAACATGTATCATGTTCAATAATAATGTCTTGTAATGTCCTAAAACAGTTCTTGTGAGTCCTAAGACAATGAGTTATGTGTGTTTCTTCAAGAAGAATGAGAAGAAGTTTGTTTAAGGAAAGGTATGCATGTGTATTTAAGAGCTACAGGTAATTTCTTTCTTTGTGCATCATTAGAACAGACCTCTTATCCAAACATTAGGCCTGGAATCCAAAGTTTGAAGAAGTTATGCTAAAATACCATTCTCGTGTTCTTTTGGAAAGTTATATGATGACAGAGCTAGGGTATGTGAGTTGAGACCCATAACTTGGTTATTTCACTCTAAAAAATTCAAGATATGATGAAGAGAAACCTAAGAAGGATAGTGTGAAAGAAAATTGAAAAGGTAAGGGTTATTTTTAGAGTTTTCCTTGACAGTTTGGAAGAAGGGTGATAAACACAGTCAAGGAGCTACTTTTTGAAGGTTGATTTGCAAAGGAAGTGGATGATAGCCAAAGAGTATGAAGTTGAAACTTGTCACATTTGAATAAATAAATAGTGGGTGTTTGAAAAGGTTAGGTTTATGTCATAGAGACCTTAGAAACAAAATTTATAAGAGATTCCATATTATCCCTGGCCTAGTGAGGGTTTGGGAACAAAATTACAAAGGGTGGAGTAGTAAGAGTTGTACAAAGATTTGAAGTATGAATTTTTAGGAGCGTATTGGGGTTAGCAAGAGTGATCTACTGAATCTTTCAAAACCTTTTGGATATCCCTAAAACCCTAGATGTTCTAGTGTAGCAGATAACTAGCTACATGCATAAGTGCATATGAAAGAAGCATAATATGATGTTTCCACATGAGTTGAATTTTTCATAGCATAGGTAACAATGTTTTGAATTTCTCTATGTAATAATATACAGAGTAAATTTATATAAGGGGTGCAAGCAACAAGTCTTCAGACTATCAAATAAAAAAGGTATGGTACCTAAAAAATTGGAAGCTAGATACAATGGAAATATGGTTCTTTGTCCAAATGGTTTAAAAAGAAGTAGTTACTGGTGTAAACGGTCTATAAGGTGTTGATTATGACAGGGGGAGCATGTGATGATTACCACTAGAAGGTGTTCTAGTTTAGTTCAAGTCATACAAGGTATGTTCTTGACAGTTTTCTTCTAAAGGCAAGCAAGTTAGACATTACCTCATTCAAATGAAGCTACAAGGACTGAAATAAAAATTTAGGACAGTGCTCAAGTGTTTGTCAATCATCTCAAGTTCTGTGTGCAAGGTTAGAAGATAAATTCTTGTGTCTTCAACTAGTATGAAGTGGTATCAGCTCAAGGGAAGTGATGGAAATTTGTTCCATAAGTATAATGGTGCTTTAGAGCTTGTCAAAGTTCGTTACAAAACCATTGAAGGGTCTATTCAGGGATTAGTGCTCTCAAGGTATATGATTGCTAAAGTGGTCTCTTGGAGGTAAAAATAGAGTGCGGAGGTAAAATGACATATTTTTCATGATCAAAAGGTGGTTGATGGTGTAATGACGTTTCTTTCGTGATTATTGAAATGGGTAGGTGGTGAGATAAGACAATTTCCTACAAAGGAAGAGTTCTTTTGTTTAGGTGGATCTTGGTTCAGTCAAGCGAAGGTCACTCAACGCTATTATAGGAGCTCAAAAAAGAGAAAACACAGTTCCTAGGGAAGTTTGTGGACAAGTAAGTTCATTTATTCATGCATCTTTATCTTTAGTTGTCATTGTTTCATTTTAAGTGGCTAAGAACCCTTTGTTATAGATGTCAAAGGGGGAGAGAAGCTCTCAAAAATTAGGAATGTGCATTTTCCATCAAAGTTTCTGAGTAGGTTGCCATCAATGACAAAGGGGATATTGTTGAACCCTAGTCATTGGTGTTGTCATTGATGTCAAGTGGCATTGATGGAAAAGCAGTGAATGATGAAGTGAAGCTCAGTCAAAGGCATGAATGTTGATTGGAAATGCCTTCTCAATGGTTTCATGTTGGTTTCAATGTTCTTCAGGCTTGGTTTGTGAGGAAAGAGTCTACTACATGTATGGAAATGGTAGGTATCCTTGGATCAATGGTTTTACAGGTCATATATGATTATGTCAACATGAGAAAGTGGTCTTACAGTGAGTTCTAAGTCATTTGGTGGAAGTCTCAGTTGAAACTGGCTCATTTAGAGTTGTGTCTTGAGCTTGATGAGGTGTGGAAGTTTGGGACAGGTCATGAAAAGACCTTATGATCATGGAAGGAGCCTAGTAATGTTGTTTAGGGCATGTTTGAGGTATAAAAAGGATTAGTTTAGCTCCTAGAGGTAGATTTTAAAAATTCACCAAAGTTGGCCTTGAGGACTCACAGTGTAGGTTGATGCAAATGAGATACGTCTGAGATGTATAGGTGTTTCACACAGAATGTTTCCGTTCCAGAATAGAGTTGCTTCTATCCTTTCATTCTCTTGAGAAATAGATAAGGGGTTAGGGCTAGGAGGAATACCTGTTGAGTGTTGGGAAGGTGTGCGCGTACCGTAGAGAGATCAAACTGATTGTGGAGAACTCCTTTTTGTCTGGGAAGGACTACCTATAAATAAGAACGCAAGACCACTAGATTTTAGTTAGACAACAAGTGAGGGAACTGCCTTGGGCCCAGGAAATATTAGACTTCCTTTCGAAGGTGGCCAGCTCCCTTTCAATACAAATTGATGCAAATGGTAATAAAGAAGCTATTGCGAAATCACGATTTATGTACCTCCTTAAAAAGCAATAGAGTCTAGACTACCAATAATAGTATGTCATGTTGTTTGTTTGGTCACTGGTTATTTATACGTTCAGGTCAAGTTACGGGGATAGACCAGGCTGGATCTGAGGTTGTTAGGAGACAAATAGGTGAAAGGAATATTTTGGGTATAAGTCACAGTGACCGATGTCGGTCACTGGATAACCAACCATGGTTAGAGAACTGCTACCAGTAGGGGATAACCGACACCGGTAGGGTCAGTAATCTAGGTGCTTCTGGGTAGATGTTGATTGTAGGGTGATTGTGGGATTTTTAAGACTGGTGGATGGTTGAGGGGAATAGTGAGATGATGGGGAAGACTAAAAAATACTAAAAGTTTTCTCTTGGGTGTCTACAGTAAGCTTTACCATGGATCTAGGGTTTTTAGAGAAGAAAAGCTCGAAACACGAATGTTAGGCAACAAAAATTCTGAATTCTTTGAATATAGCTTTTTATGATGGTCATGAACCCTATGCAAAAAGAATCAATCTTGTTCATCTCAAAATTAAGGATATTTTAATGAAAGTCGCGTGCATTACCATGACAATATTGTACAATGAGATTTTGGTCAAATTAAAGCATTTACGAAAAACGATAAACGAAGGCCTAAAGTGATAGTTTTTTATTGTTTTCGATGTTTAATCATAATGTAAATGACAGAATGAAGTATACAAATAACTTTAGATGTAATATGGAGCTAAAATATGCCTCAAATCGTTGAATGGAGATGATTTAAGATTGATGTTGTGTCGTTGCGCTTCTCGAAGGTCGACAGATGAAAGAGTATATCAAAATATTGGATTGATGATCACTGGAGGCTGATGCAATCTTATGATAATCTCATGAATGTCTTGAATTCACTAAGGAATAAAAAATGTAGTATAGATAAGAGTAAAAGGTTTCTGAAGATCACTGGGAAAGGAGGAAAAACATGTATTTATAATCGCTAGAGATTGGTTAGAATCGTCAGTGATCTAGATTTTTCAGGGAAAACATTTAGAAAATGGATGAAACTAGTTATAAATGCGTATTTTGGATTTTTTATGAAGGGATGTGGTTATAGGGAGGTTGTAGACGGGATGTAGAGGTTGGGATATAGGAATAAAATAGATTTAGATTGTTTTTAAATGGTTTTGGTAGATTTCAAGTGGTTAAGTGGTTTAGAGATAGTAAATAGTGATTTTATGGGAGTGTAAGATTATTTTTTACGGAGGTATGGATGAAGTGACTTAGGAAAATGATTTTTATATATGTTTTAAAATTGAGTGCATATAATGGGAAGTAGGCAGTTTGATGAAAACCTAGTGCCTATATTGGGATTTGATGCACTTTTGAAGGTTTTGCAAGTCATTTCTTTATTGCAAGTTATCAGAGACATTGGTGATCATTGTGCGACACACTAGCGACAAGAAGCAATGGACAATGAACATCTAGTGACCCTGTGAAGGAGGCTTCCTGAGGGTTTGAGCAGTCACAGGCGCCCAGAGCAAGTTTATGGAGCTCACAGGTGCGCTTGACCCATTCCAGGTGCCCCAGACTAGGCAAATTTTCTAGTCCTACATTTTATGAGGCTATGTGCAACACCTATACCTCTTTTTTCATTAGTTTTTCACTTTGGCATAGTCCAGGATTAATTGTGAAATCATCTAAGTCACTTTATCTCTTCATTTGCAGTTAGGGTTTTAAATCTAAATTGTTTATTTGCTTAGGTCTATTTTATACTTAATTGATTATTCATTTACTGCTACATTGTAATTAGATTTAGGCATTTATAAATCCTATATTTGCTTAATCAAAAACTTATTGCTGCCCCTTTTCTGAAAAATTAGACTGTCATAGCAAATAGGATTACATCATGCTCGTATATCAAATGTAGATTTGGTTCAGATTGCAAATGCCTAAATGAAGAAAATAAAACTCTTAACCAAATAATAAAACTCAATCGCAATTGTTTCTTCAATTCATATGGGACAACATATTACATATATAATATTATAACTTGGCTTCCCACTCTTAGTAAATAGGAATACCTCCTATTTACATGACACTATTATAACTCACATAACAATAGCCCCAACCACTAACTTAATTATATTTTACCTCTAACAACATTATTGGTTCCTAAATATAGTAATTGGTGTAACTCACTTACACACATAACAAAACTATTCCAATGAAGCACTAATGAATATTAATCTTCTAACAGGGATCCTATTCCAAGTCCGTTGAATTCTAAATTTGAAATCTGCCATTATTTTAGTAAGAGATCTCTGAGTACCTTGATAGTAGTTAGTTGTTCCAACAAAGATATGTTGTCTACTTTTTCTTCAAAATTTAAGTCCTCCACACAATCACACACTTGATAATATCTAAAAATATCACACATACTCACTTGTACATAGTTGTTTGTATACACATAATCAAACCATGATTTTTTATCATTCAACATCTTCTCCATTAATACATGACTAGTTAAGCTATTCAATTATGTAACACATTTCATAAGTTCGATGTGATTGTTAAGGGAATAATTCTTACTCAATACCCTAGCCTATTTCTTTAATACTTTACATCAAATGCCCTGAGCCACTAGTACTAATTCTAATTGGTAGTTTTTCTCTTTCTTAATCTTTTGTAGCAAAAATATAATATATAATACTACAAAATATGAAAGTGGGACTTACATGTGACTTGTTCAGTCATTTCCTTGACATAATCCTTATGATAATCTATATTTAGCACCCTACACATATATTATCCTATTTCACTTGATATTTATAGTACAAATCAAGAAATCATAGATACATTAACTCGTGGACATCAAACACTTCTTCAAATTTTATAGCTTGGTACCCTAAGGGTATCTCACCATATTGGGGCATGTCTACATTGGGGGGATTCTACATAATGTGCTTAATTAGACCATATATTTAGCATTTATTGGATTGTATAGCCTTCTATCCTAATAGATACCTATCACATTAGGTGAATACCTATATTTGAGGCACCTAACCCACTAAGCTTATACCAATCATATCCTTATACATTAGTTTGCTTTTGGTACATTGTTATTCTTGTCTATCTTACACCCTTAGATCTCTTATGATATGTGTTATATATTTTTTATTTGATGGTCACATTGTTTATATCTAGACATTAATGTGATCATGCATCGTGTTTACTTGTTTTTATATTTTATTCTTAGTATTTTCTTTTCTGCATAATGCTAAAAAGGTTTACTATTCTTGGCCCTCAACTCTTGTTTAAGTTATTTGGTATTATTATTTATACCACTCATTTATACTATGAATAAAGGGAAGGAGAAAGAGGGTATCCATGTCCCACATCTGTCGAACGAAGATATACAATGGAGGTTGTGTGTGATGCAATAGGCGGGAAATATTTAATTGAATATTAGTGAGGTCCTGGTGACTGAAACTAGAAAAAATTGAGAGGATGTCATTCAGGTGAATGTGGAGAATAATAAACTAAAATTAGCCAATGTCATTTTAAAGCAGAGGTTGGAGTTATTAGAGAACAAAACAGTTGAGAATACGACCCCCTCTACTGGCTCTTTTGATGGCAGCAACAGTAAGAGACAGAGCACCAACGGTCTGAATCCCAACATCTCTGATGATCCTAGCACTTGCACGCGTGGCAGTCAGAGGAAGAAATAGGAGCTTGGGCCATTTAAAGAATATGTGGAGAGTGAGGACTAGGTTTTTTATGGGTTGTGTCTTTTTTTTAAGTTATTTGTCTCTATTTAGTTCACTTGATCATGTTTATGGTCTTTGTCCCATGTGGGTTTTCATGGAGTATATTTGGTTGGTGTTTTATAAGGTGTGAGGGCCCTTTCAAAACCTCATTATTACCTAATTAAAAAAAAAAACACCATTTATTTTTTAGTTATATCAATGTTTTCTTTTGTATGATTCATACTTATGTATAATTATGTGTTTTCTCTAAGCACTTTTATGGTGTATAATTTGTCTATTATGTGATATTCTATGCTCTTTCTACTCTAGGCACTTGTATGGTGTATGTTTTATCTATTTTACGATTTCGTCTCCTCTATATACTACACGAACTCATAGTTTTATGTTTGTTCTACTATTCATTCTTTTCTTCTCTGTCTTCTCTAGGAACTTTCATGTTTTATGCTTTTTCTACCCTATGATCTGGTCTCCTCTGTCTTCCCTAAGCAGTTTTATGTTGTATGTTTTTTCTTTTCTACAATCTTGTAAGATAATTTCTCTATGATCTCATATGTGGTATGATATCATTTTCTCTTGGAAATTGTATGGTGTATGTTATGTAATCATTTATACTATGTTATATGTTATATGCTTTACAATATTGTTTTCTATAGGCACTTGTATGGTATGCCTTATTTTCTCTATGATCTTGTATGGTTTGTGGTTTATTTGCACTATGCAATTGCATGATGTATGATCTTGTTTTCTCTAATATGTTGTATGATTGTATGATTTTTCTTCTCTACGATCTTGAATGTGCTATGATCTATTTTCCATATGTACATGTATGCTCTATGATTTGTTTCCTCTGGATAGTTGTATGTTCTATGATTTATTTTGCTTGCACGCCATTATATGTCTATACATTGATTTTTCACTACTTTTATGTCATATGCTCGATCACATACGGATCATGTCACCCATATTGTTTCCTAGACACATTACCTGTTACATGTCTAGATTGGAACACTTCTCTTATGGCATATTACTTGTGATGCATTGTGCTAGTGTTACTTTACTTAGACACACTTTGTTTAGACATACATTTCTTATACATCCATTGTGTATGGTGCATATCGTTTAGAACACATGGCTTAAAGACGTACTTACTTTATCTTAGCACAAATGGTTGGTTCATATTACGATTAAATCATTTCTTGTTACACATCTTTCTAATATAACTTTTCTTGTTACACTTCTTGCCTCTAGGCACAATGGTTGCAATATATATTGATTTATATCATGCTCACAACACATTGCTAGACATATACTTGCTTTTGCACACATAAATAATAAATAACAATTACTAACATTGGTCAAGTCAATATGTCTTTATCATTTACACATCTTAATGATGGGCCTATTATGTCATGTTGTGTCATGTCACATCATAGATTCTAATGGAACCACTAGGCATTAAGGCGTTTTTTTTGGTCAAACTACTCTATTAATCACTTCTAAACTATTTGTTGAACTTTTGGATATTCTCATAATATGCCTTGGAATGTGATAACATTTATTACCCGTACTAAAATGGTCATATCTAATGCATATTGTTAGTTGATATATTGTATATGGTTATCATCCTTGATGTTATGACTACATACATTTAACACTTTCCCTTTTGAGTTGAGTGATCATTTTCAGCATCCCCCGTATCAAGATGGGGGCATATTGTGGGATTTTATAACACATTCATGTAAATCAGCTACAATTATTCAATTGACACCATATGATGACATCCATATAGTTATTTAAAACACATTACAAGTTTTTATACATGGTGCATTATGACATATACACTAAGATCATGTATAAATTGGCTAATAGCATGCTCAAGTTTTATATTAGCTCATAGTAGGTTCATGTGCTACAATGTCTCGTAGCAAGATCAAGTTCTATAATGGCTCATAAAAGGGTCAAGTGCTAAAATGGATCATAGAAAGATCAAGTGTTACAATGGCTAATTAGTAAGTTCGAATGCTAAGTGTTCTCATTCACACTCTTTATGACGACATCAAGGGAAATCCGGTGTATCTATTTCATGGTTTTAATTTTAGTTTTTGCTTATTTACTTATTTTATAAGCATCTTTATTGAGTATTAATGCATATTTTGGCATGTGATTTACAAGTTTCACATATATGGCATAGAGAGAGCACAATTTCCCAACCTCGTGTGCATTATACCCACTAGGAGGCTTGCATTTACATTTTATTTAATCTATAAATTTCATCACTGGGTTAAAAATGGGGGTAAGTGTAATACCCAAAATTTAGACCTTAGGCACATATAAATAATCATTATGTATTTATTCCATCATTATTCCATTTACACATTAGTTAACTTGTCCTAAAGGCATCTCGCTTAATTATCATGTTCTGATTCCTCTAGATCAACCCATATCCCTTGGTTTAGCACTTTTAGAACATCCCTCAATTTATCACTTTTAAAACCAATGCACCTTATACTAAACACATCTACAAACCTCTACTTGTTCACCTCATGTATGTGTTTAGCTCCCAAACTAAACCTAGATAGAATTGATTGGCAAAGGACAAAATCAACTGACATTTCTAAGGTTGATGTTTTTGTCCTTTGTACTTGTAACAGTAAAATTTTCAAATGCACAAGTTACCCCAATCGACTTAGGGTCAATTGAGTAGGAAATCATTCACACAAGTCAAACATAAAAGCATATACTCCCTAACTCATTAGGGGCATCTCTTGACATCTTGGCTCATATAGGGAAACACATCTAAGTGCACCATAACAAGAAGTTTTGGCCCTTATCATGGAAGTAATAAATACTGTTACAAAAAGATACAAGTCTAAAAACATCTTATATGTTTCCCTAGATCACTCTCATCTAATACAATTGAATTCAAAGATCATTGCCAAGTGTCGGTGGTCATATGAGGTTCTTGCCAAAAACCATTGTTTATGTATAATCACACACAACCACCGGAAGGAAGAAACTAAATAAGTTTGAGACCTCTTCATAGTACTATTATATAGGCATTGTTGTGGCAACATGACTCTAATCCATACTGACCTCTTTTAGGTCACAAAAGGGAAGTGAAGGTTTGAAGACAATGAGAAGCTATTTGGAGGTACATAGTTACGATCACCAACTTCTTATCACTGGTTCCAAATCCAAGGACACGAGTGTTAGGTTATGGACCCTGTTTTCATGTGTGAAAGTGTTGAAGACTATACACTACGAGTACCGTACACTTTTCATGTATCATCGCCGAGGTTCGGGGCCGGGCCGGGTCCCGAGCGAGAGTCCGGGGGCAACAGCGCCCAGTAGTAGGGGTTCGGGGGCACAGCCCCAAAAAAAAAAATTGGGCCTTAAAATGTGCCCGATATATCGAGAAACGTGATTTTCTCATATGGGCGAAATTTTGACCCATAGATTTATGGGACAATTTTTACCCATGGTTTTGATACCACGGTTTTGTAAAACTGCTTAAGTAGTTGTCTATTTATATGGTTTTATGCATATGATAGAACTATAAAAAACATTACAAATGTATTTTGAATTCGGTTGTGATTTATGTAGAGTTTGTTAAGCATAGCTCCAAACAAATATGAGAATTGTATTGAGAGAGTGGTGGCTTGTAATAAAATCTGAGCAAATGATTCTTGGTGGACGTAACCCAAATTGGGTGAACCACGTTAAATATTGTCTTTGTATTGTATTATTTTATTTTGCACTTTTATTTGAGATCTGTAATATATTCTGCATATTCATTTCTACTGTTGCAATTCTGTGAGAGATTATTCCGCATATTTTATCCCTTATTTCCCAACAACGAGAACACTAGGTGTTGAAACTGAGTTGTGGATTAGAACATTGGAGGATAAAATCATGAATAGAAGGATGAAATGTTGGGCATTTCTATCCAACATGGGTGATCATGTCCAACACTCGTCTCCAGATCCCCAAATTTTACAGGAATACTAAATACACTACACAACTTACTTCCCTAGTTTCAAATATGTACCGCATTTATAGATCTTGCACACTAGTGTTACCTTACTAACCCTAACCCTAATTCATTTTATATAGCTTTCAACAGTAGTGTTTAACCATATTTTATCAGCACATGGTTTAGAATTTTTGCATTTGTTGTCTTTCATTGCATTTACAATTATGAATCATCATTTACACATTAGTAATTATCTTAATTAAATTAACGATACTTTTGATGTTACAATAGTCTAATGTGTGAGATTAGTTTGATTTAAATTTCATACTCAAATTTCCCCTCTCCAATTACGGTTTTTGCATAATTCCAAAATGAAATCTTACTCAATTGTTTAGGACTACATTTCATACTATGGTAAGTAGGATTTTTTTTTCAAGGCATCTTGATATTACTTCTACAACTCTTAAAATATTATTCCCTCAAAAAATCCCCTATCCCTAACCCCAATTCATTTTATATAGCTCCAAATCAAATTCTTCACAAAATTGGTTTTAAAATTCGACTTGTTTTAAATGTCAAAAAAATATAACACTTAGATACAATGATTTTTAAAAATAGACATTTAATTTGCATACCTATATCATGGTTTAACCACACACACACATAAGAGTTTGTGAAACAAACAAATCATATTTTGCTTATAGTGTATGGCCAACATTTTCTAGATGCATCTTTGCTCTCTTTCTAACTATATGCACACATGTAACAAACCGCTAGTAGTTTTATAAAGCTTCTGATGTTTAGTAGAGATTTTGGTTTTAGCTTTTAATTTCCCATAAAGGGACAACCTCATGACAAAAATATTTGGATTGTTACAACATAAATTTTCTTTCATTTCATAGAAAATTTGCATGTTATTTGATTTGGATGATTATCTATGATAATAATGCTCCATTGATGTTTTAATTAGTCTTAGATCATTTATTCCACAAAAAGTTTGTTGAGTCTATGTTAGAAGATCTTTAAATGAAGAGTTATGTATGTATAACTCGTCTTTCAATGTTTTATATACATTCAGTCATATATTACATGCGATAAATTTATATGAAAAATAAAAACAATAATAATTATTTATAACCATATATGGAAATGTATAGAAGACACTAACTTATTATACAAAATTCCACAATATATAGATAACTAGACAAATACATTAAAAATAAAATAACAAATTACACATTGACATCAATATCAACTATTTTGCAACTCATGTGTGATTGTTAATATCAGGACTAACATACCTATCGACCAATCATAGCACTTAACTAAATGTGACATAACTTATTCAACTTTCTCTAGCATACCCTTATCCAACTTTATTGCCATTACTTATCGACTTAGTAGCTTCTATTATTAACATCTTTGCGAACATTCCAGGTAGCCATTCGATTTTGAGGATAGAGAACCCCGAGTCTTGAACCATCTTACTCCAATCTTCCTCGCTCCTATTTATTATTTCAGTCATACGGGCCATATAAAGTATATCAATCCAAGCAGATTTCTCCAACAGATCTGGCACGGCTTCTTCTATCAATATCAGTTTGCCATTTTCAGGCAAAGCCTTGTGACAATTTTCAAGTATCTTCATGCAGCTGGTGTCGTCCCAGTCAAGCAATACCTTCTGTTTCACCAAATCTACCTTGTTATATATGCTTCCTTTACCAAATGCAGAAATATTGTATATTTCTCCATTACCAAAGAGCAGAAGATATTGCAAATATTGGGTTAGTTACCTTTATAAATATGGCATCTGTACCAGAGGGTACGCTCTCGAACATGGAGCCGCCTACATGCTCAATACCTGCATATTACAGAAACAAAGGAAAATTCTATTCTTGAGATAACTGTGTGGGATCTTCTAAGTGACGTTTCGGTCAGTCATTGTGAACATTCATGGAATTTGTAAAATAACAATAATTGATTTTGTATAGTTCATCATGTCCGTGACTCATTTTTGGGTTTCCGCACATTTTATAGGCTTATAGTATAGATGGGACAGAAGAGCCTATCCATCACGCATATTCGTTGAAATTATATACACTGGGTAAAAAGTATTTTCTGTTTCGTCATTGCAAGTTTTAACCAAAAAAAAAGTAACATATTATGTTGTTATTTTATAGGTAACTATGTAATGTGTTGTTATCTTTTTCGTCGACCTATCATTAGTGCTTTGTTCAAAAGAAAAGATGTCCTATTCAATCAAAAGTGAATGCATGTTGGGACAGTGGGGCACAGGGATTAGGACACCAAGGCGGCAAGTTCAAGGTTGACCGGGATGCTCAATTTTTTTGCTCGGGGTCGCATTGACTGCAAACCTACATGATGGATAGGCACCATGCTATGGGACTAGCTCATACTCCTAGAATGCAGGAGGCATTTAACCACGATTCAAATATGAGACCTATATACTTCACTTTCAACAATCTTTGAATTTTTAACCTCTCTTTCAAGGACACAAGTTCTTCACTTCTATATATATATAATGAGACGAGGGTTCGAGTTCTTAATGCCTAAATTTAAAGATGACCTCTTGTTGTTGACTGCAAACCTGCATGACAGATAGGCACCATAATATGGAACTACCTGATACGCCTAGAATGTAAGAGATACTTAACTATGATTCAAATACAAGACATATATACTTCACTTTCAACAATGTTTGAATTTTTAACCTCTTTTAAGACCCCAAGTTCTTCACTATATATGAGAGGAGAGGAGATAGAGCTCAAGCTTATAATACGGAATCAAAAGCTCGTAATGACTGTGTGTAATACCACTGGTATTTCCCGCATTAGACAATAAATACACTAAAAATCAAAACAAATACTATATAACAACACATTACATTATTACCTGGGATTTCAGGAGCAGCTGCCACAACATGGGGAAGATCGAAGTTAATCCCCCGGATGTGGGGATATGCCTTGAGAATCTCCCCGAGCGCAGTTCCATTCCCCCCGCCCACGTCTACGAGGCTCTTTAACTCCTTGAAACCCTGGTAGTGATTCACAATCTGCCCGATCGCCGTCATGGTGTGCGCCGCCATGTAATCATTGAGAACATTATTGAAATCCGGGTTGTCCTTCCCGCAAGCGTAAATGCTTTTCCCATGGGCCTTCTCGAATGCATTGCAACCCTGGAGCACGCATTCATGGAGATGATGCCACCGCGCCATCAAAACCTCGGAAATCTCCAGCATGGCGGTGGGTACCAGACTGAACGGATTCTTCTCCTTGACGAAGAAATGTTTTGAAATGTCGCTCAGGGCATATCGAGCTTCGTCGCCGACCCCGGATTGAATAAAAATGCCTTTTTTGGAGAGATATCTGAGAATGCGAGAGAGATACTCCAAATGGGGGTTTTGGGTGGGCAGTCGGGCGGCGATTTCATGGAGGGAAAGAGATGCATTAGAGCCCTGGCGCGCAATAATGTCTGGAATTTCCAGGAGCAGGGCACTCTTCAGTACGAGCGCCGGAACGGACGAGATGATTATGTCGAAAGCTTCCTGCGCCTGCGCTCCGTATTTCTCGAGCTCCTCCCCCGCCATTTCTGTGGAAATTTTTTTTATTCCAGAAATCCTTCACAGATCAAGATTCGACATGGTTTTGAGAGCAAAATCGTGTGGTATTAAGTAACCAAGGAAGAGGTAAAAAGATAAGGGCTGGGATTGCTAGTTGTTTCGCACGCGGGAAATAATTCACTTACCCGCATTTCAAACGTGGAAGGTTTGGTTATGGGACGTTCAAGCTTTGATTTAAACGTGGAAGCTTTGGTTATGGTACGTTCAAGCTTTTATTGTATTATTTACTTTAGTTTTAAATGATCAGTACAACGGTTTACCCACATGCCTCTGCCCAGATTTCTGAATTTAATAAGATTTAAGGTCTAAAGAATTTGAAAAGTAGATTTCTCGAGTGTAGTGCAATTGTTCTCTTTCACATTTTTCTTTATTATTCATTTCATCTTCAAAATCTCGAGATTGTTTTTGTTACGTCAAAGGCGTTCCCCTTATGGGAAAGGTACCTGTGGACGTTTCTACGACTTTATTAAATTTGACGGTTTGACGGTTGTCTTGACGTTTGTGTTTTTCCTCCCTATTTTAACTTTTCTCTATTATTTTTTAATAATTTTGTTTCTAATAATTAACAATTTTAGTTTTTATTTTTTATTAGCAATAATTTTATTTTTTATTTTTAATAATTTTCTTTTTAATAATTAACAATTTTAGCTTTTATTTTTAATCAACAATTTTAGCTTTTGTTTTTAATTACGTTGAGCTGAAAATAGAAATCTCTACTATTTTTAATAATTTTGTTTCTAATAATTAACCATTTTTGTTTTTGTTTTTAATTAACAACAATTTTAGCTTTTATTTTTAATAATTTTGTTTCTAATAATTAACAATTTTAGCTTTTGTTTTTAATTAGGTTGAGCTGAAAATAGAAAAAGGGAGATCAATAATAGATTGCAAACGCTAGAAAAGAAAGTATACGCACATAGAAAAAGGGAAATCAAAAGGAGATTCAGGAATTTAGAGTGACGCAAAAAATATATAGACACGAGAAATAAAAGAAAACAACAGTGAAAGCACGAGAAGTCAGATTGATGTTTCAGACACTTCTTCTGGATTGGTAAGTTATGCTCCAGACACCTTTACACAGTTCCTTCAAGAATTTGTGGATGATACTGATAGGGTTTAATCTTTGTTGTTTAAAATAATTTGTTTTTTGTATGCACTGGTCTGGGGCCATACTGTATCTATAGCGTATTCATTTAATTGACAGACATGAATCTGAGTTGTATTATCAACATTGTGAGATCATGTAATTTGTTGTTTAAAATAATTTGTTTTTTGTATGCACTGGTCTGGGGCCATACTGTATCTATAGCGTATTCATTTAATTGACAGACATGAATCTGAGTTGTATTATCAACATTGTGAGATCATGTAATTGACAGACATGAATCTGAGTTGTATTATCAACATTGTGAGATCATGTAATTGACAAACATGAATCTGAGCTGTATTATCAACATTGCGAGAGCCTGTTTCGCCAAGCACTGGTTGACAACTTGGTGTTTATATGTAAAGTTGCTTTTGAATTTGGCATAAGATAGCCGGCCACATATCTGATTAACGATACTCTCTCTTGTGATATGAATGATTGCCTATAAGCAAAGTTGTGTTTCTGTCCCAAATATCCTTGGTTTAAAATTAAATAAGTAAATGAAAATTACGATAATCAACTCATAAACAAACAAATGGTTGATTTGCAGCCCTGATATAGTTGATGAAATTGGTCATATAACAAATATGGACGTGAATTAGTTTATCTCAATTATTTCTATTTTATAGGGAATAATTAGCTTATCTTATTATTTCTATTTACTAGGTGCTCTTAGGCGTTTAATAGTGCTTAATCTAAAAAATAACTTGCTTTCTGGACAAATTCTCAATTCTCTGAATAACTGCACAAAATTACATCACTTATTGTTGTCTAATAATACGCTTGAGGGACCAATTCCATCTAAGATATTAACAACATTGACCATATTAGAACATCTGCCTCTAAATTCCAACAAACTCAATGGTAGTATCCCGGAAGAGATTGGTCAATTATGGAAACTGAGAGAGCTCAAGTTGAAGAACAATATCCTTACAGATGCCATTCCCAAGGCGCTAGGAAACTGTTCTTTCATGGAGGAGTTAAATATATCTTCTAATTCCTTGTATGGTTATATTCCACAAGAATTGGGTTCACTTTCCCAGCTACGAGAATTGTCGTTGGATAATAACAACCTAGGAGGGTCCATTCTATATTCTCTCATGAATTGTGCAGAATTGAAAAAGTTGAACTTATATCACAACAAGTTTGTGGAGACAATTCCAGAGGATGTAGGCCATAAGCTAGCCAAATTGCGACTGGTGGACCTATCCATCAATCAGCTAAACGGAAGCATCCCAAAATCCTTAGGAAATATTTCGGTGCTTAATTTTCTTCAAATAGAAGACAACCAATTAAGCAAAATGGTACCCCAGGAATTGGGAATGTTGGGCTGCCTACAACAACTACCGTTTGGCAATAACAATATGAAGGGAGATATTTTTTCCATTCTCTTGAACTATACAAAGTTGCAAACCATTAGGTTGGAATGCAACCAGTTTTTGGGCTCTGTTCCGGTAAAAATTGGCTTTAAGCTCACCAAGCTACAAGAACTTGCTGCAGTACGTAATCGATTTAGTGAGAGGACCCCACATTTCAGATATTGCACTTGTCCTCCCTAAGGTCCATTCTCAACACTAGTGCCCAACATCGTGTTGACTTCATTCTCAACTAATTTCTTAATGTCTTTGCCTATACCTTTTAGTTTCTTTATAGCCACATCTTTATCTTTCAAATTATCCGAATACACTCTTCCAAATCTTCCTTGCCCAATTTCGTAACACTAGTTGCAAATCTATGGGTTGTCGCAGGCTCGTGAATGGTGCCACAGGAACAATCACAGACATTGTCTACAACGCATCAATGCAATCACCAGCATTACCTTTATTTGTTGTCAAATTTGATAGATACAATGACCCATGTTGGGAGCCCTCCAACCCGTTACATATTCCCATACCCCATATTTCAAGAGGGAATCGAAGACAATTACCGATTAAAACGGCCTGGGGATTAACTATCCACAAGTGGTAAGGACTTACTTTGCATAGAGCAACCGTCGACATTGGAACCACCGAAAGGTAGGGTCTGACATTCACAGCTTTCTCCAGAGTTCCCTCGCTTGCAAATCTATGTATTTCACCTGCTTTTTCATTCAAGAGATATTAAAAATGGTGTACGTAACAACACTTGGAGCAAGAAGAAAGGAGGAGTCAAGACTACTATCATTCAGCCTGTCATAAAAGCTACCCTATGCTTTCATAGCACCTCCACCACTACTATACTCAACACGTCTTCTATCCAAAGCTGCATTGTTGTTCAAGGGGTATCAAATGTAATCATGTTTATTGAAACTAAAATTGCCCACTAAAGGCTACCATTCATGATATAAATACTACAAATGTATACATGTCTCATTATGTGCACGTAGATCTACATTTATTTGATGTTTTTAAATATGATATGCAACTTTAATTGTACGAAACTGTAACAGAATTAAATGTAGACATACAACATTTCAATGTAATGTTTCAACTAAATTCCTACACTACAACTATCAATCACACACATTATCAACTGCACAATAAATATTTTTCCAACAAAACACCAACCGAAAAACGGATGCACAACTAATAAACACGAATCAAATAAATACAACACCAACTATAAAATAAATTAACTATCGAAAATGGTATCAAATGTATTCATGTACGAATTTTCAACAACTTTGAAATATAGAAACAACCTTCAAATTAAGTGGCCCATCTATATTTCTACACTTACAAAATCAATCACCCCTAATCAACATCAACTACAAAAGTAATAATTATACCTCTAAAACAAATAACATATACCGTTCGGTGTTCACATCTCATGAAACACATGCGATTGCTAGTATTATGATTGTGATTGGCCATTGCTTTGACTAAATTTCTTGTTATCTATATCTTGAAGTAAACATGCAAAAATAACGTCGAGTGAAAACTTTACGTCAATTCATCAAGAATAACTGAACTTGCAATTATTCATCCCATCTGCAAATATAGAGATTGTCTTTACTAGAGTATTATTATGATTGGCCATTACTTTGGCTAAGTATCTTGTTATCTATAGTTTTAGATTATTATATCTTTAAGTAAAGGTGCATAAAATAACATCTAGCTAAAAGTTTAGCTCAATTCATGAGGAATAATCAAGCTTGTAATTATTTACATTTTTTTTGTAAGTATTCATATGCTCTATACTTTGTTATGAAAGTACATAATGTTCCAAGAAAAATTATATTTTTGGCATAAACTTTTGGGTCAAGTCTATGTCGTAACTTTATGCACATTTTTCACTATCATATCTTAACATATGTTACCATATCCCTCGAGATAATAAATAGATCTCTAAAACTTGCTTGTTACATCTTCTATTTTATTTAATAGTTAATTATTAAAGCGGGTTATTTTAGATACTTAAGTTTAGATCATAACTAATTAATTGAATGGCGTTGGTGTATATAAACCAAGCTCAACTCCACTATCCCATTATAAGGCTTGCAATGAGTCAAATCCCTCATCTTACTACTCAGTCACCTACATGAATACTCCTATCAATCAAAAATATCTTGTGTCCCTTGTATGGCCCTCTCCAAATCATCAATTTAATTTTTAACCTTATAGGACAAAACCATCCAGTATAGAAATGATCAACTATCGATTTTGTCCCCTACTAGGCAATTGTGACCTTAGCCTTCTAACAATCAAATTTGTAAATGAGTCAGTTGTTTCCCTCTAAGTCAACATTAGTGTGAAACATTACCTTTGGAGAAGTATAAATACAATCAAACCCACTCATTTACTCACCTAACACTTATCAAGACCTTGTTTAGAATATACATATCAAGCACCAAAAAAGTTTCCATATTCTTTTTTATTGTGTCTTGAGTAGACACTAAGAGCAACCCCTATGCAAACCAAAGCTCTATAAACCTAGTTAAGAGCAAGCATCACCAAGCCCAAAACATTCAAAGTCAAGTCAAATTAAACAATATCAAGTGTCAAAGAGCTAAATTCTATCTGCATATACATGTCAATAAAAAGAGCACAAAATTGCACTCCTAATAGGTGGAGAGCTATGTTGGTTTGATGCCTCTTCGAAATAGTGTTACGTAGGTGTGTTCGGTGTCACTCAAACCAAATTGATGACCCCTTTTTACAGTACATTCAAGGAAGTTAGGGTTTCAAGAGAAGAAAATTCATTTTCACAACTTTTATGTGTCTTTTAGATCTCAAATTACACACGAAACTACACATACAACATTCGCAAGAGGTCGTGTAGTCACATATCAAATTTTCACAACATGAAAACTTAGTGTAATAAAGGACATGAGTGACTAGTTCTTACATGTCCTTGTTGGTCGATTTTTTTAGGGTATACAGAACTCTAGTTTCAAATACAAATTGTCTATATCAATATTCTTGCTTGTTTTTCCCAATTTCAAGTCTAGATTAGTCATCAAAGTATAGAAAAATCTAAATGTGTTATCTTCTTGTAATTTTAGTATCTTCAGAGTACATTTAGTGTTTGGGAGACAATGGTGTTTGGTAAGCGAAGTTAGTTGAAGGCATATGAGGATATAATATTGATCTTGATGTCATTATCAATCATAACACTTTTTACTAGGACATCATTGACTTGGGCGGTGATTAATAGGGGAAGGTCATGATCCACTGGCTGTAGGGATGCTATTTCAAAAGTATCAAAAGAGATAGCATTGAATTCCTAAAGAGTGCCCAATAGGTTTGTAAATGGTTGGGGGTCATCTGATGGGATGGATATGGATTGGAGGGCTTCAATAATGGCTTGTTTGTGTGATGGTGAGGTTTGAACCAGCTCGTAAAGAAACATTTTGATGGGATCTTGGTGTAATTTTTTAATGACAACTTTTTCAACTATAGTGGTAAATTGTGTAGAAGGGGTGGTAGGGATGGTAACCTTATTTTGGGGAGGTGTAGTTTGATCAAATGATTCCGGGGCGAGAGAAATGGAAACCCTATACTTGTTTGATCTAAAGGGCTAAGTGTGTGGGTGCATGCTTGGGTATTAATACGAACAACGTCAATTTGAGGAGGAGGGGTTTTACTAAAAGACCCTTCAGCAGGTGGTGATGATGAGGTAGGTACTATTGTTGTTCTTGTTTCACGGGAGGTATTTGATTTTTGTAATTGTGAAGGGAGGAAACCCTTATACGTGAGGTTTTTGATGACAACATGGAATGCTTTGCAGTGTTCTACGGGATATCCTAGTGTTTTATGATAATCACAAAAGGCTTCATATTTATACCAAGAGGGCTTCCAACCTCGAGATCTGGAAGGATTAAGTGGAGGAATCCTTATGAGTGACTTTTGAAGAAGTTGTTCAAGGGTCAATGTGTTGAATCCTTTTGGAGCAGACGTTGAAGGAAGTAGAGTTTCGTTTGATTTGGTGGGTGTGGGGGATATTACTTTTGATGTAACTTATTTGTTTATGGGTAGGTGAATGATTTTTGATTGTTCGACAGTGGTAGGTAATTTAGATGAAGGATGTGACCTTAGGATGGAGAGCTGAGATTTCGTTTTTTATTTTGAAGAAGTGGGTTGGTTTCAAGATATGATGGTAACTTTTTTGAATGGAAGTGGGATAGTCTTTTAAAGGTTATGAATGTGATATTGATCCACAAAGTCGACATACAGAATTTCCGTAATTTATAGGATAGGTTGCTTTTGATTAACAGGTATTTAAGATCTTGTAGATAGGTCGGATGAAGAAGAGGCAGGTCTCAATGAGGAAGGTTCGTTTCTAATGATATATTTGGTGGGTTATATGAATTTATTATCTGGTGTTTCTCTAGTGGAGTTGCTAGAAGAAGGTATGGGTGTAGATTTAGGAGTAGGTAATGTTTCCTCTATTGTGTTGATGGTATGATGGGCCTGGATATTATTATTTTGTGGTTGACTAGTCGATGGAGAATGGTTTTAAAATGGTTGTTTGAAGACATCAAGGTTCTTATTTTGAGGTGCATTAAGATTATCTAAATGTAATTCACCTTTATCAATCAGATCCTAAAGGACATTGCGGAATGAGAGACACCTTTCGATGTCCTGTCCTTTGACCCTATGGTATTTTCAATAATCATTGTCTTGGTACGAAGAGGGTTTTGAAATAGAAGTAACGATACGGCGGATGTGTGGGAGATTGATCATGTTAGCAAAGAGAAGCTTGTCAAAAACTATACTATATGATTCATCGATACAGGTATATTTTTGTTGAGGATGAGATCTTTAGGTGGTCAAATGTTATTTGGAGGTAGATTTGACAACCGCTACATTGGATGATGATTTAAACTTTTACTGGCTAGATGATGGTTTGGATGAAAATTCCATTTTTGGTTTCTTTGGTCTAAGTTTGACTCTACCTTCTTCAAGGGCTCGAAGCTCAAGTTTGCAGGCCATTGTAAAATATTCATTAAACATCTGGAAGGATTGAATTTCAAGTGTAGATGAGATATGTTTAGCGCAAGAATGGGAAAATAATTTGATTAACTTTATTTGTGGGAGGGAAAATGATAGTTGATTGATGATACCCCTCTAACAAGATACAAAGTCTACAATGGAATCATCTTCGAATTATTTGATTACATATAAGTTGGTAATGGTGATTTTACGAGTGATGTTGATTGAAAAGTGTTCGAGGAATAGTTGAGCGATCTGTGTAAATGAAAAGACTGAATATTGTGGTGTATTGTTATGCCAGTCTAGAGCAGGGCCTACTAGATACATAGGGAACGTCCTTAGCATTAAGTCTTGATCATGAGTTATAACGTAATATACATGATGGAAATCCTGTATATGCTTCTAAGGATCTTCCTTACTATAGAATTTGAGAAACTTAGGAAGTTCCCAGTGAGGAGTATAAGCTTTGTATGACAGTGATGAATAAATAGGCTCGTTGCATATTTGTTTATATGATAATGTGTTCTTATGACCCATGGAAGTGGCTTCGGGGCTAGATATTTTGTTCATCAAATCCTGAACAAGGTTTGTTTGTGGTGGTTGTTGTGTATTGGATGAGGATGCACCAAGATGATTATATGAAAACTTATTGGGTTGTTGGTATGGTTGATATTGTTGAGGAATATTTTGTTGAGGGATGTTTTTTAGGAATATTATAAATGGCTTATGAAACTATTGGCTGTGAAGGTTGATTATACTGATATTGGATAGGCATAGAGGTGTTAAAAAGGGGTTATGACGGTTGGGGTATGTGTAGGAAAAGAATAGACATGTGAATAAGAGGTTACGACTGTTGTGGGATGTGTTGAAAGGGTATAGAGGTATGGATGAGTGGTTGTGACTATTGTGGTATATTATGGAAATTAATAGAGGTATAGATCATACATGGAGTTTGTTGAGGTATAGATTGATAAGGAATGAGAATAGTATATTATTGTTGCCAAGATGGAAGAATGGTAGAGATACAACTGTTATTGATAAGTGGGTTTGATGTGGGAATAAATATAACTATGTTTTGAACAACGGACGTGGGTTTTTGGGATGGGGGAGGTTAAGCCACACTTGATGGGATGGCTATAGAACTCACAGGCAGAGTCTGAATGGTAGAAGAAACTAAAGGAATTGAAGTCGGTGATGATGGTTTGACATTGTTCTGAGGGGGAGTAGATCCATACAAGAGGTCTACTAAGGAGGTAGATTATTGATTATTGGTGTCTTGTGAGGAAACTACATTAAGATCAAAAGCAATAATAGGGACGGCATAAACGATAACAAAATTTTCTTGTTGATTATTGACAGGATAAGAATGTACCTGTTGGATGAATGGCTCATGATTGGGATCAATGAGACATGAGTAAGCACATGAGGGTTCAGTAATATACGATTGTGGTTCAAGTGTAAACGGATGAAGATGGACAGCCCGAGCAACAAGGTATGCACTGAGAGCAATGGGCTATGCGTCTAAGATTTCTAAGAACACAGGATCCCCACTATCAAATAAATGGGGAATGAATGTATTTCAAATGAAGTAGATGGACTACTATAAGAATGAGGTTATTCTTGATCTTCTTGTCAAGGTAATAAAGTAGCCCGTTGTTGTTCAAGTAGATGTGAGGCATCCTCGAGGCGGGTTTGAAGATTGTCAATGGATCGTTGGAATTTTCCTATCATGTTTTTAGAGGTTTGGATACAAGATTGTTGTCTTGTAAGAACCATGGAAACAAACAATCACCTAATAATGAAAAAATAAAACTAGATAGTGATTACAAACAGCAGGAAAATCCCACAGAAGAATATTTTATTTTCTTGATTAAATTAGAAGAAAATTGAAATGTGTAAAACGACTGATAAGGTCCTAGGAAATATCCGTATAAGGATGGTTTCAGGTAATGTTTAAGGCTAGAGTCCTCGATATACCTGAAGGTACATGAGGCATAAATCTGTCTTGGTGTCGGTACAAGGCGTGGTATTGGGGCCTACCCCCTCACTTCATGGTCCCTCAGCGATAAGGGAGTCTAGTTCTTAGCCAATATACCAACAATTAAGGTGATTATACTCAGGCAGAACATCAAGTTGGCTTCCTTATTGGGTGATGAAGTCCCAATAGTTTCAATTGAGTAGAAGTGTTTCAATGCAGTTTATGTTTGACGTGATTCGGTTGTGTGTGGGGGAGGATTAAGTGAATGCAATATATTAAGCACAATATCAAGCTATGTGATCAACAAGGAATAAAGGTTCTTTTTAAGCCCAAAAGAACAATTGATTTTGATGAGAGAAGCAAACAAGAATGCAATGCTTTGAAATAAAAGAACGAAAATAAACACACATGTAAAATGCTTCCTTTTTAATTTTTAATTTTTTTAGCACAACAAAAGCACCCAAAGCAATAACCTACAAGCGCTAGATGAAAATAGAAGATAAAAAATTAGAAATGGATGTTAGAAGCCTGACCTATTGAGTTATCAGAAGTAGTCATAGAGATCATCGATGATTGACAGGAATCGTGGGTGATTCAGACCAATCATTGGTAATTTAACTAGATCGCTGGCGATTACAGAGTAGAAGGCCTAGATGAATGAAAAATTAAATTGAATGAAATAAAAAAGGGACTCTTATCCCACTGGGCATGCCATAATGTTTGAGAGAATTTTTTACTTTCTAACTTTTACTTAATGAAGTGAAATAACAAACCAACCTCAGAAAATGAGAGGGTTTACCGATACCCGTGAGATAGCTAATATTGATCTTGATGGATGGTTGAAGTTGCCAAGTCCAAATGAAAATCACTCTGCAATGAAAGACACTAAATAGAAGATATTAGATAAATGAATAAATGAGTTGCTCGTAAACGGTTAATCCTAGGAATCCAAAAGGACTTCCTTGGAGGATGTCAACTCATTTTTAGACAGTTAAGTAGATTGATAACAATAATGATAAAGACATGCAAGCAGAAAATGACAGATAGATAGCAGATAAGAAGCTCTGGAACTAAAGGTTGAAAGGTAATTCCTGTGTAGCTTTAAAGGTGGCCCAAGTAAGGGTGGATGAGATTTAAAAAGACTCAAAGTAGTCGTACGAAAAGTCATCAGTCTCTCGTTGAATGTAGTGGAGGAACTTGATATTATCCTCAATGTCTTGTCCATCGATAGTAAATTGGATTTCTCACAAGGTTAACTCATGAAGAATGTTGTATTATTCCCAGAAGAAGGGGTGTTAGACTACAGGAAGGTTGTCAATGCTAGTAATTGGATGATAACAACCAGGAATTTCCATCTAAAAGGAAGCCATGCTTGCAAAGAATAATTTAAATGCAAATATATTGATAAAACTAATAATAAACTCACAAATTAATAAAAATATATGTTTTGACATGGATAGTGGGTGATTCAGACTAGTTGTTGGTGATCTATAAATTTGTAAATTGATGAAAAGATGTATTCCGACAGGAGTTGTTGGTGATTTAGGCTATTCGTCAGTGACTATGGTAATCGCTAGCTATTGTTGAACATTGGTCATTGGTGTTGCCATTGATGTCAAATGGCATCGATGGCAAAGGAGTGAATGATGAAGTGAAGCTTAGTCAAAGGCATGAAGGTTAATTGGAAATGCCTTCTCAGTAGTTTCAGGTTGGTTTCAGTTTTCTACATGCTTGGTTTGTGAGGTAGGAGTCTACTGCAAGTATCAAAATGGTAGGTATGCTTAGATCATTGATCTTATAGGTCATATATGATGATTTCAGCATGAGCAAGAGGTCTTACAGTGAGTTCCAGGTCATTTGGTAGAAGTATCGGTTGAAATTGGTTCATTTAGAGTTGTGTCTAGAGCTTGATGAGGTGTGTAAGTTTTGTACATGTCATGAAAATACATTATGAGCATGGGATGAGCCTGGGAATTTTTTCTCAACCATGTTTGAGAAAGAACAAGAATTTCTTTAGCTCCTCGAGGTAGATTTCAAAAATTCACCAAAGTTGGCCATGAGGACTCACTATGTAGGTTGATGTAAATGATATATGTATGAGATGTAAAAGAATATTTATGACAAATAGACTCATATATCATGTATAGGGATGCGTTTTTGGTACTCCATGTCAAATTTCATCAAGTTCTGAAGAGGTGTGTAAAAGTTATGTTAGTTTTTCTAAAACTAGTTCATTGAGAAATACATTTTGAGCCCTTTGTCTTCTTAGCACTCAATAAAAAATATGAATACTCCTTAAGATAAATTGTAGAAGAAATTTTTGGATAAGATTCAAATCCTGAAATTTTGAAAAACGTTTGAAGCAAATTGGTTGAGTTTCAGAAAAGTTACGAGTCTTTTTCGATCAGTGTTTTCTCTCTCTACATGGCTCTTTCTTGAGTTGACAAGCTCAACATGAGTTTTATAACTCTAAATCATTTTTGAAACTTGGTACACTCCTTATAAGTATACAAAATCTCCTCCAATTCAAAATAGTGACTCCATTACATCTTAGGGTGGACAATGTTATATAGGCAGGTATTTGCATTATGAGACTAGGACTGGGTAGTCATAATTCAAACACTCCAAGCCTATGTTTCTTCATAAAAATATAATGTGAAATGGTTTTTCATAGGTCCTTAAAGGTTTATTATCTTCTACATGATCAAGGAAACCTGATAAAGCCTTCAGTTGGTATGGTAAATGGTAAGCTTGTCTTAAGGGTGTTATTTCCTTCAAAGAGTCTTGTATGTAGTGTCAAGGAAACATGGCCCATCAAGTTGAGTAGATATCCTTTCAAAGCATGTATGCAATAACAAAGGAATCATGAGTATATTTTAATTCATTCTTGGTAAAAGACAAGTGCAAGGAAGAGCTAGTTTATTAGAAAATTGTATGCAAGGAGCTCAAGCTTAAATAGTGGCTCATGGTGATTCTGCTCAGACTTGAAGAGATCAACTACAAACATACCTCCTCCAAATGGTGATGACATACAATGTGGTTTTTTTTTATCAAGTAAATTCACTAAGTCATGATATTGGGTGTGACAGTTGTGTTTTTAGTTCACCTCCTTGAATTCAAGTATCAAAACAGAGATTGTATGTTTCCAAAGGAACATTCAATTATGGGAGTCCAGAAGAAGTGTTCAAGGCCAAAAAATAATGTTGGGGGTATCTACCAAACACATAGACCATTGTGGAATGATCAGTCTTGAAGAAAGACCATAGATGAGCTAAGAAACATTAAAAATTTGCTCTCGAGTGTCTATAGTAAGCTTTACCTTGGATCTACGGTTTTTAGAGAAGAAAATATCAAAACATGAATTTTATCCAATGAAAATTATTCATTCTTTGAAGATATCTCTATATGATGGTCATGAACCCTATGCAAAAATAATCAATCTTGTTCATCTCAAAATGAAGGATATTTTAATGACAGTCTTGTGCATTACCGAGGCAGTATTATAAAGCAAAATTTTGGTCAAATTAAAGCATTTTATTGACAATGGAGGGTTTTCTATCAGTGTGATTAACTCCTAGGAAGTTGTTTCAAGTTTTAAAATTCTCAATTTATCTTAAAAGAGTATATCAACGCATCTCCTTGTCACATTTTGTGGAAAAGCTTCCAAAAATGCACAGTATTGTTCTGCAAACCTTCAAATTGAATTTAAAATGCCTTATAAGTGAAATTTGATGCTAGAGGAAGTTTTTTAAGGGTGTATTAATGTTTCAAATGCCTTCAATATGAATAAATTGAGTAAAGGACTTTAGAACTTGATCATAAAGTTTCAACTACTAGTTTGATCTTATCGAGAAAGTGAAAAGTCATGGATAACAAATGCTTGAAGAGGATAGACAAATGAAGAAGCTCAAAGGCCTTTGAATTGTTTTCAAACTCTTTTTTCTGTCCTTATTCATCTCGAGTAAGAATATGAAGAGTCTCATATTTTTCAATCAGTGAAAATAAAAAATACTACACAGAAGTTTAAAAGTTACCTCCAAGGAAGAGAAGCTTGAACAAGTGTGTGTTGAAAAGTGGAATGTGGTGTGTAGATAGAAGGTCATAAGTCATACAAAAGTTTCTAGTGTCTTGAATTCAAGAAGGAGCACCAAAAAACAATATGGTGTATTTGAAGAATGATTATGGATTATGAGATGTTAATGTGCTAATGTGTGATATAATAAAAACATAACAGAGTAAAAATGATTGAGTATAGTGTATGAATGAAGTGTGTAAACAGTTAACATATAGTGCAAGGAATCAAAAGAAAGTGATTTTTGTTGAACATTGAAAGGATGTTAAAGAGATGTTAATGTAAAAAGGAAAAATGAAGAGAATAGATTCAAGGACAGAGTGAGAAATGCTAAGAATAAGGTTAAAGAGTGATTGACATGTGCATAAAATAATGACATATATAATTGTGATATACTAAGAAGTGTACAGTGAAGAAAGATCAAGGTATTGAAGAGACAACATATTCTGTAAGAGATATGAGATTAGCGACAAGTATGCAATGAATGGATATATGATGAAAACAAGTTAATACCTAGAAGTTAAGCCTATGCTGGTTTGTGAATCCTTGAATATGAAGATTAATATAAGCTTGAAGTTGTCATTCCACAAAAGAAGAGTGCCAGGTGTATCATGACAGTGTCATGATTGAGGTCCATTTACCAGGATTGAGGTGAATGTAGCAGAAATATGCACATGTAAACAATGAGGGGTTGAATGTGTGACAAGAAGAAGTGTCATGAAGAAATTGAAGGTGTGAAAGCATATTTGTATAACAGAGCTTGCAGTTGTAGAGTAGGAAACCAGAAGAATAGTGAGTTGGGGGTAAAACTGAGAAGAATAGAGAGAAAATTTAGAGGTCATTATCAGTTGTGTAAGAGAACAAAATAAGTGTGACCAAAACTTTGATAAGTCTAAGTTGCAGCTTAGCATATACGGGGTTGTAGCCTCCTTGTAAGTAGAAGCTTATAAAAGATTATTTGTAGTTTTTAAATTGTACGAGGTTGAAGCCTCCTTATGAGTTGAAGATCACTAAAGGTCAGTTGTTGTTGAACCAAATTTTGGAATTGCAGCTCCAAGTTGAGTTGAAACTCAACCATGAAATCAATGTAACTAATATAGGATAAATGTCCTAAGCCTAGTTCTTGGTTTTAATGGGTTTTTTTCCCAATTTTCGTTTACCACATTAAAACTTGTGTCTCTTTGTACTCTCTTGCAAATTACTTTTGTATGGATTTATATGTTCATCATAGAAGATTTAAAAAAGGTAAAGTTGTGAAGGCATTAATTCACCCCCTCTCAGTTTCCTAGTTTCCAATAATTTGTATCAGAGCCTGGTACTCTAGAATCAAGTCTAACATCTTGGAGTAGGTCCTTTCTGAATCAAAAACATGGTTATTGAAGTAATTTCTAGTAGCATCTCAAGAGACAAATATGTCGGTGAGGATGAAATCTCAAATGAAGAGGAAGCATAGGTAAATATTGAAGCAGAACTAATAAGTGCTCTGGATGAACTAAAATATCAAAGGAAAAAGGACCAAAAATTGAATACCAAGTTAAAAGATTATGAAGAGAAAATCAAACTTCTTGAGAAGAGAAAAACACAAAAATATGAAGAGGAAATAAAATATCTTCAGGCACAATTAAAGTTGGTTTCAGCATCTCTCAGAGATAAAAAGAAAGAGCATCTCAAAAATAGTATAGAACTAAAATCTTAGGTTGAAACAATGTCAAAATCTCTACATGCCAAAGAAGACACCTGCATGAGATATGAAGAATATTTAATATCATTGAGAGCTGAATTAGAGGAAGCAACAGAGAAACTAAAGATGTATAGCAAGTTAGAAAATAGCTCTAAGGCTCTAAAGGAAATGTTGGACAAACAGAAGTCAATAGATGACAAAATTGGACTAGGCTTCATTAAAGATACTATAAAGAAGAGTCAAGATAACATGGCTAGTTTAAGGGGACAGTCAAACATGAAGAAAAATTCAAGAATACCTAAACCAATTAGGCAACCCAAGAGTTGAGGAAGCAAAGAAATACAAGAAAATAGTGTGGGAAGATGAAGCAAGCTCAAGCAAGACAACAAAAGTTGATGATCAAACCAATAAGAGTGAAAGCAAGCCAAGGACCAGTTATGAAGAACACCCACTCATAGTCAGGAGAAGAAAAGGAAATGAAACACACCATACATGTTTGACAAGTAGTGAAGTCTCAGGAAATGAAGGTAGAACATCCAGCAGTACATCAAAGAAAATAGACAAGGCTTCACATGAGAGAGAATGAAAGAGTGAGTCACCAAGCCTTCTTGATGGCTTCCTTTGTTTTGAGAGATTCTATCAACAATATAATTGTTTCTCTAGGATTCTTGAAGGCATACTCTCTTTGAAAGAAGCATTGATGTGTACCTGAGAAGAATCGTCATCAATAGGTGCTCATGTTGAAAATATATCACCAATGAAAAAGTATGCTTAGTATATTATTCTCTTAAAAGTTCTGTTTGGTATGGTTGAATTGTGTCAAGTACTTGAAATTCTAAGTCTGGTCTGGTTATAAGATCTATCTATTATAGTGTATGCCTTATCCTTTAACTCTTTGGATCATGAAAGGAGTGCACTTAGCTAGTCATGTATACCATGAGTGCATGTGAGTCAAATGGTTGTTCTTGTTATTGGAAGTGTTGTTGTATTTCTCCAATCATCCCTACAAGTCTTTATCAATTCTATTTAGGTTTCAAATGCTCAAAATATAATCAACAAGATATGTCAAACCTTAGCATTAATTATGGTCAAGTCATGGGTCTGTGAAAGTGAATAAAATTCTGTCAAGTAATCAATGTGTATCTCAATCAAGGTTGTCAAGTATCCATGGTCTGATTGACTACACAAGATGTGTCTATTAAGGATCAATTTTGCCTAGTGTCTTAATTTTTTCAAATGCTCCACAAAGTTGAAAATTTAGTCTCTCAAGAAAGAGAAAGGTAATGCACCATACAACACTTCATAAATGTGAACAAGAAGTGAAGGCACTTAAGGAGGTCTCTTTGATTCTTCACGCAAGTAGTCTTATCTTGAAAATGTGTGAAATATTTGCAAGAGCTACAACACTTTTCTAAAGGATCTTATCAAACAGTTATAATTCCTCTCTACATGTATCATGTAATGAATGTCCTGTACATGTCTTGATTATTGAACAGTTCTTGTGAGGTATAAGATAGCTGAGTAATGTGTGTGTCTTCAAGAAGAATGAAAACAATTTTATTGTGATCAAAGGTATGACATGTGTATCATCAGAGATACAGGTCAATTTCTTTATACGGGCATCATTACAATAGTACCTCTGAATTGAAAAGACAGTCTTTGGCAAGATGATATGAAGGTATGTGAAAATGATTCTATGGAAGGCAATTCACAGTGTTCTTTTGGAGGCATAATTATAGGTAAGACAGAACATAGTGTCTATCAGCTGAGACCCCTAGCTTGAGGTTATTTCACATTAAATTGAAGAGATTATTTTGGTTGATGGTGCTATCGTGATCTGAAAGACTGAATTAAGCTCCAAAACTGAAGGCTAGAATAAATTCAACTATTTTCACAAGGTAAGATGGTGTCCATATCACCGTTGACCAATTTATTGAAGAATGATTACCCTATAGGAAGTGTATGATAGCTCTATAAAAACATGCAATATGTATGTGGGTTTTGCTTGGTATCAAATATATAAGTTCTGAGCAAAGGTTAGTGTCTCTCCAAGAAGATAAAGTATGAATGAAAAGGTAATCTATGTTTTCAAGTAATGAAAGGAGAATTCCGATATGTGAAGTAAATTCATATCAAGCTCTTTTGAGTTAGATACAATGCATTTGAAGTACGAATTTTTAGGAGCGTATCTGGGGTTAGCAAGTAGTTTATCTGAGATGACACAGTTCAAGAGAGATTAATTGGATGATCACAATAGGTATTTGTGGTAATAATTTTGTAAATATAGTTTCCTCAAGAATATTCATGTTATATAAATCCTCAAATGGGTGCTTCAAAAAGTTTTTTATTGACTAAAAGGGTCGCTAAGTAAAAACATATATCAGGGCTACATGGAAGAGGAATGATCTAATAAATTTCAATAGGTGTTGACTAGTGCAACATGACATCAAACAAGAATATTATTAAGGGTAACAAGACATGATAGATTGATTTAGTGGTCTCTAAGGTTGAAGATGTTTGTAATAGAATTTCAAGGCAAGAAAAGTCAAGTCTGATCTTAATAAGATGTAAAATGCTAGCTACAGATATGATATTGCTCATAAAGGAAGAGGGAGAAAGTTTGACTCCAAACGGTGCAAGTAAGATGTCAAGAGACTAGTTAAAGGTATGTTCACATGTTAACCAAGTCATATGATCAAGCAAGCTATAGACATTATCTCATTCAAATGAAGACTACAAGAACTGAACTAGAAATTTCTAGGATCAAATGTCTCAGGTCTGTTGTCAAAGAGAATCAAGTTCTGTCCTGCAAGGTTAAAACAATCAAGTTCTTGTATATCCAACTAGTATGAAGTGGTGTCAGTTCACTAGGGAAATGATGGATAAGTTGTTCCTTAGGGGGAGTAATGGATATGATCTCAGATGCTTGTCAAAGTTGCATTCCAAGGCCATGTAGAAGGGTCTATTCTAGGGATTAGTGCTCAAAAGTTGTATGATTCAGGGATCATGTGGTCTCTCGAAGGTGAATATGAACAGAGTGCGGAGGGAAAATGACATATTTGTGACTGATAAGAAGGTGAGTTTATGGTGTCGAATGATGTTTCTTTCGTGATTATTGAAATGGGTAGGTGGTGAGATAAGACAATTTCCTGCAAAGCAAGACTTATTTAGTTCATGAGTGAAGTTTGGTTTATTCATGCAGAGGTCACTTAAGGTAGGTACATAAGCTTAGAAAAGAGAATACCTTGTTCTAGGGGAGCTTGTTGACAAGTACATTCTTTTACTCATGCATCCTTGTCTTTAGTTGTCATTGTTTCATGTCAAGTGGCTAATAACCCTTTGTCATATATGTCAAAGGGGGAGAGAGTGCTATAAAAAATCAGGAAGGATGATGTGAGTTGCTGGTGTGTGTTTGCCATCAAAGGTTTCTAAGTAAGTTTCCATCAATGAAAAAGGGGGAGATTATTGAACCATATTCATTGGTGTTGTCATTGATGCCAAGTGGCATTGATGGAAAAGGAATGAAAGGTGAAGTTAATCTTGGTCAGAGGCATGAAGGTTGATTGGTAGTGTCTTATTAGTGGTGTATTGTGCATTCACGATGGTTTCAATGTGCTACAAGTTTGGTTTGTGAGGAAGGAATCTATTGGAAGCAAGGACACAGTTGGTATGGCTGGGTCAGATGGTCTATAGGTAAGATATGATGGTGTCAGCATGGGCAAGATCTATTAGAATGAGTTTCAGGTCATTTGGTGGAAGTCTCATTTGAAACTGGCTCATTTAGAGTTGTGTCTAGAGCTTGATGAGGTGTAGAAGTTTGGTACAGGTCATGAAAAGAACTTATGATCATGGGAGGAGCCTAGTAATGTTGTCTAGGGCATGTTTGAGGAATAAAAAGGATTATTTTAGCTCATGGAGGTAGATTTTAAAAATTCACCAAAGTTGGCCTTGAGGACTCACAGTGTAGGTTGATGCAAATGAGATACGTCTGAGATGTATAGGAATATTTATGAAAAATAAACTCATGGATCATGTAGAAGGGTGATTTTTTGTGCTCCATTTCAAATTTCATCAAGTTTTTAAGAGGTATGTGAAAGTTATGCTATTTTTTTTAAAACTGGTTCATTGAGAAATGCATTTTGAGCCCTCTGTCTTCTTATCACTCAAGAAAAAATATGAAGAATCCTTCGAATAAATAATAGAATTAATGTTTGGAGAATATTCCAAGCCTAAAATTTTACAAAAGTTTTGAAGAAAATTGGTAAATTTTCAAAGAAGTTATGAGTCTTTTTCTACCAGTGTTTTCTCTCTCTACGGGGCTCTTTTTTGAGTTGACAGGGTCGACATGAATTTTCTGAATCTAAATCATTTTTGCAACTTGTTACACCCCTTAAAATTATAGAAAAGCTCCTCCAATTCAAAAAGTGACTTCATTGCATCTCATGGTGGACAATGCTATATTGGCGGGTTTTTGTTGTATGAGACTGGACTGGGTAGTCATACTTCAAACACTCCAAGCTTATGTTTCTTCAGGAAGAGATAATGTGAAATGGTTTTTCAGAATTCCTGAAGTTTTAATCATATTCTAAAAGATTAAGGAAACATGTTAGAGACTTCAGTTAGTATGGTAAATGGTAAGCTTGTCTTAAGGGTGTTATTTCCTTCAAAGAGTCTTATATGTAGTGTCAAGGAAGCATGGCCCATTAGGTTGAGTAGATATCCTTTCAAATCATGTATGTAGTAAAAAATGAATCATGACAATATTTTAATTCATTCTTGGTAAAAGACAACTGCAAGGAAGATGTAGTTCAGTGGAAAATTGTATTCAAGGAGCTCAAGCTTAAATATTGGCTCATGGTGATTCTGCACAGACTTGAAGAGATCAACTACAAACCTACCTCCTCGAAATGCTTATGAAATACAATGTGGTTTTTTGTGTAATCAATTAAATTCACTAAGTCATGATATTGGGTGTGATAGTTTTATTTTTAAGGGTCTTCACCTCCTTGAAGTCAAGTATCAGAACAGATATTGTATGTTTCTAAAGGAACATTCATATGTGGGAGTCCAGAAGAAGTGTTCAAGGAAAAACAAGAATTTTGGGGGTATGTACTAGACACATAGACCGTTTTGGAATGATCCGTCTTGAAGAAAGACCATAAATGAGCTAAGAAATACTAAAATTTTTCTCTTGGGTGTTTATAGTAAGCTTTACCATGGATCTAGTGTTTTTAGAGAAGAAAAGCTCGAAACACGAATGTTAGCCAACAAAAATTCCAAATTCTTTGAACATAGCTTTTTATGATGGTCATGAACCCTATGCAAAAAGAATCAATCTTGTTCATCTCAAAATTAAGGATATTTTAATGAAAGTCTCATGCATTACCATGACAATACTGTATAACGAGATTTTGGTCAAATTAAAGAATTTACGAAAAACGATAAATGAAGGCCTAAAGTGATAGTTTTTTACTATTTTCGATGTTTAATCATAATGTAAATGATAGAATGAAGTATACAAATACCTTTAGATGTAATATGGAGCTAAAATATGCCTCAAATCGTTGAATGGAGTTGATTTAAGATTGATGTTGTGTCGTTGCGCTTCTCGAAGGTCGACAGATGAAAGAGTATATCAAAATATTGGATTCATGATCACTGGAGGCTGATGCAATCTTATGATAATCTCATGAATGTTTTGAATTCACTAAGTAATCGAAAATGTAGTGTAGATACGAGTAAAAGGTTTCTGAAGATCACTCGGAAAGGAGGAAAAACATGTATTTATAATCGCTAGAGATTGGTTAGAATCGTCGGTGATCTAGATTTTTCAGGGAAACATTTAGAAAATGGATGAAACTAGTTATAAATGCGTATTTTGGATTTTTTATGAAGGGATGTGGTCATAGGGAGGTTGTAGACGGGATGTAGAGGTTGGGATATAGGAATAAAATAGATTTAGGTTGTTTTTAAATGGTTTTGGTAGATTTCAAGTGGTTAAGTGGTTTAGAGATAGTAAATAGTGATTTTATGGGAGTGTAAGATTATTTTTTACGGAGGTATGGATGAAGTGACTTAGGATAATGATTTTTATATATGTTTTAAAATTGAGTGCATATAATGGGAAGTAGGCAGTTTGATGAAAACCTAGTGCCTATATTGGGATTTGATGCACTTTTTAAAGTTTGGGAGGTCATTTCTTTATTGCAAGTTATCAAAGACATTGGTGATCATTGTGCGACACACTAGCGACAAGAAGTAATGGACAACGAACATCTCGTAACCCAGCGAAGGAGGTTTCCTGAGGGTTTGAGTAGTCATAGACGCCCAGAGCAGGGTTATGGAGCCCGCAGGTGCACTTGACCCATTCCAGGTGCCCCAGACTAGGCAAATTTTCTAGTCGTACAATTTTATGAGGCTATGTGCAACACCTCTACCTCTTTGTTCATTAGTTTTTCACTTTGGCATAGTCCAGGATTAATTGTGAAATCATCTAAGTCACTTTATCTCTTCATTAGTAGTTAGGGTTTTAAATCTAAATTGTTTATTTTCTTAGGTCTATTTTATACTTAATTGATTATTCATTTACTGCTACATTGTAAATAGATTTAGGCATTTATAAATTCTATATTTGCTTAATCAGAAACTTATTGCTGCCCCTTTTCTAAAAAATTAGACTGTCATAGCAAATAGGATTACATCATGCTCTGATACCAAATGTAGATTTGGTTCAAATTGCAAATGCCTAAATGAAGAAAATAAAACTCTTAACCATATAATAAAACTCAATCGCAATTGCTTCTTCAATTCATACGGGACAACATATTACATATATAATATTATAACTTAACTTCTCACTCTTAGTAAATAGGAATACCTCCTATTTACATGAGACTATTATAACTCACATAACAATAGCCCCAACCACTAACTTAATTATATTTTACCTCTAACAACATTATTGGTTCCTAAATATAGTAATTGGCGTAACTCACTTACACACATAACAAAACTAACCCAACAAAGCACTAATGAATATTAATTTTCTAACAGGGATCCTATTCCAAGTCCGTTGAATTCTAAATTTGAAATCTGCCATTAGTTCAGTAAGAGATCTCTGAGTACCCTAATAGTAGTTAGTTGTTCCAACAAAGATATGTTGTCTACTTTTTCTTCAAAATTTAAGTCCTCCACACAATCACACACTTGATAACATCTAAAAATATCGCACATACTCACTTATACATAGTTGTTTGTATGCACATAATCAAACCATGATTTTTTATCATTTGACATCTTCTCCAGTAATACATGACTAGTTAAGCTACTCGATTATGTAACACATTTCATAGGTTCGATGTGATTGTTAAGGGAATAATTCTTACTCAATACCCTAGCCTATTTCTTTTATACTTTACATCAAATGCCCCGGGCCACTAGTACTAATTCTAATTGATAGTTTTTCTCTTTCTTAATCTTTTGTAGCAAAAATATAATATATAATACTACAAAATATCAAAGTAGGACTTTCATGTGACTTGTTCGGTCATTTGCTTGACATAATCTTTATGATAATATGTATTTAGCACCCTACACATATATTATCCTATTTCACTTGGTATTTATAGTACAAATCAAGAAATCATAGATACATTAACTCGTGGACACCAAACACTTCTTCAAATTTTATAGCTTGGTACCCTAGGGGTATCTCACCATATTGGGGCATGTCTACATTGGGGGAATTCTACATAATGTGCTTAATTAGACCATATATTTAGCATTTATTGGATTGTATAGCATTCTATCCTAATAGATACCTATCACATTAGGTGAATACCTATATTTGAGGCCCCTAACCCACTAAGCTTATACCAATCATATCCTTATACATTAGTTTGTTTTTGGTACATCGTTATTCTTGTCTATCTTACACCCTTAGATCTCTTATGATATGTGTTATATATTTTTTATTTGATGGTCACATTGTTTATATCTACACATTAATGTGATCATGCATTGTGTTTACTTGTATTTATATTTTATTCTTAGTATTTTCTTTTCTGCATAATGCTAAAAAGGTTTACTATTCTTGGCCCTCAACTCTTGTTTAAGTTATTTGGTATTATTATTTATACCACTCATTTATACTATGAATAAAGGGAAGGAGAAAGAGGGTATCCATGTCCCACATCTGTTGAACAAAGATATACAATGGAGGTTGTGTGTGATGGAATAGGCGGGAAATATTTAATTGAATATTAGTGAGGTCCTGGTGACTGAAACTAGAAAAAATTGAGAGGATGTCATTCGGCTGAATGTGGAGAATAATAAACTAAAATTAGCCAATGTCATTTTGAAGCAGAGGTTGGAGTTATTAGAGAACAAAATAGTTGAGAATACGACCCCCTCTACTGGCTCTTTTGATGGTAGCAACCATAAGAGACAGAGCACCAGCGGTCCGAATCCCAGCATCTCTGATGATCCTAGCACTTGCACGCATGGCAGTCAGAGGAAGAAATAGGAGCTTGGGCCATTTAAAGAATATGTGGAGAGTGAGGACTAGGTTTTTATGGGTTGTGTCTTTTTTTTAAGTTCTTTGTCTCTATTTAGTTCACTTGATCATGTTATGGTCTTTGTCCCATGTGGGTGTTCATGGAGTATATTTGGTTGGTGTTTTATAAGGTGTGAGGGCCCTTTCAAAACCTCATTATTACCTAATTTAAAAAAAAAACACCATTTATTTTTTAGTTATATCAATGTTTTCTTTTGTATGATTCATACTTATGTATAATTATGTGTTTTCTCTAAGCACTTTTATGTTGTATAATTTGTCTATTATGTGATATTCTATGCTCTTTCTACTCTAGGCACTTATATGGTGTATGTTTTATCTATTTTACGATTTCGTCTCCTCTATATACTACACGAACTCATAGTTTTATGTTTGTTCTACTATTCATTCTTTTCTTCTCTGTCTTCTCTAGGAACTTTCATGTTTTATGGCTTTTTCTACCCTATGATCTGGTCTCCTCTGTCTTCCCTAAGCAGTTTTATGTTGTATGTTTTTTCTTTTCTACAATCTTGTAAGATAATTTCTCTATGATCTCATATGTGGTATGATATCATTTTCTCTTGGAAATTGTATGGTGTATGTTATGTAATCATTTATACTATGTTATATGTTATATGCTTTACAATATTGTTTTCTATAGGCACTTGTATGGTATGCCTTATTTTCTCTATGATCTTGTATGGTTTGTGGTTTATTTGCACTATGCAATTGCATGATGTATGATCTTGTTTTCTCTAATATGTTGTATGATTGTATGATTTTTCTTCTCTACGATCTTGAATGTGCTATGATCTATTTTCCATATGTACATGTATGCTCTATGATTTGTTTCCTCTGGATAGTTGTATGTTCTATGATTTATTTTGCTTGCACGCCATTATATGTCTATACATTGATTTTTTCACTACTTTTATGTCATATGCTCGATCACATATGGATCATGTCACCCATATTGTTTCCTAGACACATTACCTGTTACATGTCTAGATTGGAACACTTCTCTTATGGCATATTACTTGTGATGCATTGTGCTAGTGTTACTTTACTTAGACACACTTTGTTTAGACATACATTTCTTATACATCCATTGTGTATGGTGCATATCATTTAGAACACATGGCTTAAAGACGTACTTACTTTATCTTAGCACAAATGGTTGGTTCATATTACGATTAAATCATTTCTTGTTACACATCTTTCTAATATAACTTTTCTTGTTACACTTCTTGCCTCTAGGCACAATGGTTGCAATATATATTGATTTATATCATGTTCACAACACATTGCTAGACATATACTTGCTTTTGCACACATAAATAATAAATAACAATTACTAACATTGGTCAAGTCAATATGTCTTTATCATTTACACATCTTAATGATGGGCCTATTATGTCATGTTGTGTCATGTCACATCATAGATTCTAATGGAACCACTAGGCATTAAGGCGTTTTTTTGGTCAAACTACTCTATTAATCACTTCTAAACTATTTGTTGAACTTTTGGATATTCTCATAATATGCCTTGGAATGTGATAACATTTATTACCCGTACTAAAATGGTCATATCTAATGCATATTGTTAGTTGATATATTGTATATGGTTATCATCCTTGATGTTATGACTACATACATTTAACACTTTCCCTTTTGAGTTGAGTGATCATTTTCAGCATCCCCCGTCTCAAGATGGGGGCATATTGTGGGATTTTATAACACATTCATGTAAATCAGCTACAATTATTCAATTGACACCATATGATGACATCCATATAGTTATTTAAAACACATTACAAGTTTTTATACATGGTGCATTATGACATATACAAGTTTTATATTAGCTCATTAGTAGGTTCATGTGCTACAATGTCTCATAGCAAGATCAAGTTCTATAATGGCTCATAAAAGGGTCAAGTGCTAAAATGGATCTTAGAAAGATCAAGTATTACAATGGCTAATTAGTAAGTTCAAATGCTAAGTGTTCTCATTCATACTCTTTATGATGACATCAAGGGAAATCCGGTGTATCTATTTCATGGTTTTAATTTTAGTTTTTTCTTATTTACTTATTTTATAAGCATCTTTATTGAGTACTAATGCATATTTTGGCATGTAATTTACAAGTTTCACACATATATGGCATAGAGAGCACAATTTCCAAACCTCATGTACACTATACCCACTAGGAGGCTTGCATTTACATTTTATTTAATCTATAAATTTCATCACTGGATTAAAAATGGGGGTGCGTGCAATACCCAAAATTTAGACCTTAGGCACATATAAATAATCATTTGGCATTTATTCCATCATTATTCCATTTACACATTAGTTAACTTGTCCTAAAGGCATCTTGCTTAATTATCATGTTCTGATTCCACTAGATCAACCCATATCCCTCGGTTTAGCACTTTTAGAACATCCCTCAATTTATCACTTTTAAAACCAATGCACCTTATACTAAACACATCTACAAACCTCTACTTGTTCACCTCATGTATGTGTTCAGCTCCCAAACTAAAGCTAGATAGAATTGATTGGCAGAGGACAAAATCAACTGACATTTCTAAGGTTGATGTTTTCGTCCTTTGTACTTGTAACAGTAAAATTTTCAAATGCACAAGTTACCCCAGTCGAGTTAGGGTCAATTGAGTAGGAAATCATTCACACAAGTCGAATATAAAAGCATATACTCCCTAACTCATTAGGGGCATCTCTTGACATATTGGCTCATATAGGGAAACACATCTAAGTGCACTATAACAAGAAGTTTTGGCCCTTATCATGGAAGTAATAAATACTTAGAGTATTACAAAAAGATACAAGTCTAAAAACATCTTATATGTTTCCCTAGATCACTCTCCTATAATACAATTGAATTCAAAGATCATAGCCAAGTGTCGGTGGTCGTATGAGGGTCTTGCCAAAAACCATTGTTTATGTATAATCACACACAACCACCGGAAGGAAGAAACTAAATAAGTTTGAGACCTCTTCATAGTACTACTATATAGGCATTGTTGTGGCAACATGACTCAAATCCATACTGACCCCTTTTAGGTCACAAAAGGAAAGTGAAGGTTTGAAGACAATGAGAAGCTATTTGGAGGTACATAGTTACGATCACCAACTTCTTATCACTGGTTCCAGATCCAAAGACACAGGTGTTAGGTTGTGGAGCCTATTTTCATGTATGAAAGTGTTGAAGACTATACACTAAGAGTATTGTACACTTTTCATGTATCCTCGCCAGGGTTCGGTGCCGGGTCGAGCCCCGAGCGGGGGTCCAGGGGTGGCAGCACCCAATAGCAGGGGTTTGGGGGCGCAGCCCCAAATTTTTTTTTTTTGGGCTATTAAATGTGCCCGATATATCGAGAAACGTGATTTTCTCATATGGGCAGGATTTTGACCCATAGGTTTATGGGACGGTTTTTGCCCATGGTTTTGATACCACAGTTTTGTAAAACTGCTTAAGCAGTTGTCTATTTATATGGTTTTATGCATATGATAGAATTATGAAAAACATTGCAAATGTGTTTTGAATTCGGATGTGAATTCTGGAGAGTTTGTTGAGCATAACTCCAAACAGATCTAAGTATTGTATTGAGAGAGTAGTGGCTTGTAATAAAATCTGAGCAAGTGATTCTTGGTGGACGTAGCCCAAATTGGGTGAACCACGTTAAATATTGTCTCTTTGTGTTGTGTTATTTTATTCTGCACTTTTATTTGAGATCTGTAATATATTCTACATATTAGTTTCTACTGTTGCGATTCTGTGAAGGATTATTCCGCATATTTTATCCCTTATTTCTTAACGGGAACACTAGGTGTTGAAACTGAATTGTGGATTAGAACGTTGGAGGATAAAATCATGCATAGAAAGACGAAATGTTGGGCATTTCTATCCAACATGGGTGATCATGTCCAAGACACGTCTCCAGATCCCCAAATTTTACAAGAATACTAAATACACTACACAACTTACTTCCATAGTTTCAAATATGAACCGCATTTATAGATCTTGCACACTGGTGTTACCTTACTAACCCTAACCCTAATTCATTTTATATAGCTTTCAAAAGTAGTGTTTAACCATATTTTATCAACACATGGTTTATAACTTTATTTACAATTATGAATCATCATTTACACATTAGTAATTATCTTAATTAAATTAACGATACTTTTGATGTTACAATAGTCTAATGTGTGAGATTAGTTTGATTTAAATTTCGTACTCAAATTTCCCCTCTCCAGTTACGGTTTTTTATAATTCCAAAATGAAATCTTACTCAATTGTTTAGGACTACATTTCATACCATAGTAAGTAGGATATTTTTTTCATCACATCTTAATATTACTTCTACAACTCTTGAAATATTATTCGCTCAAAAAAAACTCCTAACCCTAACCCTAATTCATTTTATATTAGCTCCAAATCAAATGTTTCACGAAATTGGTTCTAAAATTCAACTTGTTTTAAATGTCAAAAAAATATTAACACTTAGATACAATGATTTAAAAAAATAGACATTTAATTTGCATACCTATATCATGGTTGAGCCCCCCACACAGAGTTTTTGAAACAAATAAATCATATTTTGCTTATAGTGTATGGCCAACATCTTCTAGATGCATCTTTGCATTGTTTCTAACTATATGCACACATGCAACAAGTCATTGGTAGTTTTATAAAGCTTCTGATGTTTAGTAGAGATTTTGGTCTTAGCTTTTAATTTCCCATGAAGGGACAACCTAATCACATAAATATTTGGATTGTTACAACATAAGTTTTCTTTCATTTCATAGAAAATTTGCATGTTATTTGATTTGGATAATGATCTATGATAACAATACTCCATTGATGTCTTAATTAGTCTTAGATCATTTATCCCACAAAAAGTTTGTTGAGTCTATGTTAGAAGATCTTTAAATGAAGAGTTATGTATGTATTACTCACCTTTCAATTTTTTATATATATTCAATCATATGTTACATGCGATAAATTTACATGAAAAATAAAAACAATAATAATTATTTATAACCATATATGAAAATGTATAGAAGACAATAACTTATTATACAAAATTCCACAATATATAAATAACTAGACAAATACATTAAAAATAAAACAACAAATTACACATTGACATCAATATCAACTATTTTGCAACTCATATGTGATTGTTAATATCAGGACTAACATACCTATCGACCAATCATAGCACTTACTAAATGTGACATAACGTATTCAACTTTCTCTAGCATACCCTTATCCAACTTTATTGCCATTACTTATTGACTTTTAGCTTCTATTATTAACATCTTTGCGAACATTCCAGGTAGCCATTCGATTTTGAGGATAGAGAAGCCCGAGTCTTGAACCATCTTACTCCAATCTTCCTCGCTCCTAATTATTACTTCAGTCATACGGGCCATATGAAGTATATCAATCCTCGCAGATTTCTCCAACAGATCTAGCACGGCTTCTTCTATCAATATCAGTTTGCCATTTTCAGGCAAAGCCTTGTGACAATTTTCAAGTATCTTCATGCAGCTGGTGTCGTCCCAGTCAATCAATACCTTCTGTTTCACCAAATCTACCTTGTTATATATGCTTCCTTTACCAAATGCAGAAATATTGTATATTTCTCCATTACCAAAGAGCAGAAGATATTGCTAATATTGGGTTAGTTACCTTTATAAATATGGCATCTGTACCAGAGGGTACTCTCTCGAACATGGAGCCGCCTACATGCTCAATACCTGCATATCACAGAAACAAAAGAAAATTCTATTCTTGAGATAACTGTGAGGGATCTTCTAAGTGACGTTTCGGTCAGTCATTGTGAACATTCATGTAATTTGTAAAATAACAATAATTGATTTTGTATAGTTCATCATGTCCGTGACTCATTTTTGGGTTTCCGCACATTTTATAGACATATAGTAGATGGGACAGAAATTATATAGGGGCAAAAAGTATTTTCTGTTACATCATTGTAAGTTTTAACAATTTGAATTGAATTGAATTGAAAGATTTTAATGACGTCCACGTGACTGAAGAGTCAAAGGGACCAAAAAGAAAATGCACTAAGCTGAAACCAAGTTCTTTGCCAAATCCAGTCGCCTACTGTGAATCTTGAGCACAAAACCAGCAATCCTCTGAAGCTTAGCTTCCTCAAATAACTCATTTAGGTTGTCCACGTGTAACTAATTTTCGTACAAAAAAAAAGTAACATATTACGTTGTTATTTTATAGGTAACTATGTAATGTGTTGTTACCTTTTTCGTCGAACTATCATTAGTGCTTTGTTCAAAAGAAAAGATGTCCTATTCAATCAAAAGTGAATGCACATTGGGACAGTGGGGCACAGGGATTAGGACGCCAAGGCCGCAAGTTCAAGGTTGACTAGGGTGCTCAATTTTTTGCACGGGGTCGCGTTGACTGCAAACTTACATGATGGATAGGCACCATGCTATGGGAGTCCCTCGTACTCCTAGAATGCAGGAGGCACTTAACCACGACTCAAATATGAGACCTATATACTTCACTTTCAACAATCTTCCAATTTTTAACCTCTCTTTCAAGGACACAAGTTCTTCACTTATATATATATATATAATGAGATGAGGGCACAAGTTCTTAATGCCTAAATTTAAAGATGACCTCTTGTTGTTAACTGCAAACTTGCATGACAGATAGACACCATAATATGGAACTACCTCATACTCCTAGAATGCAAGAGGTACTTAACTATGATTCAAATACAAGACATATATACTTCACTTTCAACAATATTCGAATTTTTAACCTCTTTCAAGACCCCAAGTTCTTCACTATATACGAGAGGAGAGGAGATAGACAGCTCAAGCTTATAATACGGATTCAAAAGCTCGTAATGACTGTGTGTAAAGACACTGGTATTTCCCGCATTAGACAATAAATACACTAAAAATCAAAACAAATACTATATAACAACACATTACATTATTACCTGGAATTTCAGGAGCCGCTGCCACAACATGGGGAAGATCGAAGTTAATCCCCCGGATGTGGGGATATACCTTCAGAATCTCCCGAAGCGCAGTTCCATTCCCCCCGCCCACGTCCACGAGGCTCTTCAAATCCTTGAAACCCTGGTAGTGATTCACAATCTGCCCGATCGCCGTCATGGTGTGCGCCGCCATGTAATCATTGAGAACATTATTGAAATCCGGGTTGTCCTTCCCGCAAGCGTAAATGCTTTTCCCATGGGCCTTCTCGAATGCATTGCAACCCTGGAGCACGCATTCATGGAGATGATGCCACCGCGCCATCGAAACCTCGGAAGTCTCCAGCATGGCGGTGGGTACCAGACTGAACGGATTCTTCTCCTTGACGAAGAAATGTTTTGAAATGTCGCTCAGGGCATATCGAGCTTCGCCGCCGACCCCGGATTGAATAAAAATGCCTTTTTTGGAGAGATATCTGAGAATGCGAGAGAGATAATCCAAATGGGGGTTTTGGGTGGGCAGTCGGGCGGCGATTTCATGGAGGGAAAGAGATGCATTAGAGCCCTGGCGCGCAATAATGTCAGGAATTTCCAGGAGCAGGGCACTCTTCAGTACGAGCGCCGGAACGGGCGAGAAGATTATGTCGAAAGCTTCCTGCGCCTGCGCTCCGTATTTCTCGAGCTCCTCCCCCGCCATTTCTGTGGAAATTTTTTTTATTCCAGAAACCCTTCACAGATCAAGATTCGAGATGGTTTTGAGAGCAAAATGGTGTGGTATTAACCAACCAAGGAAGAGGTAAAAAGATAAGGGAGGGGATTGGTAGTTGTTTCGCACGCGGGAAATAGATCACTTACCCGCATTTCAAACGTGGAAAGTTTAGTTATGGCACGTCGAAGCTTTGATTTATTGTATTATTTATTTTAGTTTTAAATGATTGGTACAACGGTTCATCTAGGGATCAAATTTGAAGGGCTAGTCAAAATTTTATTTTGAAAGGTTCATTTTTAAGTAGCCCTTCCATGATGAAAAGTAATGTATATAAATTTACATTTCATATCACAAGAGAAAATCTAGTATCAGCACGTCCTAAAAATTAAGAACATTTTTTTAAATTAAATATGTGATTATATAAAAGTACATAAGTATTTTGGTTCATAGTACTATGGTTGACAATCAAAGTAAATGATACATTGTGTGTTAAGTTCAAACCCCTTTCAAATATCTCAAGTGTCTTCTATACTAAGAGAGTTAATAATAAATATACTAGTTCTTATGGAATATGTTAAGAAGAGTATTTCCACCTAGAATGTAACAAATTTATGTTAAGAAGAGTAACTTCATCTAAAATGTAACAAATTGCATTTCTTTTGAACCACGTATTCAAATGGTATATGTGTATTCACATCATTTATTGGTGGAGCCCCAAAAAAAAAAGTTTAAAATAAAATCCCCTTATCAACATTGTCCAGAATTGTAGTAATCATCTGCAAATACAATTTGACTTTCAGTTAGAATGGAACAAACAAAAAAATTATATAAATTATTCAATTAGATGTATATATGCAAAAACAATAAAGAACATCTTTCGTATTTAAAGGATCTCATAAACTCGCACTAGCTATTTGTCTAGAGAAAAAGGCTTTTGAGTTTTCATATGCTTCCATGCATCATAAATAGCATTCCAATCTACCTCATTTAGAGCATGAGGTGCACAAAGAGAGAGAAACATTAACATATCCAATGTATTCAAAGAAAGTTTGGATATATCGTCATTTTTTATCTTATTTAACTTTGAGAAAACCTCTTTCACATACTTGTTGTGTTTACTTGGAATAACAAGAATAACTTGTCATAGTCGCATTAAAGATGGAAACACTTCAAAACCATTCAGGTTCACCCCCACATAGATCTCATGCTCCAAACATATATTTTTTTGGATATGATTTATAAATACTACAAACAAATTCATCCATCTCATCCAAACATTTAACAATGTCCACAATAGGTGATTTCTCAACTACTAAATTTCTCATATAAACATGTTAACCATCATTTTGTTTTTTGATCTCTATCATCCATTTTTTCATAATAATTACGAGGACTAAAAAACTTAACAACATTAAATATAGGTAAATCTATAAACATTGAATCAAAAAAATCAATCACCTTCACTATAAAATATTTTCCCAATAAAATGCAATCATCCAATGTCCTTAATCTTTGTGACTTATGCAAGCTTTCAAATCTTAATGTATGCACATGTATCATACATGTTCCATCTGCAAACTCAAGAGTTCCTCTTTGTGTTCTGCTTAGAAAAGATGATATGTGTACAATAACATGCCTCAAATATGCCTCTTTGAAATCTCCTACGAAGCATATCAACTGTAATATCTAAAGTAGTGTTAATGGAAGTAATGTCAATATGATCATCTTGGATTTTTTTGTTTAGCTTATTCGACTCAATAAACACATTTGCAAGTAAATGGATACAAAATTGCATTTGAAATATTGTTGTCAAATCATACATTTTTATCTCTTCTAACTCTCGTTCCTTCAACAAAGCAGACATGACCTTGGACAAATCTTTCCATGACCTTTCATCTAGAGAGCCACTTAATTTGATGGATTTGTAACACCTCCAACCTATTGATTTGAAATGAATCCATTAAGTCTCTTAATGTCTCCATGATCTTTTAGTAGATTTTACAAGCCATGAATAAACTTTGTTTGCAAATTTATCAATAAATTGTAACTCTGGAAAATAAGAAGAAGCATCATTGGTTGTCAATGCTTATCGGTGAGCTATGCAATGAATATCAAGTAAATGAGGAGCAATCTCGACAAAGCTTAGTAGATAAACCTTCACAAATACCCCTCATTGCAGAAGCCCCATCAGATCCAAAACCCACTAGTTTCATCAAGGATAATCTCATCTCTACTAAAAGAGTAATCACATCGTCATACATAAATTGAGATGTATCATCCTTTATTTGAAGGAGGTGTATGACATTTTGTTACACATTGACCTCTCCCTTAATTAGTCAAATATGTAATATAAACTATTAAATGGTGGTCCATAGTTTGATCAGTGATGTCATCAACTAAAATTGAATAAAATAGACTACAAACACATATCATCTATTAACTTTTTCAAATATACCTTCTTTAGCATCTTGTAGAAACTCTTTTCCAAAATTGGTATTTATATATGTTGAGTATTTATCTGTTAGAGGCATGTGTGGAGTCCCCTTATACCTATTCAAATCACAAATTGACTTATAGAGTTCTCAAGGCAAATCATAGTATAACAACAAAATACATATTTTCAATCACTAATATGATTCTCTCCCTTTTCAGCATCTACCATGAGCTCTACATGTTTGGTTATTGGAATATTAGTTCGTTTATATTCTCCCTTCTAAACATTGCAAAGAAAATTTATGAGGCTCTGATTTCGACATGGGTAATTAGACCATTGGCTTTAAGGGTGGTACTTCCATCTTTAGGAAATTGTGAATTTCTCTCTTATATTTTACACACTAAGAACATTTTATCCTTTCGATTCCATTGCAATATTTTATAGCATAAGCCCATGGAATATCTTGTTTTCCATTTCGACTTAAATATTCTTTGTACATTTCTTTAATGTTTGTTCCTCTTCTAGAACTTTTGTTCCATCTTATTCATGTTCCTCGTGTGGGTTAACAACAAAGTCTCTCATTTTGGGAATGAATTTGTTGATGTGAATGTTGATGGAAACTAAATGCATCATCAAGTGATAATTGTCTTTTTATTCTTCTCAAGACGACCTACATAGAATCCATTTTCTCACAATTATACCTATTCATAGAAATAATTATAAATAAATATCAAGAATATAAATTTTACAATTTATAAAAATAATCCCAAGACAAGGAAGAAATATATTCTTAGAACATATATGACAATTACAATTCCTTACAATGAGCATAACTACGAGCTCATAGTTCAATAAAAGAAACAATAATCATAATGAAATATTTTTATAAACAAATATCAATATATATCTTATATTGTGATCCGTTATCTCTAATATTGTATAAGTTGTAATTCACTATCTTAAATTATATAGCCACTACTTGTAACATTTTACCAACATATGAATTTGAAAAAGTAGTTAATGTTGTTCCAAAATTATTTTTTCTATTAGAAATGATGGGAATGAGGCACCCAATTTGAATGAGGATGGTGTGAATGGATCTTAAAATAAAAATACATGTGAAGTAAACCATGGTGAACATGATTTCTTAGATGAACAAGATAAGGGTGAGAATATTTCATGTTTTAGAAAACATGTCATAGAAAAAATTAATGAAATAACTAGATTAATGAAGGTAATAAAATAATTTTAAAGTCAAAACATAGATAAGGGGCTCACTTAGAAAACCAAGATAAAGTTATAGTTGAAAATTCACCCTATAATGCAAATAATAGATTTATGAGTGCTCATAATGATTATCACCCTTAAATTGAAATAACTTCTCATAAGGCATGTTCTAATAAATTTCATTCAAGAATTGCAACCCTTGCATTTTCATTTTTTCAGTTCTCAAATTTATTTCAACCTAGCAACACTAAAGTTCCTATTTTTCGCAATGTTATTCAATTGTTCTATTTGTTTATGCAATCTCCTAAAATGCTATTATCTTTCAACAAGATTCTATTGGCTCTCAAGTTTCTTGAATTTCTTAACATGTTTCAATTAATTCCTTTCCTCGACACGTTTCCATTTCTTTTCATGTGCCTTCTATTCCTTAGCACACATTTATTGCTTCTCAACTAATGTGTGAAAAATTGCTCAACATGCTTCCATTCTTTCTTATGTTTCTCAATAACCTCTTAGTTTTTATGGTCAACAGTTTTTTTTTTCACATATTTCTTAAATCCTTGTATTTTATAATAATTTTCTATTTCAACTCATCTTACTTCTAGGTTTATTTTCCAACTCTAGAAATGGCTATTATGATTTTATATGATTTTTCTATGTTTTTTTATGTTTTTATATAATCACATTTAATTTTAAAAATGTTCTTAATTTTTATGACGTGTTGATTAGATTTGGAATTGTCATATGAAGTGTCAATTTTTACATTGTTTTTCATCATAGAAGGGCTACTTAAAAATGAGCCCTTCAAGATAAAATTTTGACTAGCCCTTCAAATTTGATCCCTGCTCTCCATTTACATATATAGAAGAAATGGAAGAGGTGAAGAGAGAGAAAATCTTGAGATTTGAACTTCGTCCACCAACAAAGGTCATAAAATGATTACAAATCATCATGAGGACCCCTGCAATTCCATCCCTTCACATACCATTGCTTGCTGGAGAAGAAGTGGAACCATATCATATTAGATTTGGTAGTTGAGCAACTTAGGACTACATCCATTAATGTTGAGGACATTTCCTTATTTTTCACCCACCTACCCTCATTAAAAATAATAAATGTAGTTTTTTTGGCATAGAGGATGTCGAGACCTTTCCAAAAAGTCCAATTTTGTGAAAATTTGAGCTCTGGGCCAAAAGGTATGCCCATTTGAAGTTTAGGGGGTCGGGGTCCTTTAAACGCATTTACAATCTACACAAAACTCTGTCTCATTTGCATTTGATTTACTTTTCATTTGATTTACTTTTACCTTTAGATCAAATGAATCGATTAAATCAGGCACCTAAGGTCTGCATGAAACGGGGTCATTTGTGTTTAAAACCTATGAGTCCTCCGCATATAATTATCTCCTTGGCGCTTGCTTTGTATTGCGGGGTTTTATATACTGCAGGGTACAAGTTCCCCGCGAGCCCTTTTGGCCTGTAACCCCTTCTCCAGCCACACAGCACTGTCGATGCCCTCGCCTATGTTTATCGGCCCCATCGGTCGATTGAGTAACTCGTGTCCCTATGGTCCTCCATTATGCCCAGGCCATTTGGGCCCACATCGACAGATTCATTTGCACAACATTCACACCACCCCTGGCCTTAGTAAATCATCCCCCAAGCCCTTACGAAGAACTTTTACCCGCAAGGAACTTGTTCCACTCGGGCCATCAACATCTGATATACACGCACAATAAAGTACCCACCCAATTCCTTTATAAATCAAGCTTGTTTGAGGTGCGGGGAACCCTTGTTCCACCCGCACTAGTTCCATCTGACCCCCAGCTATCCGCATTACACTAAAAAACCCATTTTCCTCCCCTTTTCTCCAAATTTGATCAACCTAGGTTTTTTTGGATCCTTTGAGTTAGGAAAATAAAACAAGATAACCCAAATTCATTTCTCTCAGCTTTATCCATTTTAGCTATGTATGAGAATTGAGGTAAAGGTGAAAGCCTTCCAATGACTCCAATTTGTTCTCATTTTTTAGTTTATTCTTGTCCAAGCCAAGATAAAATGCAAGTTATCGAAATTACCTCTTGGGGGAAATTCTAGATAACAATGCTTTTATTGGAATAATTAATAACACTCCACCTCCATGGCCCTTAATTATGTTCAATGACAGTGAAATAGTGTTTGATGACTTTAATATGCATGAACTCTTTATTCAATCTCATATCAATCAACAAACAATCCATAATGTTACACTCAACAATGGTTCAAGTGAAAATGTATGCACAATGGAATTGATTACTTCTTTGACATATATTAAGCAACCTCTACAACAAATCTCATGATTTTTCAAATAGTTTAATGGAAATACATAAAATGTTTCGTGACACATCATATGTTACCTCTTCAAGTGGAATCAACTATGTTAGTCACATCATTTTTGGTTATTTTGATTTTATAAATATGTGACATGTTATTGAGATGTCGGTATCTTTAAAATCTGTATGTCAATCTATCTATCATACATTGATACCTCAAATATATATTTTGTAATCAAGTTATTAAAGTTCCAAGCATCCCCTATGAATACCCTTTGCAACCCATGATATCCATTATACCTTTTAGAAACCATCCTTACACAACAATTGTTATAACACCTGTTATGAAAATATATATTCAAGTAATACTTAGTCCAGTACTAGACACTCCTACATTACCACCGCTACAAAAAAAGGTACGAAACACTTCAAAAAATATTCTTCAAATACTTATACAACAGTAGCTCAAGAAAATTATTGTGTCCTATTGATTTAATTTAATTTAAATTAAAGCTAATATTGCAGAGTCACTTATTATATCAATGTTAAAGTGTAGTAATGACACAAGCAAACTAAGATTTAAAATATGAAACCCTAAGAAAGAGAGGGAGATAAAAGAACTTAGATGTTATCTGCACAATCTAGAATTGTTTTGGGTAGGGAGAAGTGATGAACAAGATGTAAAAAAGTGTCGTAATTAATCTCTATAAATTTTACGAATCACGAACAATGATAGACAGGGTTTCCCATAGCAGGACAGGGGTACCTGGGCACTGATGACTAGATCTAAGCACTCGTGACTACATAAAATCTCTAGATCTTTTCTTGTTGTGTTTGAAGGGTGTCGCAATTATTCCTTGTTGATTTCTTGGTAGTCGCTTCTGGATCTCCGAAGGTATATGTAACCTACAAGATATAAATTCACCTACACACGCCCACAAACCGCATCAAACCTAAAAAGAAAAGTGCATAATGGGGAGTCGGACTGACCCTGACAGCCAACCCAAGAGTGAATTTACGATTGAGCACTGCACTATATCTCAAACTCCATGTAGTTCTGGTGATTGTGTGTAAAAATTGTGCCCTAGATGCCCTTATGCAAGTTGTACTTGATATTGGGCTACAGTTAGAATGTATAAATGTAGTAGAATGTGTGGATGGAATAAAATGAACTTCCCCGTCCTATGTTGTGTATGCAGAATATGCATCCCTTGTCCCTTGAGTGGATGTTAGATGAATTCCTTGGAGTGCTTTAAGTGCCTTTTGAATGCAAACTTAGGTGATGATAATAATGTTTAGTGTTTGGTCCTTCATTTTGAACACATAACTATGTATTTATATGATTCCCTTGTTTTAATTTCACAATTAACAACTAAAAGGTTGACCCATAAGTGAAAAATATGCCCAAAAGATAAAAGAGACCCAAAAGGAGCAAGTAAGATGAGAAATGGTCAGGGGCACCTGGGTGCTTTTGTCTTGGCTAGGCACTGGTGTCTGAAGCCATGAAAGATAAATAAGTAAAGTTCTAACTAGGCTATAGGGTGTGTAAGACTAAATAGAAAATAAGAGACAAAGAAAAGAGGTCAACTATATCCTCAATTTCTAGTTTACTTGCTTAGGATTCATATAAGTGCTAGTATGTTTTTAGGACCTAGAAATGTACCCAAGTGCGTGATTTTGTGTCTACACCTGCAAAATAGGATTACAGTGACGTAATCCCCTCTAAAGCATAAGACTCCTATAGTTGTGTGTATATTTTGTATACCCTCCTATGCACATGCATCCTTACATTACAACACCTGATTCTTTTTTTAATTTCAACATGTATATTATAATAATTTTTAAAACCCAAGAAATTCCTCAACGTGCACTCACACTATCTATGGGAAAATCAATAATATGATATAACAAATACACAAGAATAAAGGATGAAAATAGTATATTATTCTCACGATCGGTCACAATATACAAATAGAGGTGGTCAATATCTAGAAAAAGCAAGAGTTTGATTCTAATTTTACTTTTAACTAAGTAAAATAAGAGTTTTGAATTAACTCTACTTTTGAATAAATAATTGACACATGTATGAAGTGATGGACACATGATGGATACATGTGGAAATTTGTAGCAAGTGATTAGCAATGTCATGTATCATATTCTAAACTTACGAGGTGTGCAAAAAGCTGACCTAGTATAATTATGCAAACGTATGTCAATTTAATATTAGTGCAAGTATAATATTGCCAATACCCCCTTTAAGTGCAAATTAAGGAGGCGTGTACAAAATTAGAAGGCTAAGAATCCTAAAAAAATGGATCCCAATAACTAGGCCTAATGAGGTACCCATGTACAATAAGTACAATCAGATAAAATAAGATACGAAGCAAAGGTGTCTCAAATAACCAGACTAACTAGTATGAAGACTACACTTGATGGCATGGAAACCATACTAAAAAAACACTATATAGAATGAAAAATATCACTGAAGAGTATGTAAGAATTGAAAGTGATAATAATGGTTAAGCACCCAAATCTACACAAGTGGTCTAAATCCACTACTTAATCGTTGAAGAAGAAAAGTTGACATTATATGCATCATAATATCTCCAATGAGACTATTAATCTGTCGAATGTGGTGATGAAAGTACAAAAGAATACACCAAGAATGTCATTAATTTCCTAAAGTAGATGATGTGATGTGCCAAGGGTAAGCAAGAGACGCAACACCCAAAGAATCAGTATGACTACACACACCCCCACATAATGTTGAATGGGTAGAGTGGAAAAAACAAATGTATGAGTGGTCTGAATCCAATACTTAAACACCAAATAATGATAGAAGTTGGGTATGCCAGAAAATTCTCACTAAAAGGATACAGTCTAAGTGTCAAGGTGTTGAACGATATAGAAAAGGGTATCTCAAAAATAACATGGCACTAATAATAACGGTAATACATAACAACTAATAAAAGGGTGTACAAAACAAGGCACACACACATTAAAGGTAAACTAGGCTATAAAAATAAAACCCCCCATGGCACTTTATAATTTAATGAAAGTATACATCCTAAAAAACATATAAGTAATATATTGCATAAATTAGAATAGCTCAAAACAAGGAGCTATTTAATTTTCAAAGAAAGGCTAAATAGAAACATGAGAGTTATTCCAAAGCAAGGGAGGAATGCCAAATAGAGTTGCTCCAAAACAAAGGGACCGCTACTATGTATAATGTGTAGTTTGAAACCAATGTATTTTAATGGTATATAATCCATTCCTACAGAGCCCATGCAAGGAATGTTGATGATGCCTCTATTGCAAATCTACAATCCATCCTAGGTGAATATTGATGGTAGATGAAGATGTATGCATGTGATCTAGTGTCATTTGCAAAAATGATACATGCAAGGAATCATTTGTAGAAGTGGACCATGACTCTCATGTCTGACTAAATTAGTCTCATGTTTGTCATGCCTAAGAAAGTGTATATAAGGACTCATGTGTCACTATATATCCTCATGAAGAGGAGTGAACAAAAACTTGTGATTTTTATATGAAATAGACCCAATGAATAATCATATGCACTATATCCATTGTCATGGTTAGCAATCTAATGAATAAGTTGGATAGGGGAAGTGATGCCTTACAAATTTTTACCTATGCATCTGCTAAAATGACCCATGGAACAAAATACTGTGGGATCCAAAACCAGTCGTGTGTTTCTCAAATGATCCAAACACAATGGTGGGTGAATTTGAAGTATGGGTTACAACACATGCAACAATGGGTGCATTAGATTCAATGAGAAACTCGTGATTAGACTGTAGAGGATGATAATGTGTCAATATGATCTAAATCAGTGATATAAGGTACACTATGCTCAATGAGAGGTATGTACAGGGTGTCAATATGATCTTATAAGCATGTAACCGTGTCCTACAATTACTGGAGGAGGGTTTATTTTTTGAAATTTAGTGAGAAAAAATAGAGATATGTGCTTTTTATCTTCTTATTCTCTTCAATAAATCAAACAACTTCTTCTTGAAGTGAACATACTTGTGTGACTAGAATATTGTTGTTCAAAAACAAGTTATGATTTGCATACGTGAGAATGTGGAGGTGATGGTCGAAATCCATTTATAATAGCGAGGCAAAAAATTCCTTAGAAGAACCTCAAAAAATGAACACACTCAATAAAAACCTTTTAAACTGCTTATATTAATGAACTTTTAACAAAATTTCCTCAATAGAATGGTTTGCATGCAAGACAAGAATCAAATAAGTCAGACTCATATTTTTTTTAATACACAAAATTGAAATCCCTAGCTAAAAATAGGTGGCACTTTATAAAATAGTGCATTTACAATAGATTTTTAGTAAAATATGACAAAATTTTGAAAAAATATATTTCTAATGCAAAATGGAGTATATTTTAAGCATTCAATGTGAAGGGTGTGAAATATACAAACTTTTAAAAAACATGGCACTGAAATATGTTGGATAGATCAAAACATATGGCCCTCCAAAGGCCAAAAAATAAAGACGAAGGGGAAACCTTTGGAAAAAAATAGAATATCTTGAATATTGTATCACCAAAGTGTAAGAAAGAAAGTATCAATGCATATATTTTGAAATAGTATGAAGGTTGAAAAATAAATCAGCCCCAGGCCTCCTGGATCAAAAGATATTGTTCTCGTAAATTTGTAACTCAAAATTTGATGGTCAATGGTGCAAGGAAGGGCTAAAATCAACATTTGCCTATAATAACACTAGAAACATTTCATATGGTGGATTGAAACATATGAGCAAGTGCTAAAAATAGCATATACGGCTAATTGGTCACATCTTATGGTCATATACACAATCAAGGGCTTTAAAAATTGTACTTAAGCTCTAAACATCCATTTGTACAAAAAGAACATTATTCAAAAGATTTGATCTTACAACCTATTTGAACTAAGCACCTTACACATGCACTTATATAAAATGTTCCAAGAATTACACACTATAGTTAATGTGAAAAAATAAATTTAATTTAACAATTTATGCATGAGCCTTCACCATTAAAGAGCATGTCAAGTAACAACCTTAAATTGACACCTCGAGAGCGTCGTGAGTCCAATTTTTTAAAAGTTAAATTTTCTGGAAATATTGTGAAGAGGAGAATCCATAAAAATATATAGTGATGATTTGCAAAAAATGTTAAAAAAATATGTTGTACATTTTATTGCCTTGTGCTTTTCCTAGAAACTTGGAACTTCAATCAGATGCCATGAGTGCTCATGATATCCATTTTTTGAAAACTATGATTTTCTATAAATAGCTCAAACATTAGAATGTAAAAATGAAATTTTTGAGCCTTCAATATACAAATAAAATAATAAATTTGTGTTGTACATGTTGTTGCTCCTCATTTACATGAAAATCTGGAACATGAAAAATCCACAAAAAAATACATGAAGCTAAAAAATCCATTTTTTTTAAATTGTATTTTTGTGTACTTTGTAATAAAATATATACAAACCATAAAATTACATTTTGTTTTCCCAAAAATGCAAAAAAAAAACATTAAAAAGTCATTTTTGGCAAAAAAAAAAAAACATGTGGTTTTTTTGGAAACCCAGAATGTCGGCTGCGCAAAAAATGTGGATGATGGATAGATAAGTATGTAGGAAGAGATAGGAAGAAATAATTCTTCAAAATCCATAATTTCTACTTGATGGAGAAAGGCTCTGGTACCACGTAAGAATTTTTTAAAACCAAGAAACTCCTCAACATGTACTCACACCAACCATGGATGAATCAATAATACGATACAATAAATACACATGAATAAAGAATGATAATAGTATATTATTCCCCCAATTGGTCACAATATACAATTATAGGTGGTCGATACTTAACAAAAGCAAGAGTTCAGTTCAACTATGCTCATGAATAAGTAAAACAAGAGTTTTGAACCAACTCTACTATTGACTAAGTTACCAATACACGTCCAAAGTGATTGACGCATATTGGGAACATGTGGGAAGTAATGGAAAGTGATTAAAAACATCACTTATCACATTCTAAGCCTACAAGGAGAACATACAGAAAACCTAGTATATTTAAGCTGACCCAATACTACATATATAATACTACACCAATTCATACATCTAAAACTATTTGACCAAGAAGAGTTACCCTTCAGTATTATAACATAGGCATACCTTGTGGATCTCCTTACCCTCTTCATATGATTATTTGGCTGCGATTCTTTAAAAATAGTCACAAAAATACAAAAAAATCAACATATTGAAAAACAGTAAAAAAAAAAGTCAGGACTCGAGCATGAGTTGAGCTATTAGTTTTCTACTTTACACATTCTATTTATAATATCATTTGGTAGATAACATGTTCCATTTATTTATACACGTATGCATTTCACATTTTATGTGTGTGTGATGGGGGGCTCACAAGATCACATTTGGATTTTAGATGCAAGAAATTATATTTTCCAAATGCCCTTGCCTTACTAGGGGCATCTTTTTATATATATCATACTATACAAGGTTATATCTTTTTATATTGGTTTGCATATCTTTATATTTCTTACACATCTTGTTCATGTTTATGGCTTACATTGCGATATAATTTAATTTGGATTGAGGCCAACAAATATGGATTCTATATACTAATATCTCTTATTTTATGCATATCTTGATGATGTTTACTTACTTGCAAAATATTTGTGTTATTACTTATATCTTATGCATGGCCCTTGGCCCTTTTTTTTTGTGTGACACATCAATGTGCCTTGTTTTTGGCCTCAATATCCTTTCTTGTTTGGTTATTGGCATTTATTTGTTTGTACAACACTTTTGTGTCAATTGTATGTGGTATTTTGGATTTCTTTGTAGCAGTATGTGTGACTTTGCATGTTGAGTTTGTGTGATTTTTTGCTTTTTACACTTTGTTCCATGGTCCACATCATGCATCCTTACAATTTTGTGTCATGATTCATATCATGCACTTCTTCTATATGAAAGGTTATATATCAAATTGGAAATGTATAGTTACTCTCTGCATTTTTGTATGATCTTACACATTATTATCTTCCTTTACATGATATGACACAATTCATATTTCTTTTGAGGTGAGTGATATATAGTGTATTTACCTCACCTCAAAAGAGGGGGTTTCATTAGGCTCATCACAAAAAGATATGACAAAAAGATAAAATACAAGGTACGAAAAACAATTAACATAAATACATATACATGATAGATGGTTTACACATAGTTTTAAATATATAATTTAATGATGAATAAAACCTTAAAACCTGGACATAATCGATTTCCAATATCGTCCTCTACCTAAAAATTTCGTCTAGTACATATTAGATAGTCAATTCTAGAATTTTCCAAAAAATGAAGAATACATTGTCTCAAATAGTAAATAAGGCATAACAATATAAAATTCAGTACAACTACACTACATTTTGTTATAAACGTAGTAGTGTGTGATGATTAGGTTTAATTCTAATTACAAAAAATTATAATTGGCATAGTTATTTTTATTGCAAATTCAATTACTAAAATCATATTATGGGCTATGAGTATCTTATATTACCTTTAAATTATTCAATATAGATCCATTACTACGAGTGTGGGGGAGGTGGTGATTGTACTTCATTCCTTTTCTATACATTCAAACTGAAATCTCTACATCCATCTATAGTGGTGTGGTTTATTTGTAACGAGTGATGTATGTTGGGTTTAGTGTACCCATAAGATTTGGCATTATTCATAGAGACCCCATGGTATTTACCCCTTTTTATTGGTACATGTGCATTACTCTCAAATCACAACTATTGGGTCTCTATTACTACATCTCCCTAACCTCATTGGCTAGTGTACATTATAAATTAGGAATTGATCACCCCTGATTCTCCATAGGTTCAAAAAAAATTCTCCTTCTCAATGTACCTCGACTAATGGGAACACTCTCCTTTAACATATTCAACACAAGGAACACTAAAAATCTCCAACAAGTTACAATAAAAAATGGTTGTGCACACACACACAAGTATACTCACTTTCTCTCTTCTATTTTAATTTCAAATATAAATTTCAAAGTTAGAGTTTCAATTTTCATAATATGAACATTGAATACACTCTTGTGTTGTAGATTACACTTTGGATATCTTGAGACCATTCAAGCACTCAAGCATTCAATAAAAATCAAAATGTCTGTACACACTCAAATATGCATATTCTTTAATTAGCAAATTTCATTTACTAGATTAAAAGGGGGGAATGTAGATACCCCAAATTTGGTAATTTGGCATTTTATGATGTTGGTTTTGTTTTATATCCTATACAAATGACTATTGCACATAAACCTATCTAGAATTCACTATCTTATCATATCATAAGGCTTGTGATAGGTACAAACCCTCCTCCTACCACTCATTCACCCATAGGAAAAATATTATCTATCAAAAATAGTTTATGCCTCATGTACATTCCTATTTGAGTCATTAATTCAACATTTAATCCTACATGACAAAATTTTATAGTAGGTATATAATCAATTTCTCATTTTTTCATTCATTGGAAAATTATGTCATTAGCCCTATAACAGTCAAATTTGTAAATGAATATTTTTATATGATTCATTTGTTTCCCTCTAGATTAACATCAGTGTAAAATATCACCCTTAGAGTATTATAAATACAAATCAAACCCACTCATTTATTTACCTAGAACTTATCAATATATCATGTGAAAATACATGTCAAGCATCAAGTAAGGGGTGCTCTATTTTTCTATTGCCAAGAGTGACACTAGGGTAACACTATGCAAAACTTGAATCACCTAAACCCTCTTCATATGATTATTTGGCTGCGATTCCTTTAAAAATATTCCACAAACATACAAAAAATCAACAGTTGACAAACATTAACAAAAAGGTCAGGACTCGAGCATTAGTGAGCTATTAGTTTTTTCTACTTTACACTTCTATTTATAATATCATTGTGGACTAGAAATAACATGTTCCATTTATTATACACGTATGCATTTCACATTTTATGTGTGTGTGATGGGGGCTCACAAGATCCATTTGGATTTTAGATGCAAGAAATTATATTTTCCAAATGCCCTTGCCTTACTCTAGGGGGCATCTTTTATATATATCATACTATACAGACCAGTTATAATCTTTTTTAATATTGGTTTGCATCTCTTTATATTTTCTTACACATCTTGTTCATGTTTTGGCTTAATTGCTATATAATTTTAATTTGGATTGAGGTCCAACCAATATGATTCTGCATATACTATATCTCTTATTTTATGCATATCTTGATATGGTTTACACTTGCAAAATATTGTGTTATTATACTTATATCTTATATATTGCATGGCCCTAATGGCCCTTTTGTTTTGTGTTACACCTCAATGTGCCTTGTTTTTGGCCTCAATAATCCTTTCTTTCTGTTTGGTTCTTGGCATTTATTTGTTTGACAACACTTTTGTGTAATTGTATGTGGTATTTTGGATTTTCTTCTTTGTATCAGTATGTGTGACTTTGCATGTTGGAGTTTGTTATTTTTTGCTTTTTTACACTTTGTTCCATGTCCACATCATTGCACCTTACAATTTTGATGTCATGATTCATATTGCACTTCTTCTATTGAAAGGTTATATAATCAAATTGAAATGTATAGTTACTCTCTGGCATTTTTGATGATCTTACACATTATTATCTTCCTTTACATGATATGAACATCAATTCATAGTCTTTTGAGGTGAGTGATATATAGTGTATTTACCTCACCTCAAAAGAGGGTGTTTCATTAGGCTCTCACAAAAGATTATGACAAAAAGATAAAATACAAGGTACGAAAACAATTAACATAAATACATATAGCTCCGAGAGGGGATAACATGCTCTGAGACGAAACGAGGTAAAAAAGACATGATTCACGATCGATGGGTTACACACATAGTTTTTAAATATATAATTTAATGGATGAATAGAAACCTTAAACCTGGACATAATCGATTTCCAATTCGTCCTCCTACCCAAAATTTCGTCCTATACATATTAGATATCATTCTAGAATTTTCCAAAAAATGAAGAATACATTGTCTCAAATAGTAAATAAGGCATAACAATATAAAATTCAGTACAACTACACTACATTTTGTTATAAACGTATGGGGTGTGATGATTAGTTTAATTCTAATTACAAAAAATTATATTGGCATATGTTATTTTTATTTCAAAATTCAATTACTAAAATCATATTATGGGCATGAGTATCTTATATTACCTTTAAATTATTCAATATTAGATCCATTACTACGAGTGTGGGGGAGGTGTGATTGTACTTCATTCCTTTTCTATCATTCAAACTTGAAATCTACATCCATCTATAGTGGTGTGGTTTATTTGTAACGAGTGATGTATGTTGGGTTTAGTGATACCCATAAGATTTGGCATTATTCATAGAGAACCCATGGTATTTACCCCTTTTTTATTGGTACATGGTGCATTACTTCTCAAATCACAACTATTGGGTCTATTACATCCCTAACCTCATTGGCTAGTTTTACATTTATAAATTAGGAATTGATCACCCCTGATTCTCCATAGGTTCAAAAAAAATTCTCCTTCTCAATGTACCTCGACTAATGGGAACACTCTCCTTTAACATATTCAACACAAGGAACACTAAAAATCTCCAACAAGTTACAATAAAAATGGTTGTGCACACACACACACGTATACTCACTTTCTCTCTTCTATTTTAATTTCAAATATAATTTCAAAGTTAGAGTTTCAATTTTCATAATATGAACATTGAATACACTCTTGTGTGTAGAATACACTTTGGATATCTTGAGACCATTCAAGCACTCAAGCATTCAATAAAAATCAAAATGTCTGTACACACTCAAATATGCATATTCTTTAATTAGCAAATTTCATTTACTAGATTAAAAGGGGGGAATGTAGATACCCCAAATTTGGTAATTTGGCATTTTATGATGTTGGTTTTGTTTTATATCCTATACAAATGACTATTGCACATAAACCTATCTAGAATTCACTATCTTATCATATCATAAGGCTTGTGATAGGTACAAACCCTCCTCCTACCACTCATTCACCCATAGGAAAAATATTATCTATCAAAAATAGTTTATGCCTCATGTACATTCCTATTTGAGTCATTAATTCAACATTTAATCCTACATGACAAAATTTTATAGTAGGTATATAATCAATTTCTCATTTTTTTCATTCATTGGAAAATTATGTCATTAGCCCTATAACAGTCAAATTTGTAAATGAATATTTTTATATGATTCATTTGTTTCCCTCTAGATTAACATCAGTGTAAAATATCACCCTTAGAGTATTATAAATACAAATCAAACCCACTCATTTATTTACCTAGAACTTATCAATATATCATGTGAAAAATACATGTCAAGCATCAAGTAAGATGCTCTATTATTTTCTATTGCAAGAGTGGACACTAGGGGTAACCCCTATGCAAACTTGAATCACTCTAAACTTGGTTAAAATCAAGCATCGCCAATCCCAAATCATTCAAATCAAATTCAAAGTACGAAATATCAAGTTTCAAAGAGACAAATTTTATTTTTACATGTAGATGAAAATAATACAATTTCACTTCTAATAGGTGGAGAACTATGTGAGTTTTATGCCTCTCCAAAGTAGTGTTATATAGGCATGAAGGGTATCACTTGACCCAATCAATTTACAAATTTTACGGTACATTCAAGGAAGCTATGGCTTCAAGAGAAGAAGATCGATTTCATAAAATTGTGTGCATATTTTGGATTCCATATCGAACACATAGCTACCACATATCAGATTTTCAAAACAAGATTATTATATGTATCAGAGTACAGAAGCAACTTTTTCTTAGGTCCCCACTCTTTTATTTCATCTAAGGGTACATAGAGCTCCAAGTTTAGATACAAATCATCTATATCATCATTCTTGTTTATTTCTCCTAATTTCAAGTTCAAATTAGCTTTTAAAGTATAGAATAAGCTAAGTGCACTATCATCTTTTGATTTTACTATATTTAACATGTGCCCTAATTAATAAAATGTCTCAATTATTTATTTTATATATATATGAATTTTTAATTTAGTAATTTGAATGTACATCCTTAATAGATTTCAATACTAATTAGGTTTTCATATCTATAAAATACTTAATTTAGGGTAAATCATATTGTTCCAATTTAGGCTTTTGTCTACGTATGTTTCTTATATCGTCTAACCTTTGGAAAAATTTCCCATATAAATTATTTATTCTTTGAAATTGTTTTCCTCCATTTCCTCTACTTTGTTCCATCATGTTCCTATGTTTCCTTCTCTCTTCTACATTGTTTTTCTTTTGGTAATGGATAGTGACCATTTCCATAGGTAAAAAATTGGTCAATCATTCCCTGCCCATTATAGAAATGGACACCACCTTTATAGTATTTTGCTTCCCATAATTTTGAATTCCCATAGGTTTGTAGAGTTCCTCATTCACTTTCCCATTTTTGTGTGTCATCTTGCACACCAATAATGTCTTAATTTGAATGAACTACACGTCTATAAACATAAAAGTACATTAATGTATCTAAAAAAGAGAAGATGAACTATATTTTTTTCACAAGAGTGAGATTGAAGTTATAAGTGTAGAATTTATTGTTTTAAAGAGAAACCCCATGAAAAACATTAATTCAAGCATTTTGAGGTAAATTCTAGCTTTTATTAGTTACATTTCAGATATTTAATGATAATGGTCGAAAGACTTGCATACATTGAATTGATTGTTAAACTGTATCAATTGATAATTATGAATACATTGAATAAAATTCATAGTTCTTATTGAGATGAGGAAGACCATGTAAACCAAAAACATGTTAAGCTTGTGTCTGAATTTTATTCTTGGGTTCATGAAAAATATCATCATATTAAGCCTCTCATTCATATTGTGTTAATTTCTAAGCTCACCGGCTATCAACCCTCTAATGAGTGACTAATTTTAGGACGACTTCCTCCTTCATCATCTTATATGTTTACATCTAGTATTTTAACATTGGTGGTACCTATTTCATTGGGGGAATAATTTCTCCCCCTTCATAATATTTCTATGACCATTCTTATGACAACTATTTTTCCAACATCCCCTATCTATGCCTATAGTGCCTCATATGATTCTTCTTCTAAGACATAGACACTTGAATCCCTTGTTCATACTTTATAAGCTCAAATTTTACCATTGCAACAAGACACATTTTTTTCCTCTCATACTATGGATTTCTACATAGTTACTTTATAAACCACTTATAAATGAAGTAGTGTATTACCCTTTTCCTACAAGTCATGTTTATCCTAAGCTCCCTATCTATGATGACAAAAGCAACCCCAAATAACATCTTCAAAAATTTCATGTTGTTTGCTTGGACTATGCTTTAAATGTTACATTAAGCTCTTCCCTTGCAGTCTCAAGGATTATTCCCTACAATGGTTTTATGATGTACCTATGCATTTTATTTATAATTTCACTCCTTTGGTAAATCAATGTCTTGCATATTTTCCTACCAAAATTTGAGACAAATTATCTTATGCTCAAATGGCCAAAATACAACAAGGTTCCAATTCACTCATCGGTGATTATGTGCTATGTTACAAGATTATGCTTAATAGGATGAAAAATACTCTAGCCAATAGTGAACTATAATATCTTTTCACCCATAGTCTGTTAGTCCCTTTGTAAGAATCAGTTATTTTTGACAGGTTCAATTTTATTGTTCGTCTATGTCATACTCTGAAAGAACATGAAGTTAAGCCACTCAACATGAATAAACTTAAGTATGTAGATAGTTCTTATAACATCTATAATCACAAATTTCAAGGCAAGACTTATTTTTAGGCTAAATCCAATGATGAAAAATTTGATGTCAATGTCATATCTTAGCCTACAAAGCTATAATTACAACCTCTCAACAACAATTCATACATTTACCTATTCCACCGCAACAAGTGCTTAGACAATTACTTAAGTGTAATCTTTTTAGGCTAAATCCAATGATGAAAAATTTGATGCCAATGTCATATATTAGCCTACAAAGCTATAATTACAACCTTATCAACAACAATTCATACATTTACCTATTCCACCACAACAAGTGCTCAGGCAATTACTTAAGTGTAATCTTGTGTCTCTCCCTCCACCACTTGAGGTTGATGTAAGTGCCTTGCATGGTAAAAATAATAATCTTAATGCCCATTGTGACTACCATTGATGCATTGGTCACTCCACTAATGGTTTCTTCAAGATTTAATGTGTTATCTAAGATCTCCTCGATGTTATTACTAGTGAATTTGAGACTTCAACTCATCTTAAACTTGCCAATGATAGTGAAAAACTCAAGATCTTTAGTGATCCATTATTGGAACTTGATACTACAAAATCTACCTTGGAAGTGCATAATGCTTATTATGTTATATCACCTCCACTTTCTTATGATCATGCATTTTATGTTATGACTAATATTATTGGTATCTCCCTTCCCCTGATAAATATTACTTCTGATGATACAAATATGGCATATGGTTTTTTAATAATACACTTTATATTCCTACCTTAGTTGATTGACAGCTCATATGTAATGTTTTAGTTGATCATATTACTCCCTGTAATCTGCGCACTTTCACATTATTGTGTTCTCTTTTATGAAAAAGGACGTCATAGTTTATCCTCATACACACATAGGGCATATTATTCTCCCTCTTACCCTTGAATTTTCTACTTTTGATCTCATGTTCTTAGTGGCATTCTCTCTTCGATCATACAAAAAGATCATAGGTTGTTTTAGGATCCACACCTTTATAGACATAACATCGGTATTACATCAATGTGTTAATTTCATTGAAAATGATCAAGTTGTTACAATTATTGGTGTATGTGACTTGCCTCATCATCTCTTGGGGTCTTGTCCACCTCACATGGTGATTAATCTCACTTATCGAGACCATAGGTCATTAGGGTTCCATGTGTCATGCACGGGAGTTACACAACACTCCTATATATGTACCCTTTCTATTTGAGCTATGAAAATGAGTAGACTTATTCTTTCATGTTTGATTTTCCTTTGTGTTTTATTTCTTGTTGATTACTTAGAGCATTCATGTCACTATTGGAGTGCAGCCTCTTTGATGTGCACGAGGTTCCGTATTGATCCTTTTAGAACAATCTCACATGGTATTAGAGTGATTGTTTAGTAAACATGCACTCCTTTATTCTTGTTGCTAATTACTTCCGATTTTGGTTTTTGTATTTCTCGTGTAAGTTTTCGATCATTTTTTGGAATCTTGCAATCTAGTTTAACAATTTGTGTTTTGGAGATTGTGCTAGTTTTTTGGATTTTGCATGTGCATGTTTTAGGACTTTCTTTACTAGATCTAGCTAGTTGCAACTAACTTTGGAGGAAAATATCTTTTGGAGGTAGGTTATGTTCTAGTTTTATTAGTTAATTTTTCATTAAAAAGTACACTTTTATTGGAAAAATATTTATTTGGAGCCTCCCTTCCTGCACTTTTTCCCTTTTGGTTGGCATTTTCCCCTTGTTGTCCTTGCATTCTTTCTACTAGCTTAGCCGAGCTCCTGTAGAGCTCGACAAGCTCCCTGGTGAGCTAGGTCTTTACCTTGAGTTGTGTCCCCAACTTTGTGTTTCGTGTGTTGTTTGGATCCACTAACCCATACTTCGGCCTTAGCACCTTCAACACGGCCTACACTGGCTTACTTGCATCGTTGTGTGCCCTACCGATGACGTTGCTACTTGCCATACCTTGTGCTCTACCATTGCAACATTCCCTGTGACTTTGCCTTCATTCTAGGTTTCAACTCCTTGCCTTATCTCCTCTGCCTCAGGACTCACCAACCAACCATCCTTCTTTGTTGGCTCACTGACCAATTTGGTCCCTTGAGCCCAATGCCTGACGCCTCATTCCTCAAGATAACTCCCTTGACCGAGTCCTCCTATTTTTAAAAAAATAGCCTACCTTCCATTTTTTAACATTGTTTAATGTAAATTTGAAGCGGTGTTTTTAATTTGAATGTTAGGTCTTAGTTTATTAACTTAGGATCTAATATTTTTATTAGGTGGAGGTTAATCTATTTTTGAGAGGCCTTATTAAATATTAAAGGGTGGTTAATTTTAATCAACAATGGCCAATCTAGATTATTAGAGGCTCAATTTTATATAAAGGGGGTAAATTAATTAGGATGTGTTTAATTTAATCAAGCTCTTTAATTAAATATAATTAATTAGTGAAATTTAATCGTCTTTTCTTAATGTTTCTTTTTAATCACTTTTTTTAACCTTTTGATCTCTAAAATTAGATTAATCGAGAAAAGTTAAAGTGTGATTTCTAGTGTTATTGGATGTTTTTAGCTACTAATTTTTTGTTGGTAGCACCTCTCTTAGCATTTTTCTGCCTTTAGGGAGCCCTTTAAGCGTCGTGGATGTCCCTTTGACTCATTTTGAGCCCACTTTTTTGCATTATATCACCCTTATTATTACTTGTGCGATACTGATGGATGCTCTTTCAATTAATTTGCTTACGTCGTTCAAATTTTTCGAATGGAGATTGAAAATGGTAATTAAACTAAGGGGTAAATGGTGATTTCACATCATCATGGGAGCTAAGACTAAACCTAGACGATGAACTTGAAAAATCTAAGTGGTTAAACTGTATGTGATGAAGCTTTAGGTCCTCTCTTTGCATGTCTCATTTCTCTTGACTTGCTCTTCCCCATTGAGGCGTCTGAAACACCTAAATCTGAAGCATGGAAAACGCTAGACATGCGATGTTTAGACAAATAAGATGACATGAGAGTACATGAGTTGGAAAATGAACTACTAGGATTAAATCCTGGCGACTTTAAAAACCTACAGGCTTTCTTCTCAAAGTTCATCCACACTAGATTACTTCTAAAGGAATGTAAAGTGGAGAAGAAAGATTCCCAGTTGATCTTGTCAATTATTTCTAAGTTAGGTCTTAAATACTCAGTATTCATTTCAAATTTCCACACCACAAAAGCCACTCTAGGCAGTACTTGGAAAATTCCCTCATTTGATAGTTTTTCATCCCAACTCATTCGAGAACAGGAAAAAATCATTCAAATGGGAACTCTCAAATCTAAGTCACATGCCCTTGTAGCAAGTACTAGTAAGGGGAATAAAACTGAAAAGAAGAAAGAGAAAAAGGACCAACTGAAGAAGTAAACCAAGACCAACCAAGCCCAAACCAAACCTAACACCTAAGTGTTCTTATTGCAAGAACACTAGCCATAAAGAGCATCAGTGTATGATAAAATGAATCAATCACCTAACTTATTTAATTAAGAAGAATGACCTAGGTGTTCTCGAGTCTATCAAACACAATGCTCTGAAAGTTGATTCTTCCACTGTATACGAGTATAAATATGAGAAGAAGAAAGGAAAGGCCCTTGTATCTAGATTTTCTCCTTCATAGACGTGGATTATTGATTCTAGTGCCTTACACCACATGGATTATTCACATGTTGAGTTTTCCAACATCAAACCATGTGGCATCTCCCAAATCATGTTGGGTTATGAAATTACAGTGTCAATTTCTGATATTGGATTGTTAGAGATGGATAGTGGAACATTTAACCAAGTGTTGAGCGTTCCTAATCTCTCTACCAATATCCTATCAGTTTACTAAATAACTTGCCTTGGTTAAGGAATGTGAGTGGAATTTCGTCCTAACTTAGTGATTATTTGTGAGTTTCACTCCAACACTACTGTGGTTGAGGGAAAGCCATATCACTATTTATGGTTGTATACCTTCTCCCACTTTACTTCTGATTTAACATCCACTACGTTTCTCACTTATGTAAATGAGGTTAGCAAGATATGACATGAGTATTTTAGTCATCTTAACTATCGTTACCTTAAAAATTTGAGCTAAAACAAAATTTGTTACCCCACATCAGATTTAATAAGGGTATTTTTGAGGGTTGTGCCCTCGAGAAGCACCCCGAAGAAAGTTTCATCAAAGGAAAATCTTGGAGAGCTACTCATCTTTTGGATCTTGTTCACAGTGAAATTTGTTTCCCTTTCCCATCTCCTTCATTTACTAAAACTATTTATATATTAACCTTCATTGATGACTTTTAACGTTACACTTGGGTGTATTTTCTTAAGCTAAAGTTTAAACTTTTCGATCACTTTCAAGACTTTAAGGCTCTTGCTGAAAAACAAACTGAAAGGTCTATTAAGGTTATTCGAACTGAAAATGGAGGTGAGTATGTGGGAAATAGTTTCAAATATTTTTATACCTCCAAAGCAATTTCTTTGCAACGTACAATTGTTTACAACCCTTTGCAAAATGGAGTTGTAAAAAAAAGAACCGAATGCTTACGGACATGGCCACTTGTATGGTTCACTTGAAATCCCTTCCTCGGCAATATTAGGCCAAAGCAACAAACTTTTCTTTCTACATTCAAATAGTGTTCCACACAAGGCCGTAAGAGGGATGATACCCTTTAAATCTTGGTTTGGACACAAGCCTGATGTTGAGCACTTTCACATATTCGGATCCAATGTTATGGCTCAAACTCCCAAAAATAAACATAAGGCCTTGGAACCACAGTCCATACCTTGTATCTTTATAGGGTATAATGATTTCGTGAAGGGATATATATTTTTGAACCCTACTACTCATCATCTTTATATCAAGAGAAGTGTGAAATTTGATGAGTCATCTTTGACTTCTACTTCACCCTCTAAGGTCCTTATACTCTCAGATTTTGATTCTGAATTTTAGGATGATGATGTTGTCGAGCATGTTTCACCTCCTAATCATCTTCCTAATCCTCCTGAACCTCATGCTTTGGAGTTTTTTTATTCTGACAATAGTGAGTATGATGACTTTTTCCCTTCTCACTCAATTGAAGAATCTACAAATTATGAGCCTGATCCTCCTAGTCCTCGTTGGTCTAGAATGACTTTACAAAGTGTTGGAGAGTTGATTGGGGATCCTTCGGATGAGAGTTAGACTCATTTAGAGATCGTTGGACCTCACTCATTCTTCGCCTCCACTTCCAACCCTCAGTCTTTCCAGGATGCTTTTGCGAATCCTATGTGGGATTCTACCATGGATGAGGATTTTTCCTCACTCATGAAGAAGGATACTTGGGATCTCACCCCTCTTCTGAAATTAATAAAAATCATTTGGTGTAAGTGGGTTTTTCAAAAAAAAAATGATGTTGATGGAGATGTAAAAAATTTTAAAGTGCGACTTATAGCTAAGGGTTTCTCCCAGGTAACTGGGGTTGATTACTTGGAAACCTTTGCTCCAGTTGCAAAGATGAATTCCATTCAACTGGCCCTTACCATCATTACTACAAACATATGGGAAGTCCACCAAATAGACATTAAGAGTGCCTTCCTTCATAAGGACCTAGAGGAAGATATCTATACAGAACTACCTCTGGGTTATGTCCATGATCCATCCCTCATTTGTAAGTCAAATAAATATCTTTATGGCCTTAAACAAGCCCCCCGGGCTTGGTATGCCAATACAAACTCATTTTTACTTGCATTAGGGTTCACTTGGTGTCACTTTGACCCTAATGTTTACATTCTACGAAAGGATTACTCCATGCTCATCCTAATTTTATATATTGAAAGCTTGTTGATCATGAGTAACTCTTCCTCAATCAATGATTTTATGAATACTACCTTAGCCAAAAAATTCTCCTCTATGACTTAGGATTGCTTCATTACTTTCTTGGAATTCAAATTTCACAATTTGACTCAAGGGAATTGTGATTTCGCATCCTAAGTACTCCCTTGATTTACTAGCTCAGTTTTATATGTCTGATTTGTAAGCCTTCTCTTAAACCTTTCCTTTTCAGGGTTAAGTCGGTTTATGACTGCTCTACTCCTATCATTGATGGTACCCTTTATTGACAGTTGGTGGGGATCTTGCTTTACCTGACTCATACTCATCTGGATCTTTTTTATGTTATTGGGATCATGTCCAGATTTATGCAGGAGACCTATGAGTTGCATCTGAGAGCAATGAAGAGGATCCTTCACTATGTTCGTTACACTTATACAAATGGAATTCATTATCTAAGAGGGACATAGACTGACTTGGTTGGATTTATTTTGGGCCAATGATCTATATCATCGAAAACATACCTCAACCTACAGTTTCTCTCTTGGTTCAGATCTTGTTAGTTGGTCTAGCAAGAAGCAAAATGTAATTTCCATATCATTTATAGAGGTAGAGTATAGAGGAATAGTTAATGGCGCCAAACTAATTGTTTGGTTATAATGAATATTGATAGATTTTTGTATTCACTTTCAATGGCCTACTATCACCTACTGTGAAAACATGAGCACCATCTTGATTTTTTGAAATCCAGTTCAACATCAGTGGATGAAGCACATCAAGATTCATATGCACTTTATTCAAGAGTTGATTCACAACAACATCATAGAATTACATCATTTTCAGGCTTTGATTAGGTTGTAGATATTTTCACCAAGACCTTCATTGAGGTGAATTTTCTTCACTTATGGTCTCTTCTTTGGGTGAGGTCTTCTTCAGCCGCCCATCTTCTTCAAGCTTTCTAGTCCTCTTCTCCTCCTCTTCTTTTCTAAAGACATATTGTTTGTACATGTTATTTATCGATCCTTTATTTGTTGAGACCTATATGACATATATTTCCTAGTTTTCTAGGGGATATCTCTTTCTGTTCTGACTTGTCATGACCTTTACATAAAATTTGATGAAGGGGGGTGTTGGTGTATGTGACTTTCCTCGTCATCTCTCAAGGTATTTTCTACCTCAATGGTGATTCATATCGCTTAGCAATATCATAAGTCATTAGGGTTCCATGTGTCATACACAAGAGTTACATAACACTCTAATATATGTTCCCTTTTTATTTGAGCTATGAGAATGAGTAGACCTATTCTTTCATGCTTTATTTTCCATTGTGTTTGATTTCTTGTTGATTACTTGGAGTATTCACATCACCGTTGGATTATAACCTATTTAATGTGCATGAGGCTATGTATTGATCCTTGCAGAACAATCTCACAAGAATTAGGGGTATTCCATTTGAGGATTCATCAAATCCATATCTCGACCTTATATATGCATTTCCTACTCCCAACACTCATGCTTCCATACCAAAAATTGTTTCTCATCATATACCTCATGGGACATCCCACTTGGTTGTATACATGCACAGTTATTCTAGTTATCACATTGTTCCTAGTTGGTCACATCCTCATCGGACACATCCTCCTCAGTCTTTTTTTAGTCATATACTTTGCATACTCCTACTAGGTAGACATATTCTCCTAGTCAGGAAAATCTATTACCATATACACATACTACATATCACATGTTTCATACATGTTTTTTTTTCACCTTGATTTGATAGATAGCATATCTCTTCTTTACACACATTTGTTCATGTGATAACTTGAGCTCGATGCAGGACATTCACATATTTTTACATGAAATAAGAGCTAACTTGGTTTCTTACACTACTCTTTTGATGGTATCCCTCCATGTTAAATAGGTGATTTTGTTTCATTACATGTTACTTTATACATTCCTCATCATTCTCAATTACATACATAATGTTTATTGCTACTTATTAGGTTAACATGACTAACATGTGTCTTTTGTAGCATAATTTGTCTTGTTATTGTTCTTTGTCACCATTACTATGTTTTACACTTGTTTCATATATTATTATTACTTCTTGTTTATATGTATTTTTTCCTCACTTGTTTTCTACATGATTTGACTTGATTGTCTCGTGTGATTATAATACAATGATTTTTTGTTTGATATGGCGCAAGTGCCTTACATTTCTTGTGACACTATGGGAATCCCATGTTTGTGACTCTATACCTATATTGAATGTATGCACTTTTTTTTATAAATTTGGCACATTGTGCCTCCTAATGTGATTATTGTGTGCCTCTGTGGGTGTCTCATGTTTGTGTATCTATGTGCCTATATATGACTTGTTTCTATAATTTATGGCTTACTTTAATTTACACTACTCTTTTTACTATTGTTTATGGCATAGTTGTTAAAGTGTTTCTATATTTTTCTTACTATGGAGTATGACATGATTGCTACTTTTCTTTGTTGTTATTATTTACTTAACACGTGTATTCTTATTTGTTGCTTGTTGATTTTCACATCTTATTTTTTATTTGCATTAGTAGCCAACATGCACAACCTCGTTTGGAGGTATAGGTTCTCAAAGGTGGCCACCATTCATCTTTCTGTGTGATCCTAAATAGAATATCATACATATCTTACATGGGTACACATTTATTCTTTTGAGTCACACACTCAAATGCTTTATCACATGCACCTCAAGATAAGGGGCATTCATCAAGTTATTTCTACAATTACATATAGGTTATAAAGTACAAGAACATTTTTTTATAGAGTTCAGATCCTCACAAGAGGTCATAGATACTGAAATGTGGCAGAATTCAAACAAATTCAAAATTGTGTTGTACACTCCCATGGTATGGTCTTGACCATATTTCTAAGTTTCAAGATAGAGGGAAGATTCACTGGATTTTTCAATTTCTACAGATTCTATCAACTATTTATAGAATTTTCACACATTTTAGATCAAGTATTATGGGGCATGATTACTTCACCCTTTCTTGATGACATTATTCAATTTCAATTCTAAACACAAGGATTGGGGGCATGGGCCTCCTTCTCCCCTTCAAATTTTCAAATTATACCTGATTAATTTTAGTTACAGTAGCACCTTATGGGGGCATGGTAATATAAATCCTTCCAAGGTATAATTTTTTAAGATGATAAAAATGAAACCTAAATTTATCTACAATGGGTTGGTCTATGGGTTTATTGGAAACCATCGAAGTAGTTAGGTACTTTATAGATTTTTCTTTCCACTTTTTTCACAAAATTCCCAAATGGTGAAGGCATCAAAGCAGCTAAGTATTTTCATATTCTATACCTTCCTCTATTTGAATTTTCAAAAATGGGGCCATTTTGTGTACTCGTATCACAATCGATTATACTCAACACCCAAGAATCTCTTTTGGCACAATATTGGGGACTAATCACCCCAATCCTCTAGCACTTCAACAATAATTCCAAATATCCAAGGCACAACACAAAATGGGAGATCCTCCCTCTATAAAGTAAACAAGTGTATTCCTCCCTTTTTTTGTGTCCCTTTACATATTTTTTACAAAGTAAAAAGTTACATGCATTATTTATATTTTAAGATAAAGTTCAATTTCTATCATAGAAATTGACTACACTTTATGTTATAGGTTTCATTGTGGAGCATTCCAACACCAACATATCATAGAACCATTATCGAGTAAAGAAAAAGCATGTGTGTACACTCAGATATTTTTTCCTTTAAGCATGCAATTTTTATTTAAACACTTAAAAGGGGGAAATCTAGACACTAATTTTTGGTAACTTGTCCTTGTGAAATGACATGTTTGACCATGTTCCCTCACTAAAATAAGTGCTTACATTTGGAATCTAATCACCTCGTCTCTCTATCTATTATATAACTTGTTTATCTTTACACTATGCTTTGTCATTAATTTTAAGAATATTATTTGATCAAAATAGTATTAAACCTCTAATATTCATGACATAAATTTCAGTTTTGGTTTTCATCTCTTCATATTGAAAACATAGGGAAGGGTCATCATATAAGGCCTAGTCTTGGTCAACCTATATTGTCCCACCCATTCACATTCACCAAATATGATTTCAATTTCAAAATCTTCTTTGGTTCATTTCATCTTCCTACGGTTGTCCTTATTCAAATATCACACCTATGGAGGGTTATAAAAGAAAATTAATGTCACTTTATAACTCACTTCTCACTCTTACAATATCCAACTACAAATATCATTCCAAAATCACTAAAAGGCTTCCTAAATCTACCCATATTAGTTGCAAATTATCTAGGGTAGTCCCTACTACAAGTATGAATAACTAAACTAGGTCAAAGAGCCAAGATTCATCCATTTCCAAGAATGAAAAGACCATAGAGCATTGTTTTAACAAGAGGAAAGTCACTCTAAGCATTGCATAATGGTTCCAATAAACAAAGGGTTGGTTCACATAGCTAAGGCACGACACTTCTCACTAATACTACATCAGGTACATTATATACTACACAGTTAGCCCACAATCTTTGTGTCAAGAGACATAAGGGTACCCCTAAGTGTTAGTTAGCTATTGACACTTGCACAAACACCTATGAAAACTACATTAGGATTCATACCACAATGGGACATGTAGTGTAACACTTGGATTGGTTCAATAGTTGAAGTTTCACTATCAAGGGTAGTCTAACCTCACCACACACACGTGTTTTCTCCAATTAGTTTACTCATGTTGTAACGAATGGTTATGTGGGTTATTAGGGTTTCTAATTTTTTGGAGGTGATTACAAGTCATTTTAAAGTTATGTGATAAAGATCAACATACATCAAAGATCATTGCCACAAAATCAAAGCATGTATAAAGTTACATATCTAGACTATCAAGGTTTCTAAGATATGCATTTTCATGTTAGGAATATACAATAGTTTTATTGTCCTACCCATGTTAGGTTTGCCTCTCCAAAACTTTCACTAAAGCATTTATTGTTCTCGATCACCATGTTCCACTATCTTTCACATCCATATAATCCTTATTTTGTCTTGTATACTTAAGAATATCTTTCCTCTTTTTATTTTATGAATTAATTAACGTTTAAATTGTTACATGTATAAATGCATTATTTTGATTATGAATGGCTAATGTTGTAAATTAATTACGTCAAAGTCATTTCTCCAAGCTAGATCGAAGGTTAGTAACTCTGACACTAACATTTATGTGAACAACCATGGTACATTGGGTTGTTAATGCATGAATACATAATAACCATCTATATTGGTTCCAATGATCCAAAATTGTAATAAATAATGTCCATTTCTTGGTGATTTCATACTACTTATGCCAAAAAATATTGTTATCTTCCGACCATGTGTTGATGGGATCAGTTGACCCTCTTATCCACTATCATATGAAGGGGAAAAAACATCAAACTTAGCCGAAGTTATATTAAAAGTAGCACAGTTTGTAATGTTATGGAATTTTGTTGAGGAGGAGGAGGAAGAAGAGGAGACCACCATTATTCCCATGAAATTGCACAGATTTACTAAATGGAGGTTAAATTTTCCACACACAAAAAAAGGGAATTAGTAATAAGGTGATGTTGCGAAAACTTTTTTTTGGTATTCTTTAAATATGAATAACTAAACTAGGTCAAAGAGCCAAAATTTTGGTCCTTTTGTGGTTGAATGTATATCAGAATGTTTTGATGAGAGGAATGTTTTTTTTTTCTTTATCTTTTGCTTTGTTGTTGGTGCCCTGCTAGCCTAAAGAAGCTCTAAATTTACCTTTTTCTTGCCTATAAACATGTAGGGGTTGTGTGGACAGTATTATTTGTATTTCAAAGGCATGGAAAATGAATTAGGATTTTTGGGATATGTTTTGGAAGTTACTAAAGCTCTTGGAAGGAAGGATTTTTTTCAATTACAAGGTAGAAGTTGTTTTGGATTTTTGGCCAATGCTTGATAGGCATGCGGCCTCACATGCCTATTTTTGTTGCTTGTGCAAAAGAAAAGTGGGACATTTTGTTGTGTTTCTCAAAAGGCATTGGAAATTGTAAATAAAAAATGCATTTGACATGTGTTGAACCTAACTCCACAAACGGTTTTCCCTTTCCCTTCTAACTGCATGTTTTTTGGTTGTATGTTTGAGACTAGCAGTGGATGACATTGATATTTTATGGTTTTTTTTACAATGCAGCATTTAAAAAGGGGTATATTCTTTATTAAATTGAAGTACCACATAGATGTTTAGCAATTCCCTTACATATGGAGTGGGTTTTATGTTTTTTAACACCTCCGAAGATGGGTTTGTTGAAAAAGCCTTGGAAACTTGTAAGTAAATGTATTTGGCAGCTGTAAATCCAGATTCCACAACTTTACCAACATCCTCCCAACATATACTAATGAAGAAGATTTATTTTTACCAGGGTGTGGCAACCATCAAAGCTTAATCAAAAATGGATTTTTGTCTTTTTTGTTGTGAATGTCTTGTTAAACATGTATGTTGTTCTGTGGTTAGATGTTTTGAAACAAGCTTCTATAATGTCAATTATTGTTTCCTACCTTAATATTTATGTTGATGATAGAAACCTTCTATTCCTAAGCTATCGAAATGAACTGTTCTTTTAAACTTTATTTTGTATCTCTATCTTAAAAGAGTCTTGTATAGTTTAATAATACCCTTATCACTTTAGAAAAGACTTAAAATTATCGTATGTTGTCTCTTGCCCTTCACCTTTGAATGATCTCATTATGAGATCTATGTGTCATGAGTGAATTCGATACTTGTTTACCTTCATATCAAATCCTCATGTTCAACTCGTTTAACCCCTCCTACATCTAACTCATCTATGGGAGGTTGAATTTCCCCAAAGTTATCTCACATCAAGATGTATATTTATTTAGCATTGTGCTTACTAGTGTGTTGGTTACCGTTAAGGGCCTTTTTATACATATGGAAATGAGATTGTTATCATAGTTATGTGTGCAATGTCGTTATGTGACATGGTTGATGTAATATTTAGCAAAATGTTAGATGGTTATCTTTTTGTCTAAGACTCTCGAGAAGGGCTAATAATTGTATGTATATTGGATCATAAGAGCAACAAGGAAGGTAATGTTTATTCTTTGAAATGTGATCAAGTATACTTTGGTAGACCATAAAGTGGGGTGGTATCTCACTTAGTACCTCTAATAAAATCTTGACTCTTTGAAATGTGAACAATACAAAATGGCCACACAAGTGAAACATGGAATTGCCTTATTTTTATGTTGTTGGTGTTCAACACTTTTAGCCAACTTTGTCTATAAAAACATTGAATTTTTGACCAAAAAAATATAATCCTTATCCTTTAAACCTATGTATACTTTCTCTGTGTGATCAAGTGCACTTGTTATAAGATAAATCTGAAATGAAATAAACAATGTGTATCCTTGTGAATAAGAATGTATGCTTACATGATAAATGATTCAATACCTATATATATAAGGGAGTTTTAAGTGGTAGTGTAGACAGAACCATATTAAGTTTTGTTAAAAAAAATAAAAGGAAATGCAATCTTGAGAAAGAAGAAAAAATTATGTTCATGTCAAGTGCCCTTCGAACCTTAAAGGATAATAATGAAATATGATTACAATAAAGCATTAAACTTAAAAATGTGACATTGTGGATCATATCTAGTCGTGAAGTGCATGTTATGGTTAGGTTGTGGTTTCATACTTGGTCATAGACATAAGTGTGACATTGGTTACAATTGTTTTCATCATTATATTGCATGCTCTTCATGTTGGTGTAAATGTTACTTGTGGTTTTTTGCACTCTCTTGTGAGTTTTTATGGTGTCTCTCAGTCGTATCTTGTAAGTTAGAGTCAAAAAACAATATCCTACTATTTTTGGTCTTGTGTTTAGGTCCCACATGGGTGGGCACTACATATAGTTATAGATATTTATATTTTTTAGACCTAATTGTCCAAGTGGGGAGTGGGACCCTTCTCCTTTCATAGTCTCAAGATATCCAAACTTACCTAATCAAACTACTTTTCAATGTTACAAATTTAAAAGAATATTTAACCCAGAAATAAGACCTTTCAAAGATGTCAGATTTGCATTACTTTAATAATAAATATTTTATAGAACATTACTATACACATAATCAATGATACATTTGAAATTATAAACTCCTTAAACTTGTAATTATGGTTAGCACTAGACCAATTGTATATATTTTCAATACCCACTATGAAGATTCTAGATTATGTGGTATATGAATTTTACAATTTATCTTCCATAATTCCAATAGTTAACTTCACTTCTTGAATAATCATTATTAGTATTTAAAGTGTGGGAAGATCATTCCAAAGCTTGGAGGACATGACCATTGTATATTCTTGCTTCATGAATGCCTAAGTTAGTTTATGGATTGAGAAAACCATCCAACACGGTCCAATCATTTTAACATTATTCTCTAGTAAATCTATTAATGATTTTAACATAATATTGGATTTTTTTGCTTGCATATCCCTTATTAAATAAATTCATTTTTTTTGTTTTCATATAGACTTAAAAGATTGCTTTTTAATTGTTAAGTATATATATGTTAGATAACCTCGCAACTCATAATTATATATATACACATTAATGAATTTTCATTGAGATGACTATATTCTTGGCTATGCCTATCAGAATCTTTGTTGAATCCACTCATGTTATGCATGTATTATACCATGTGTGGGAGAATCCATTAGAAATATAATCTAAAGGGGAAAAATATGGCTCCTAAAGTTTTTTGTGCTCTCATGTAACCTAATAAGTCAACCAAACATTCTTGTTATCAATTTTTGTTATTATTAAAATAGAGTTAATGGGTCCCTCATCATTTTATTAATATCATAGATAATAATTAAAAATATTCTTCTAGTTACAGATAAATCAACCTTCCTAATAGGTAGCTAAAAATCTAAGTTATAGATACCAACAAAGAAACTATGAAAAGGGCCAATTAAAAAACCTGTTAAAATATGTAAGATCAATCCTTTCATGATACCTCAAAGAAATACCACATAAGAAAACACCTCAAATTTACATATAATAGATAGTATTTACCAGTTCTGAAAGCTTTCAACCAATTTTTCACCAACTCATCCACCCAATACAACAACAATATATTCATATTTCTTTCCATAACATCACTAGCCTTATCCGATGTGAAACAAAAACCTGGGAAAGTTGTCTCTAAACAATTCAACCTACTCCATCCTAAAAAAAATCTTAGAGTCCCATCCATTCCATTGGGTATGCATTAATTATAGAGGATACATGCTTTAATAGTGTTTCAACATTCACATGATTGATTATTAATCCATTGGTTTCACAAATGGCATGATGAAAGGTGGTGGAGTGGAAGCATGTGGAAAAGATGCAAACCTCATGTAATATCACAATTTCTAATTAGGTGTTTTTCCTTTGAGCATATAATTGATTATAATTAGGGAATCCCCTTATATAGATATATTGATATACCCTTTTTCCTTATCTATTTGTAGCCCTTCCAATAGTCATGTAGCTTTTTCTTTATTTTTCATATCTTGTGGGATGAAGAAGGAACCTGCCCATAATATTTAACTATTATGGTTATGTAGAATGTACCCCTCACTGCCAGTTCTCAAAATACAATGGATGCTCCATATAAATTTAACTTCACCTTCCCATTTTTGGTGGTTTCCATATGATCCCTTTATTTTAATTTTACCAAAGGTATACACCTATTTCTGATGTAGAGTTATCTTTGGCCATTTATGTAGGATCCACAACTCATTATGTTGTAAAATGTCTTTCTTAACGTTGATCAAAATATAAAAAAATCCAGCTTAATTCTAATCCATAATTTTTCCCATACCTATTCCTTGTCTTCAAAAATCCTATTGTTCCGCTTCTTAAAACATCGTAAAGCATATTTATGAGAGAGTCTATCCATAAGCCTCTTGTCCACTTCATCCCCTACAACCAAGCACAAAAGGTTTATTTTACTATGCAAGGATATACTCATGCCATATTCAAGTATTAAAAAATAGTAGACCATATATTTCATGCATAATTACAATGAAGGAACAAATGCTCAACAAATTCAACATCGTATTTAGACTAGACACATATATATGGGCCTATAAAACTCATTTTTTGTAGCCTATCCTAGGTAAGTATCTTCCCTAGACAATATAACCAAGAAAAAACATTTTCCCATGATGTACCTTATATTTTAGATGGAAGAATTAGGACAATCACGTTCTCCTTGATCCTCCTTAGTGAGAGCCTTATATCCCACCCTAACTATATATCACTTAGAACTATCCCTAGTCTATCACAAGGTATCTTAAGAATATGAGATAAAAAAAATCATGATTGGATATCTTAGATGAGTGTCAGTCTTTATTCCTCTAGACCTAAATAATGCTCCAAAAATTTCCATTCTCTTTCATATCCTGGAGAAACCCCGTTTTCTTCCCAATAGTGTTTTACTTTTCAGCCCCATTCCTATACCAAAAGATTACACATATCATCCAAATCCCTTTAGTGAATAAGAGTCAATATTCATTTCCAATAATCCTCCCAAAAATTATCAAATTTACCATACCTAATTTCCCAAGTCAAGTTATCATAAATAACCTTTCTTTTCAATATGATAAAATTCTAGATATGGTATCCAAGGGGTGGATCTTGTACAATGAAAATGTGTTTTGGCCTTGCATTATCCAATTTTTTTCCTCTTAAAAATTAGCTCCAAGGACTAGAATCTTCTTTATATATGTGTCATGTTAATTTTGTACCAACAAACAAGTTGTGTAGTCTTATATCCTTGATACATTTCCCTCTTGATTTTTTTAGTCTATAAACATTTTACCACTTTTGAGATAAATTTTATGTTTCTCCTCCTTCTCATTCCATAGGAAATGATGGATTATCTTAGTTATATTATGAATTACTCCCACAGGTGTTTGCAGCATCGATAAAAGATACATAAGGATAACATGAGTGACCATATATTTCATGCATAAGTACAATGAAGGAGCAAGTGCTCAACAGATTCAACATAATGTTTAGACTGGATACATATATATAGGCCTAAAATATTCATTTTTTGTAGCTTATCCTAGGTAAGTATCTTCCCAAGACAATCTGACCAAGAAAAAAACATTTTCCCGATGTACCTTACATTTTAGATGGAAGAACTAGGACAATCATATTCTCCTTGATCCTCCTTAGTGAGATCCTTACAACCCACCCTAACTATATATCATCTAGAACTATCCCATGTATATCATAGGGTATCTTAAGAATGTGAGATAAAAATTCATGATGTGAGATAATGCTCCAAAATTTTCCATTCTCTTTCATATCTTAGATCAACCCCCTTTTCTTCCCAATAATGTTTTACTTTGCAGTCCCATTCCTATACCAAAATATTATAAATATCATCCAAATCTCTTCAGTGAATAAGAGTCGGTATTCATTTCGAATAATCCTCCCAAAAATTAGCCAATTCACCATACCCAATTTCCTAAGTCAAGTTATCATAGATAATCTTTCTTGTCAATGTGATAAGATTCCAAATATGGGATCCAAGGGGTGGATCTTGTATAATGAAAATGTGTTTTTGTCTTGCATTATCTAATTTTTTTCCTCTTCAAAATTATATCTAAGTACTAGAATCTTCTTCATATATGTGTCATGTTAGTTTTTCATCAACAACCAAGTTGTGTAGTTTTATATCCTTTATAATCTTTCATTCCTAACCTTATGAAGACAAATGAGAAAGATGATGGTGTTTGGAAAATGTAATTTGATGGATCCAAGAGTAGAAAAGGGGTAGGAAGTGGTATCACACTAATGTCTCCAATGAAATAAAAATATTATTCTCCCCTTAGGTTTTAGTTCAGTTGTACAAACAATGCAGTTGAATATGGATCCCTTGTACATGGTCTCCAATGGGCTAGAAGGAAAGGAATAAAACAATTACAGGTATTTAGTGAAAGTGAATTGGTTATAAATAAAATAAGAGGGTAGAATGCCACTAAAAATAACTCGTTGAATTCCTATAAATATGGAGTATTGGACCTCACTGAGGATTTTCAAGCTTTCAATATGTAATTCGTTCTAAAGGAAGAGAACAAATGTTGACATAATAGTTTTCATTGGTGAATAAATCGATATTCCTAAGGATATCAAAAAGGACAAAGTAAAATAACATATAAAGGTAGTTAAAAATGTCAGTTGTACCTAGTAATAACATAAATTGGTAGGTGTTTGAAAATGGCCAGAAAATAGTCAATTTTCTATAAGAAGAAGTTGAAATCTTTGTTAAAAATCAAGAAAAATTAAAACAACAGTAGGAAGATAAAATCGTCCAATTGAGGTAAAACAAGATACCTCAAGGTTTGGTCACTTTTGAGTCCATCTTCAATATTAATAATTAGATTAGAGGAGAAAAAATAAACATGGTCAATAAACATAAAGACTATGAACATACCGTCATTGGCAAAGACAAGTTCCTCAAACTTGGCAAGGTATGTACCCTAGAAAAAAAACATGCATTTGTCTAGCTTTGTCAAGAGTTTGATGATTTTTTTGGATGGGGATATGGTTATCTTAAAGGTTTTAATCTAGAATCAGCATAACACATGTTATACTCATAATCTTATAGCTTACATTGGATGTGTATGGCCTACTTGTGGCTAGCATAACTTCTTATCATGATGCATCTCTTTCATGTGTTATATTATCATTAGTGGGTCAGCCTTGGTGATGGCCATAACATAGGAATAATATATATATAAGTTAGTATGTAGTGGTTGATCATCATATTGAGCACTTGAGTCTTATTGTGTGGTTTGGAGGTTTCCCCCTCGAAGTGGCTGAGTTGATATACTTTTATATTGTGATCATTTGTATATAATTGGTTTTTCTTAGTGTTCTATTATTGTTGATATTCATATATATCTAAGTAATTTCATTACAAGTGGTACCAAAGCTTGATCTAAGCCAAAATTGTGTGTGAAGATTGGGATATATCTCTAAATCAACTTGGCTAACTTTTCTATAAATGTTTTTTAGCATTTCAAAATCTATTAAGTAAGATTCTCTCCAAATTTCAAGATTTTTTGAATTGTTTTACAAATTTTGTATTGATTTTAAGGTTTTTCATAAATTCTCTCTATTGGTTACAAATTGTGGATTTTTTCCAACTTCTTTACATTTTCAGAATGAGGATAAAAAATAGTTAGAGTTTGTTCTTTGATATTTTTCATAATTAGCTGAATTATTCTCAAAATCTCAAACCTTAAAATTCAACCTTCATTCCTAAAATGGTGGGGCCTTCTATAAGAAAAAAAAAAATCCTGTCACTTCGAGTAAATCCCCATATAAGGAGATGGTATTTGAGGATTGGGAGTTAGAAGGGGTAAATACAATATCCTCATTACCAGGGTGTACTATAATGGATCGTAAGACAAGCTAACTTGAGTATTATCTATGAAGCATACACTCTAAAATGGCCTGGAAAGAAGATGTGGAAAAGATCAATCAGCGCTTGGATGACATCATGTAAAAACTCAATGCAAATTTAAAGGTTCGTCATCAGCCTTAGATTAACCATGGTGGATCTTCAGGTCAAAATAATATACAAAATATCCATGGTTGATCTGTTAGCCAAACTAATCCAAATCCAAATACTCTGCAGGCCCAAAACATGATGCCTAAAGTAGAAATGTGTAAATTTGATGGAAAGGATTTGCTCAATTGGATTAACCAAATGGAGAATTTATTTGATCTACATTGAATTCCATCTAGATAAAAGGTAACCATAACATCCTTGTATCTTGAACCTGACCAATTCGTAAGCTATCGATGGTTATGTGTTCAAAGGAAAAAGAGTGGTCTTGATGTCATAAAGACAATTTTTACCGAAGAGTTACAATTGTACTATAATTCTAGTGTGTTAGAGAATTAATTTATCCAATTAGAAAATTTAAGACAAACAAGATTATTCAAGGACTATGTTCATCAATTCCAAAACCTATCCTTGTGGGTGGAGAATATTACTAAAGAGAATCTAAATGACCTAGTTCTTGGGAGTCTTAAGGAACACATTGAGACTGATGTGTGTATGTTTAATCCTCATAAGATTTTTTATATCATGGCACGTAGGGCAAAGTGAAATTTCTTTCTATTAAGAGGCATACTTTCACTAATATCAAATATCGTAGCACCTTGACACCATCATTCCCTCAACCAGTTACACTAATACCTCAACAAATTGTAGAAAAAAGAGAAAAAAGGTTATGTTTTAATTGTGACGGTGAATATGGACCAGGAAATAAATGTGTTGAAACAAAGTTCTATATTGAGGGGCCTTATGAAGAAGAAGAGAGGGAAGAAGTTGAAGAGGTAGAGGTCATTGTTGAGCTAGAGGAAGAGATAGGAGATCCCTAACCAATGATATCGTGTCATGAAAATTTAGGTATTAGCACTTCCCAAACCCTCAAAGTGGTTGGATTCTTAAAAAAATAGAGGGTAAAAATGTTGATTGAATCAAGAAGTACTCACAACTTCATCAATCATAAGTTGGCAATGCGTTGGAACTACTTTTTCAACCAGCTCCAGAATGTCAAGTAATGATCACTGATGGGGTTACTATTAGTTGTTAAGGAAAATTCCATAGCATTAAACTCGCCATGGGAGATTACTTGCTAACTATCCTTCTTTATGTAATTTTCATGGGAGGAGAAAACATTTTGTCATAAGTTTAATGGCTTACCACCTTGGGAACCATTGAGATGAAATTCCAAGAGTTGATCATGTGTTTTCAGTTAGAAGGGAGGAATTTAAAACTAAAATAATTAAGAGAAAAGTCCCCATAATTGGTGAGCTCTTGCTAGATGTAAAAAAATACTTTAAAAAGGTACATTGGGGTTCGTGGTACAACTATTTTCATTAGAAGCACATTAGTCAATGCATTTATACCATCAGATATGCAATTAGTTACAAATGAGCACTCAATTGTGTTTAGAGATATGCTAAAAGGTTTACCTCAAAAAAGATATGGTGACCATGTCATCTAGCTAGTACCATGGAACTAACCACCTAGCATATGATCTTGTAGGTACCCATATGTGAAAAAGAGTGAAATTGAGAAGATAGTATGAGATATGTTAGAAGAAATAATTATCTGTCATAGTCTGAGTGATTACTCTTCTCCAATAGTGATGGTGTGATAAAAGATGAAAATTGGCACATGTGTCCTAATTACAAAGAACTCAATAAGTACACAGTCAAATATAAGTTTCCTATTCTTGTAATTGATGATTTGTTATATGAGTTACATGGGGTTGTTTACTTTACAAAACTTGATCTTTATTTTCTATATCATCATATTAGAATTAGGGATGAGGATGTTCATAAAATAGCCTTCCAGACATATGAGGGTCATTATATGTTCTTGATAATGCCTTTTGGACTCACAAATGCACCCTCTACATTTCAAAGTTTGACGAATTCTATCTTTAAGCCATTTGTGTTGAATTATGTTTTAGTGTTCTTTGATGATATATTAATCTACAATAAAACATGGGAGGAATACTTGCATCATGTAAATAAGACATTGAAAACTCTTAAACAACATCAACATTATGCAAATCCCTTTAAGTGTTCTTTTGGAGTTAAAGAGGTTAAATATTTAGGTCACATCATATCTTATGAAGGTGTTAAAGTGGATCCTAGCAAGATAAAACCCATGATTAAGTGGAAGGTTCCCAAAACCCTAAAGAATCTCTGAGGTTTTTTGGGGATTACAAGTTATTATCATAAATTTGTAAGGAATTATGGTAACATAGTATCACCACTCACATATTTATTGAAGGACTATTTACATTAGAATGAGAAAGCTACCACTACATTCAAGAAGTTGAAGAAGTCCATGTGTACCACTCTAGTTTTGACCACCCCATATTTTTCCAAAACATTCATTGTTTAATGTGATGCTTCAGGGTATGGTATGGGGGCATTACTCATGCAAGAGGGTCATCATATTTCCTTTGAGAGTTGTCAATTCGAAGGTAAGAACATATCAAAAATAATTTATGAGAAGGAAATACTAGCCACACTTCATGTCATGAAGCAATGGAGAGCATATCAAAGGGGTAGAAATTTCAAAGTAAAGACATATCATGATAGTTTTAAATAGTTCTTAAAACATCATTTATCATTTGAAGAACAATATAAATTATTCTAAAAATGTTGGGGTATGATTTTGAAATAATCTATAAGAAAGGGAAGGAGAATGTAATCATCGATGCTCTATCTCAGAAGGATAAGTCAACTAAGGCATTTTTGTGTGCCTATTTATATTAAAAGAAGATTGGGTAGAGGAGGCAAGGTCTAAATGAAAAAATGACGTAGGTAAACAAAATCTCATTCAGAATCTCCATCATGATCCAAGTAGGTCAGAAAAATTTGTATGGAAAGGAGATGCTTTTTGGTATAAAGATAAATTATACCTATGTAAGAACTCAACCCTTAAAATAGGGTTCTATCTTAGCTCCATGCTTCTCTAGTAGTGGGCATTCTGGCTTCTTGAAGACTTATCATAAAATCAAACAAAAATTCTTCTAAGAAGGGCTAAAAGGGGATATCCAAAAAATTATGGCAAAATGCATGGTTTTTTAGAAAAATAAGGGTGAAACAATTAAGTCCCTAGGTCTTTTACAACCTATTTCTATTCCAAGTTAGAGGTGGGAAGAGGTTACCATGGACTTCATTGCAGGATTTCCTAAATTAGAAGGAAAAAATGTAATCATGGTTGTGGCGGATAGACTCACCAAATATTCCCATTTTTTTACCTTTTCACACCCATTTTTTGCAAGTACAATAACAACAACATTCATGGATATATTTCAAAAGCTACATGGGACACTAAAGATTATAGTGACCACAACCCTATATTTACTAGTAATTTTTGGAATGATTTATTCTCATGTTTGGGCACTCATCTAACTCGTAGTTATTCTTATCATCCCCTGTCTGATGGGAAAACTTAGGTGGTAAACATGTGTTTGGAGGGATATATTAGTTGTTTTACCTCATATAAACAAGCGAGATGGATTCAATGGTTACCACTTGCAGAATGGTAGTATAACACTTCCTTTCATAATTCATCTAAAATGGCTCTGTTCTTGTCATTATATGGGTACCATCCACTATCCATCACCTCGTCTTTGATATGCTAACCAAGTGTTCAAGAATTTGAAGAGCACATTCAATACCAATAAGAGGCACTTTCTAGTCTCAAGGAAAACTTGTCCATCACACAAAATTGTATGAAGCAATAGGCATATCAACATCACAGTGAAATACATTTTGAAGTTAGTGAATAGGTTTTTGTGTGCTTGCAACCATATAAGAAAAAAATTTGAAACAAAATAATAAGGATAATAATATTTCATCTAAGTATTATGGCCCTTATCAAGTGTTATAGAAGATTGGTTATGTAGCATACAAACTGGAATTCCTTTTGGCCACTGTAATACATCTATTCTTCCATGTTTCTTACTCAAAGAAGGTAATTGGACAGAAGGTATCATCCCAAATAGTGTTACCTAAGCTCGATGAGGAGGGAAGAATCATCTTAGAACCAGAATGCATCCTTCAGACACACACTAAATGATTAAGGAAAAGGGTCATCACCGAGAATTTTATCAAATGGAAGAATCTAAACAGTGAAGACATGACATGGGAGGATGCAACATTCTTGCAGTAGCATCCAGAGCTTCTCAATAGTGGGGATAATGTTTCTTCGAAGAGGAGGGGCATGTTACACCCTTAATCCTATATCTTGCACTAGATGTGTATGGCCTATTTTTGGCTATCATAACTTCTTATAATGATGTATCTCTTTCATATGTGTTATATTATCATTAGTGGGTCGGCCTTGGTGATGAGCATAAGATAGGACTATTATATATAGAATTTAGTAGGTAGTTGATCATCATATTGAGCACTTGAGTATTATTGTGTGGTTTGGAGGTTGTCCCCTTGAAGTGGATAAGCTATTATACTTGCATATTGTGATCATTTCTATACAATTATATGTTCTTTATGTTCTATCGTTGTTGATATCTAGATCTATCTAAGTAATTTCATTACAACACACTATAGAGTTGGATCTAAATGCCAAGTCTGTTAGGCAGAAGGAATGGCTTATAAACCCAAAGATAGATCCTCTCATGAAGCAAGAATTAAATAAGTTGATAGGGGATAACATAACATTTCCTATCAAACACTCATCTTGGGTTGAAAATTCAATCCCTGTGAAGAAAAAGAATGGAGAGATAAGGTTATGTATTTACTTTAGAGATTTGAATAGATCCTCATTGAAGGACCATTACCCATTACCTTCCATGGAACAAATCTTACAAATAGTTATGGGTTCATAACGTTTTTCACTTCTTGATGGTTATTCTAGCTACAATCATATATTGGTATAAAATGAGGGTTAGTTTAAGACACTCTTCACTACAAAATGAGGAACCTATACATACACGAATATTCCTTTTGGTTTGTCTAATGCATGAGCTACTTTTCAAACATCTATGGACATGGAATTTTAGGGGATAATCAATAACATTATGCTTGTTTATATTGATCATATTACAATATTTTCAAAGTAAGATGGTGATCATTTGTCTCATCTTATGCAAGTGTTTAAAAGGTGTAGACAATATGGATTCTCACTCAACCTCAAGAAATGAATAATTTCAGCTCATGAAGGAAACCATTTAGGCCATATTATCTCCAAAAAGGGGCTTGTTAATTATCCTAAAAGAGTAAGTGTTATTCTAGCATTGTCGTTTTTAAATCACAAAAAAAACATTTCATAGTTTCCTTGGAAGAATCAATTTTGTTAGGATATTTATTCATGATTTTTACAACCTAATGAAGCCACTAACCTCTTTGTTAAAGAAGAATATGGTTTTTACCTAGACCAAAGAGGTAAATAATGGTTTTAAAGTAATTAAGAAAGATATATCACTAGCTCCTACCCTCATAAATCCTTATTTTACTAAATATTTCACCTTATACACCTTTGGAGGCATTGATATTATTCTAGTTATGTTAGTGCAATAGAATAATGAGGGTATGAAGCAACCAATAACAATTTTTAGTCAATCTAAATTTGTCAAAAATGAATGATTATTGTAAATGATGAAGTAATATTTGTGTGAAAATGTCTTACAAGTCAGTATTAGCCAAGATATTAGTCATCTTGGTAAGCATGGTCCAATAATGCAAGATATAATCATTTATATGTTCATCATAGGATTGGCATAGCTTGGACATTTGTACATAGAAAAACTTGTCCCCAATGTTGATAGAAATTAGTGAAAAAAATATATTTTCTAATGTAGTTAAAGAACGCATATAATGTGTTGGTAGATCATAAAACAATTGCAATGTAAAGTCCTTAATGCTCCTAGGGAATAGCTTGGTAATTAAAATGTCATAAAAGGCATAGTCGATGCAAGCCACATGAAATGACTTAAGATGTTTTGTGGGGTCACCTTTTTCATCATATATAGTAAGTTTATGTGTAATAAAACCAATAGGAAAATGTAAAAGGCAACCTCAGAAACCAGTGAATTATGTAGTATGTGAGTGGAATCCATAGCATGAGGAGACTTAGATACGCCTTCTTGTAATTGTAAGATTTGAACTTGTAACGTGTGAACAAGGGTTTTAATATCTTGTGTGTTGGATGAATAATCATGTGAACCATTATATATGGGATGTGTAATATCAATAGTAGTTATATGAATAGGTATAGAGACATTGTGCATCAAATTGTTAGGTGCCCCCAAGAATGTAGACATTGTATATGTAGGAATAGTAGATGTCAGTGTGATGAGAGAAGGTTGAGACCTTCCCAAAAGAGAATATTCATTATATAGATAATCATGAGAAATATTGGTAGCAAGAATATTTTTGATAATAGGCTCAATTTGATGAGGATTCTCACAAATTTTAGCATGAAAATTAATTAAAAGTGTAACTTGGTCCTAGTCCACAACATTTTCATCATGATCATAAGAATTCTCAATATGGATTTCAATATCATGTAGTGGGACCTCATGAGAAGTATTGAGGATAGATGGATTGACATAAATAGGAATAGAAGACGAGGCCATGAGGTTATGATCATTACAAGTAGGAGGGGGAAGCTCAATATGTTCGATAGGTTGATTTGTGAACCAAGCACTAAACCATAAGGGCATGAGAGGAAATCATATACAAACTAAAATAAAATGAAAATATTAAGAATTAATAGTATCATATACTTCTCAAAAAAAGAAGGAGAGACCTTGGGGCAATAAAGGCACAATGTTCAACTCAAAAGTTTGGTTCACAAAAATGTTTTCACCCTTTTTAGATTTGATTAATACTTACCCATAACCTAAAAGGAATGAAATAAAAGTTACATGGCCTATTTTGATTAATTAACTTCCAACATTAACCATGTAATATCATAATAGCACCTTAATACTTACAACAAATGTACATAATACAATAAAATTTCACAAACACAAGGGATTGAGTGCATTTAGCTGATTACAAATGATTCTGGAATAATTTGGGTGATCTTAAGGATGGAACAAGAAGATCTAAACCTAAGAATGCCTCAAAACTGGAATTGTGATTTGAAGATTCTCCTAGGAAGGACCATACACTAGGGGAAGAACATCCATATGGTTTTGGCCCTACTCAAAACCAAGATCTACAAATTTATTGGTTTATCACTTGTCTAAATATCTTTATCGCTCTATGTCGGTCACTATCGATCACACTACGTGGGAAGCTGAAAGCTCTACTCAATATTTCAAACCCTAACCATGGATGAAAATTCATGTAAAAAATATTATTTGGTTCGTGGGTTCCCCCACTCAGCACAGATCTTGGCACTACTCCAAAGAGGCCTGAAACTGCACATTTTTCTCCTCCTAGCATGTGATATCAAGTTGTAGTGCAATCAGATTTTACATCCTTCTTTTGACAAAGCTTGAATTGAATTTCTCTCTTACAAATCTACTTGAGTGAGTGAATTTGAGTTCTTGCAAATTTGAGAAGCATTCCCTTGAACCTATTAGGAAACTTTAGACTTTTAGATGGTGTTGCCCTAATGAATGTGTAGAGGTATTTATGAAGTGTAAGTATTTTTGGGTGCCTTTTGTGCTAACTTTTGTAATAGGAGTCCATAAGAGTGATAGGTTCTAAATGAGGCGAGTTTCACTTGCTTATATATGCTTCAGAATGTGATTTAAGTTGCAAAGGATTACTGAAAAGGAGTAAATAACCCAAAGAATAATATGTAACTAAAAGTTTGAGATCAAAGTGAGCAACGGTAAAACTATACACTAGGGTTAGGAACATATGGAATTGTTTTCCCCTATTGTACATTTTTTACCCGAAGAGACAATTTGAAGTGTGAAGTTTGGAAGCTAACCAACAAAGTTTCTTAATGGGTTTCATGCATTATATTCTCATAAATTATCAACAAATGAGTGTATATAATTAATAAATCTAGATAAGATACGTAGAGATCCACCGGATAAGAATGGGTAAATTTCACTTGTTTGAGCAAGAGAGCAATGCCAACACTAGCAATGTCAAAGAGTAGAATTACCAAATTTGATTGTCTACATAAAAAAACCTAGATGTAATGAAACCAAAATGTGTTTATTCCTATTTCAATGTTTATTGAATGGATTAATGGTGTGCAACTAGCTTTCTTGAAGGATATAGGTGGAGTGATATGGATTAAAGGAATTATGCTTGAATTAATTTAGTAGTATTGACAGACTATCAATATACATTGAAATTACTGAATATACACTGAAAAATGGTTGTAAAATTTCCATTGAATATTCAATGGACTACCTAGACATATATTAGAGTCATAGACAAATATGAATGTGTCATCACATTAATAGTAAACATTTCACTACAACATATTCCATGGTGAAATTACTACCCTTTATTGAATGTATATTCAAGCATTTCAAGGTATAAAGGAAACTCAATAGTTGAGCATTATACACCTAAAAATCAACATGTGATTCCAGACACACTCGACCTCTTGAGGTCATTCCGGGACATCTGAAATGCGTTGGATTGAGGGGATGTTGAAAGATAGCTATAGGAGAATTAGGGACTAAGAATGAGTAGTGTGAGTTCCTACGAGCTAAGTTAGCCAAAGGGGAATTAGAAGCTATGTACATGTAGTGTAAGTTCCCTATTGTTTAATTGTTTGATTTGATTGGAATGTTAAGCTACATTTAAAGTTCATTTATTAACAAAGAAAATTAAATCTAGCTTAAATGAAATACAAGTGTGTTTTAATATTTTAATTATCTAGATTCATTCCAAATTGATTAACCAAAACTAAATGAACAATCTAATCTATTTTCCTGAAAATAAATGAGTTAAAAGAAGCTAACTAAACAATCATTGGTATTTATCTACTCTAAATTAATTAAAACAAAATATCTCTACATACACAAACAAAGAAACTAATCTAAACAATAATCTACTTCTATACTAAAACAAAACAAACAAGGAATAGCTGGATGTAGTTATTCCTCTATTGCGGGATGTGAAATTAAATCTAATTCAAAGGAATATTATTCTAATTTGTAATTTTGGATTTCTAACTTCTTCTAATTGCTTCACCTCAGAATCACGGGAAGAAATAAAGCTTCTCGGAAGCAATTTCCCCTTCCCTTGAGACTTTCTTGGTAAAACAAATGAAATTCACAGACAAGCTAATAGCGAAGAATTAAAATAACAAGCATAGACATAGAAACTTACTCAAGCTTCTTTCCCTTGCAGATCCATAGGGATAAGCAGTGAGGAAGATATTCACGGAAGATTTTTTATACACATACAAAACTGGAAATGAAGAAATGAAACACATAGGTATTCTAAAATGAAGAAGTAAAGAATTTATTACAAAGAACCTTCCTCCAAATTATTTCTCGGTAAAATCCATAGGGACAAGTTGAGAAGAGGATATCAACAAAAATCTTCTTACAACAAAGAAATTGTGAATTCTACTTTCTTAATACAAATGTATTTAATGACAATACTCTAAAAAGATGAAAGATTTGGAAGACTTATAAATACAACCCCAACCTGGATATGTAGAATTGTGACAATATCCAAGTGTAGTGATGATTTATTTGGTCTCTTAGGATTCCTTTCTAGAGGTGAGAGTCTAATTTATCCAGAGAAGAGAGTTGGCTAGTTGTAGAAGAAATTACAAAGATGTTGGAGCAAACTAGTTACAGGCTAGTCGGTTACATATGCAAACACGAAGCAAAAAATAAATGAATTGAGTTGTTTATATACTTCTTTGTAATATTTTTGTAGAGTAAAGGTGCAATTCAAATCAAGAATCTCGAACCCATCATACGGGTAAAAACTTGGTTTTTTTAGAAAAATGGCAGGCAAGAAGTGTAGCACAATTAGAATTCAAGAAGTGTCAAATCATCTTAGGAAGGGGTAGTCCATATTCTAATAATGGTAAACAGAGAAGACGAGTTCCATACATATCCAACAAGCTAGGAATCAGGTGAAATGGTTGAGAGATGGTCGAAAAAGACAATCTCAAACTTGAGACATGCATACATAACACTTAGCTTGGATTCTTAATTAAATGCGCATGAAACCACCGGTCTATGTAGACCAGTGGTTATGCAACCACCGCAATGGTTGCGTGACTTAAAGTCACAGAAACCTCACAACAAGCAAAAAATGGCTCAGAAAGATAGAAAAATCTAAGACAAGGATAAGTAAAGCAAAATAAACATGTTAAGAAAAAGGGGAAGGGGTCTGGAATTCATCATTTGTTATAGAAAGAGGAAATCGTCATCAGAGACTTTTACCATACCACTGATGTGGCACCTATGTAATTTTGGGTGTATACGTATTGCCCCCTCGAAGAATCATTTTAGCCATGACTGGGTGTAAAACATGAATTTCGAGTATGGCACGCCTAAACAGGAGGGTTATAAATGTTACCTTAATCATCAGTGTGTTGAAACCACGCCAATCCAACATTCTCACCACCTGTAAGAGAGAGAGACAATAATCAAGTGTAGATATAGAATAATGATTAGCAAAATACTCTGAAATAAAATGAAAATATTACGTATTGTATCCTCGAGGGTGAGAAATATACCTACGCTAGTGCACCAACCCTGCATAAACTCACTCAAAGTGATATCAAAAAAGCAAATTTACACTATATATTACTTTTTACCATTTATAGAAATCATTTTTACTCACCCACTTAGCTATTTGTGGAGCTTTGGACTACTTGTGACTGTTTCACGTGAGAGTATATCCAAATCGATGAGTATTCAGAGATGATGGCAACATAACTAGCGGTAGGAGCAGAGGTACATGATCATGTAAGTTACAAGCATTTGTTTAATTTTTCCCTAGAATATAGAATGTTTTTGAAAATATACATGGGGGTGATTTTTGATTATTTTATAGTAAAAATGATCACAAGGGGTGTCATTTAGGATTAGTATTTTATTTGATTTAATTTGATGTAATTTTTTGGTTTTTACAAGTTTTAAGGGCTTAGGGTATGACCTAAGTTTTGTGGGTAGAAATGTCGCAGTGGTTACACAACTGTCACTCTACACAGAGTGGTGATTATGCAACCATCATGATGGTTTCGTAACTGTTGCTCAAGGAATGTGGTAGTTGCACAACTTCCACTCTGCTTAGAGTGGCGATTTTGTATCCATCATGAATGTTTGCCAATTACGGACTAAGTTTGCAAAAAAATTATTTTTACTTGTTTTTGTATTGTTTTTGTGAGCTCGTTATTTGCTTATAAGGTTCTAAATTGTTATTTTCTTGTGGTTTATGGATGTGGGGAGGTTATATTAGGTGGAGCACAGTCCATGAGTACAATTGGTTGCCCCAGCTCTTATAGGGGCTAACCCAAGTAGAGAGGGAGTTATTAGGAAGGGATGGTCTTTTGATGATTGCTCAAACATGAATCGTTGCTCCCGTGAGTCACCTCCTTTTTGATTTACTGAGTTACTGGGATGTAGACCAGAACATTTTCCAGTTTCCTAGGGTTAGAGGTTACTGGACCATCACTTTGGATGATGTTTATCAGATCCTCAAAGTTTATGTCACCGGCAAGAAGTTGGCGCTGAAAAGCGCCAGTTTGATAATTGAAGCCCGCAGTTGGGCCACTTATCTTGGTGATGCACTTACACCTGATACATGTGCCAAGTAGGAAGTTGTATTGGTTTCAGTGGACACCACACCTATCCCTACTCTATGTAAGGCCATAATTGGTATTTTGGATTCGTGTCTTATTGGGGAAAAGGGGGGCGATAGGATCATGTTCTATTGGCCTCCCATTGTTTAGAGTATTGAGCATCAAGACATAGTCTAAACATGGGGAGTAGAAATTTTGGGGACTACCTATCATGATATTTATAGGATTGTCATATTAGGGGAAAAATCCCTTAGCCATCCCACACTAGTCATGTATTAGGTGTATAAGTAGATGATCTCATACCAGAGGAAATTTGGGATATGCATATCCCACAGTGGTCAGAGCAGCCAAGTGGGTAGATATGACTCCACTCAGGGGCCCAATATAGTTGGTTTCCACACTGATTATAGCAGACATGGTTGCATAGCTGTATCAGGATATGGTTGGCAGATAGGGTGAGGAGGGCATTACTTTGACTACGTGTCGCACTACAATTCAAATGATTAATCGGAGTAGTAGAGTTGAGACTCATTCGGTGCTCATGGTACCCCAACATTTTGGGTTATCATATATAAATGGTATTCTAGTAGTGGTTACAGTCTATAGGAGATATGGGAGGCTAGATCCACCAGAGAGGAAAGTTACATTGGATAGTTGCCACACCTAGGATTCCTATCAGTACACCACGGGCAACACAAGATCTAACTGATGGGGTAGCAGTCAGACCAAGATATGTATTACATATTTGTGTCAGTCCCGCATAGATCGAGGAGGAGGAGGAGGATCCAATAGAGTCATACTCAGAGGAGGATATGGATTCAGAGCGGTAGGGTACATGAGAGGCCTCAATAGATGTTAGAGATGAGGCAGAGCTGAAGGAGGAGACCATGTTCCCAAAGGATATGGATCAGGGATCCGTGAATCCACAATGCATGGAGGAGGAGGCAGTACCGGCTCTGGTAACAACACCAGTTGTTACTCTAAGCTAGATGTCTGGGGATCCGAGTGAGTAAAACATTCTTCTTCTAGATTTACTTCTTATATTAGATGTTAGTAATACATTTTCTTCTCTTCTTTTTTTGTTTTTCCACGTTTCTAACTCATCATCATTTGATTGATATTCATAGCAGCATCTTATGGATGACGAGACCTTATTCATTGTGTGAACCTAGACATGTTCACGATCCCTACAAGGAAGACTTAAGAGCTACCACTTGCTGACTCTGGACACCCAGTATTAGTCAGTCATCACATTGACATGTTTACACCAGCTTGGCATGTTGCAGAGGAGCTAACTCAATGAGGAACAAGATTGTTGTGCATGAGGACTAAGAGAGGTGATGGTGAGGAGACTCATGTAATGGAGCTACTACTACTATTCACTCACCTGGGAAGTCCCATGGAAACTCACACAAATTGACACACAAAGGATCTCATGCTACACCAAGTCAGTCTCACCATAGGATCTAAAGTAGGAGCCCTCACCCTACCCCTTCACGGGGATCTAGGAGGGAGGGATAGCCCTGGGGCCTTTATTACTTTGAGACAATTTTTTGATATTTATATAAATTTTTTATTATTTTGAGGTCCTAGAGAACATTTTTTACCACACTTACTCTATGGTGTGATGGCATTGTACACGAGAAACTTGACATATTATACATACATACATATTGACATATTTTTGGTTCAGTATTATTTTGTAAGAGTTGATTTCATTATGGTTCGTCTCATCTATGTGCTTTTAGATGATTTAGAATTTTTTATTTTTTTAATGTTTTTAAATGTATGTTATAGATTATGATAATGACACAATGTGATAAACAAAATGATATGCATATGATTATGAGTATGGTAATGAATTTTAATCTAAATACTTTTCTTTTCCAATAAATTTTATAATTTTTGTTTCATTGGAAAATATGTTGAATATGGTATGATGACAAAATAATCTCACTTCATTCTTAACTCCACACAACTAGTAAGATGTGAGGGCTCATCACTAAGAGACAAAAAGAATAAGAGATGTATGTTTTACATAATGTGAATGAGAATGACCAAGAAGCAAGAACTTTGACAAGGCTTTACTAAAAACCTACAACCCAAACCAAAGTTAACTTAAAAAATTCAAAATGAATTTTCCGTACAAGTTTTGACTAGACTTAGATTCATAGATGCCCTGTTGATTGATAAAATCTGGTTTTAAAGAATATTTGTCTCTCTTTACATATACATCTAAGTCATTTTCTTGGGAATTTTAGAAGCACCTTTCTTTGTTTGTTTATTTGTAAGTTATGATTTATTATTGCGACCCCCTACATCTTACCCCATGCCACTGGTAAGAAGCATGGACTCATCACCGTAGACAAGACATAGGTGAGTAAGGGCATTTCCCTCCTTTCCTTATCTCATGCTACCAATAAGAAGCATGGGCTCATCACCGAAGGTTGGTAGGGGATAAGAATTGTAGTTATTTGTAAATAAAATAATTTTGTGTTCATTGTTTATTTATCTTTTTTTGACTTTGAGTTGTGCTTTTTGGGAAGAAACACTTGCCCCTAATCTCAATCCCACACAACTAGTAGGATGTGAGGGCTCAACACTGAAGGTTGAAATAGGTGAACAAGGTTATCAGGTGAAATGTTTAGAATTTTTTTTTACAGAGAGATATTTTTAGGGAAAGATTTATCATCAAGAATATTTTGTGAAAACCATGGGCAAGAAGCACCCAAATCAGAAGAAACCGTGGAAAAGACTGAGTATGTAAGCCCTTATAAATCAATGACAAAATTTGTCTCTTGTATGAAAGTCAATGATAAATATTATATAATTTGAATGTATGAAGGGAATGGTGAAGTAGGTATGATTAAGATATTTTCCAATGTTTGAAAGTTAAATAATTACTTGAACAATAAGTTTCCATTTTACAATTTAGACAACATGATAATGCAAGCGAAAAGACAATATGAATGCAATGAATGAAAACGTGGAAATGTAAATGACTATATATAGAAATGTCTCAGGTGACATGAATTGATTGTTTCATCAAACTCCTCACTTCCAAGGTACACAAATGATAAGAATGATGTTTAGATTCTCATTTTCCTGAAAAGGTCCTAACATTCTGGGTTTAAAATTACAACCCTTTCCCACTATCTTATCCATCTAAATATTTGATCTTAGTGCTAGATTTTATCTTTGAATATGACGCTTGTAAACATGTTTTTCATGCTCTTAACTCATTATACCTAAATGAATGTGGTAATGTTGTTCAACTTCATCCTCTAAATAGGAGTAATGATTGTATTCAACACATATGTTTTGCTATAGGGTCATGTCTCTTGGACATGAACAAGCTTGGTTTCTAACGCATTTGTAATCTAGACCAAGGTTAGAAAAAGAATCCCTAGAGAAGGCTTTATGAGTATCATTCCACTCTTGAAATACTCTTCTTCTTTTATAATTCTATCATATGTATGTTTAAACTGATATTGTCCAGTAGGAAGAGAGGCTAAACCAAGGAGGAAATTACCAACTCCTTAAATTCAAAGGGGAGGAGGATAATCGAATCACTCTTCTAAGAGTTTTACAATCTCCATTGTAGTCTTGGTGGACATGGTTTCCACATATATGGTTTTACCCTTATCCTGTCTTCGCCACTTCGAATGCTTTTGGGTGATCGACCTCAAATTTTGGAACATTTTGGGTGGTCGCGACCAATTACTTCAAGGGAAGTGGATTTGCTTTAACTTGGTTAGCATAAGGAGTTCATATTCATAATGGACTCCTGGTTTCTTCTTGAGGTTCTCCAAACGTATATCAAATGGCTTAGGATCCCTTGAGTGACAAAGATGTTTCCTAAATAGAGGAATCTAACTTCTTGGAACAAAGTGGAAGGAATAACATTCATTCTGTGAATCCAAGGTCTACCAAGAATCATATTATAGTTTGTTTCCTTTTTAATGATGTAAAACTCAGTTAAAATGGTTTTCAGTCTGAGGGAGATAGGAAGAACTATAGTTCTGATTGAGATAGCCTTAATATTGTCATACCCTTGCAACGTGTTTAAAGTAGAGGAGTAATTAGTCTCCCCATATCCCAATTTCTATGCAAGAAAGAGAAGGGAACTACATTTCACAGTATCCCTATCATTGATCATGGCTCTCTTGATGCAATTTTTATATACCTAGACTTACAAATAAAACAAGATCTGCTCTTTGGGTTATTTCAGCGTCAGATGACATATTAGTTTATATCAACCACAAACCTAGTATCTTTATCATTCTGCTCCTGGAGGATGTATGTTGAAGTCAATATGATTGATTTGAGCCCTAGGTGGAGGCATAACATGAATTAGGTGACCAAGACTAAATGCGTCTAACAACGCAGAATGATGAGCAGGGGAATTCTTCAACAAATCTAGGAACGAAATGTGAGAAAAGGTCTTTTTCAAATCTGATATCAAATCATAAGCTCCTATAGGTTTCAGACTATAGGAGTTTCATCCTGTAAGAGGGAATGAGTGGGAAGATGTTGTGAAGCGTACTCCCTTATCCGATTTGTCACATTAATTTTTGGCTCAATCTCTAACTCAATTAATACCAAAATCTTTGTATTATTTTGTGAGCTGAGGTTAGGGACAACTCAATAATTTTCAGAAGTTGAGGCTTCATAATCATTGTTACCAATAGGAATACCCTTTTTTATGTTTTGAGGACTTGCTTTATCATCTTCAGGATCTTAAGGGAATGGGTCCTGATAGATAGTTTACATATGAGGTGCAATGGGTCTTATACAACTTGGTTATGAGGTTCCTTAAGGACTCACTAGGAACATATCCATAAAGAGATGCCTTTGATTTTCGGAATCCTTTGAATGAAATTTTTGTAATCTTTGCAAGTTTACTCATCATGACCAAGGAACATGATGAAAAATTTAATACATATTAGGATCAAAACATATTCTTGGTATTTGATATGAATTATATTGTTGATTATAACCCTGATTATAGTGTTGAAAATGATTGTTATAACCATAATTTTTTCCCCTTGGAGAGGATTTTGGTATTGGTTTTGGCCTTTATTTTGATCCTTTCAATGAGGGGGTGATTGAAATAAACTATATTGACAGAGGAAATAGAATTAGGGCCTCTTTGATTTCCCATGTTGTTGTTGTTATTGTTAGTATTATCATTTTTGTTAAAACCAACATTCTTTGCTTGATCAATAACTCCATCTATGGTAACAACATGATTGTGATTTAAGACCTTGGGTCCATGGTTATTGGCTCCATTATATTGATAGTCTATGTTATTTTTGTTAGGGGATACTAATTGCCTATTGAGACCATAAGTCTTATGCCTATTATCAATAACATATTGGTCGATTCAAAGAACCTTCCAAAACTTCCTTAGTAACTATGGAAAGGGAACTTTTGGACTTCCTCCTTCGTTTCTCGATTGATTGGAGTGAAGGAAAAGGTCAAAAAGTTCCATTTGGTCCATGTTACGTTTACTTACATAGTAATAAATAACTTAGATACCATCTCTAGATGAAATGGATTGAAAATACATTTTGTTCCTACCTGATATGTAGAAAAGTCCATAATCCCTATTTGTAGAAACTTGTTCATGTCAAAATCTCAGATAAATTCAGAAACAAGTTATTTAAAGGAATTTATGGAAGCTTCTTGAATCCTATAGTACCAATCTAAAGTAATTCCCTTAGAGATTCTTTGGAAATATTTTAGCAACTACAACATCCCAAGGAAGCAATTCCCTAATAAAAGTAGCATAGGCCTTAGATATGAGAATTTGGATCTATTTATCCCTTAAACATAGGTAGATTAGGAAAAGGTCATGGAAGCATGAAACCCTGTATGGTGAATTCATGGGGTTCACTTCAAATACTCAGTATAAGTACCCATCACATGATATTCTACTATTTACACTCCTTGATGAGGAGGAGGGAATAGAGTTGGATAAACCATAGAGTAGGCATTGGTTACAACATAAAGAGGTCCTTATACTACGTATAAGGAGTAGGGAAAGTGTACGTTTCTATATTGGGCCTAATTTGAATACATATACAAGTAAGAAGTCACAACACTAGGATATGGAGTATTGGGCTTAAAAATAGGGAGCATCGACATTGCTATGAGGAAAGGTATTTGCAAACACACTTCTGAAAATCCCTTGTGTAGGATAAGTGTGATATGGATGAGGACCCATCCCTAGTGTGTCAGACCTCATGATAAGATCACCTGGGTTTTATTGCATTGGATAACATTTTTGTGCATGATCTTGTATTGGTTGTGCATTGGTATGGGTGTAGTCTTTTTTTTTAATGTGATACCCCATGTTCTACCCTATTACGTGAGTTGGTTTTGGATTTTGGACACTTTTTTAGTTCTTTGGTCCTCCTTCCCAAAGTATAAATAACATCATGGGGTGAGGATTTATTCCTTTTCTTGGGTGCATGTTGTGTAGGGTTTGGTTGAGAAGACATGTGATGCCCTCTTATAAATTACTCTCGATGTTTGTATTCTTGTTTTCCTTAAAAATAGGATTTTTAGGGTTTATGGCCAATACATTGTTGAATATCTCATAGGTATTGGTTTTCTTCCTTTCTAAGGACTTGTTAATTTTTTGAAGTGGATTATCAATTCACATAAAAATTTCATCCTTTGTAGACTACATGCTAATGTGAGGTTTTGACAAGACTCTGGGGTAGGGGCTAGTTTCACTCATAGAAGTCATGGGTTATTTTAATTAGATTAACTGTATAGAATGTTCAAGGGTTGATAAACCTCCTCTATTATCATGTGACTAATGGGGTATGAGACATACCTATGAGAGTTTTGCATGTTTTTTGTGTAGATTTCAGCCATCTACTTAAAGGGAATGGGATTGTTATGGTTGAACATTGGTATAATACATATCAAAGAAAAAATGGCCCACCAAAATCTCTAACATCCATATTTAAGGAGGTATAAAATACCTACCAGAATATGGGAAGAGAAGGAGAGGTGACCTAACTAAAATAAATCTAAAATAAATAAGAAGGAATTATTCCTTCACGTTGGGTTCACCAATTTTGTATGCCTAAGAATCAACATGTGATTCCATATGTAATTGACCCCCTAAGGTCATGTCAGGACAACCAAAATGTATAGGATTGATGGGATACTGAAAAGTAGATTATAGGAGAATCAAAGACTAAGAATGTGTAGTGTGAGTTCCTATGAGATGAGTTAGAAAAGGGGAAAGTAAAGGTTATGCACATGGTCTGCATAAGTTCCCTATTTTCTTATTCTTTGGTTTAGATTGAACACTTACATTTCGTTGAAATTTTGTTTTAAATAAATAAGAAAAGTAAATATAGATTAAATAAAAGACGTGTCTATTTTAATATTTTAATTAGCTAGATTAATTCTCAATTAATAAATCAAATTGAGAGAACAATCCAATCTATTTGTTTGAAGAGAAAAGAGTGAGAAGTATCTAACTAAAAAATCACTTTTATTTATCTACTCTAAATTAATTAAAACAAAATAACTCTATAGACATAGAAAAAGAAACTAATGTAAATAATAATCTAGTTTTTTAATAAAAATGAAACATAAAGGGAATAGCCAGATGTAGTTATTCCTCTTTAGTAAGATGTGAGGCTAATCTAATAAAAAAAATGTTTTCTAATATGTAATTGTGGATATCTAACTTCCTCTAATTACTTCACCTCAGAATCATACGAAGAATTAAGGCTTCTTAGAATTAATTTCTTCTTCCTCTAAGACTTCTTTGGTAAAACAAATGAAATGCACAGACAAGCTGATAGCAAAGAATTAAAATAACAAGCTTAGACATAGAAACTTCATCAAGCTTCTTTCCCTTGTAGATCCACAAGGATAAGCAGGGAGGAATATATCCATGGAAGGATTTTCGTACACATACAAAACTAGAAATGAAGAAATGAAACACATGGGTATTCTAAAATGAAGAAGTAAAGAATTTCTTGCACAAAATCTTCCTCCAAATTCTTTCCCGATAAAATCCACTGGGACAAGCCGAGAAGAAGATATCAATGGAAAGATTCTTACAATAAAGGAATTGTGAATTCTACTTTCTTAGTAAAAATGTATTGAATGACAATACTATAAAAAGATGAAATCTTTGGAAGAATTATAAGTGCTCCCCCAACCTCGATATGTAGAACTGTGATAATTTCTAAGTGTAGTGATGATTTCTTTGGTCTTCTCAACTTCCTTTCCAGTGGTGAGAGTCCAATTGATCCAAAGAATAGAGTTGGCTGTTTGTAGAAAAAATTATGAAGATCTTGGAGCAGACAAGTTGCATGTTAATTGGTCACAAATGTAGACATGAAACAATAAAGCAATGAACTGAGTTGTTTTTGTACTTCTTGGAAAGATTTTGGCAAAGTAATGGTGTAATTTAAATCAATAATCTCCAACCCATAATACGAGTAAAAACTTAATTTTTATATAAAAATGACAGGGAAGAAGTCTAGCCCACTTGGCAATCAAGAAGTGAAAAATCATCCTAAGAAGGGGTAGTAAACGTTCTAATAATAGTAAACAAAGAAGAGGGGTTCCATGCGTATCCAAAAAGATAGGAATCAGGTGAAATGGTCAAGAAATGGGCAAGAAAAATACTCTTAAATTTGATACACCCGTATTAAACACTCAACTTGGATTCTCAAGTAAACATGTACAGAACCATTAGTTTGTGTAAACCGACATTTACGCAACCGCAGCGGTATTTACGAGACCACGGTGGTAATTGCATCACTTAAAGTCACAGAAACCTCGCAACAAGCAAAAAAATGGCTCGAAAAGATAGAAAAATCTAAGACAAGGATAAATAAAACAAAATAATCATGTTAAGAGAAAGGGGAAGGGATCTAGACTTCATTGTTTGTTCTGGAAAAGAGGAAATCATCATCGGAGACTTTTACCATACCGTTGATGTAGCACTTGTACAATTTTAGGTGCGTACAAGCACACATGTCAATTGCTGATTTTTTTTGTTAGGGTAGGGTGCATTCAATTAACACATTGAATACATATATTCAATAATTTTATTGCATATTCAAAGTTTGAATACAGAGGATAAAATGACAAAAAATCATTCATGTATTTGATATATGTTCAGTAATTCCATTGCATATTAAACCAGTTAATATAATATTAAAATTGCATATATTTAGATATTAACTACCTAAAGAAAGCATGACACTTATTTATATTCCTTATTTATTATGTTAATCGACACTCAATGTATATTTAGATATTCAATGTAAATTAAAATATTCCTTACATATTTAGATATTATTTAGCTAATATGGTAATTGATATTGAATCTATATTCAATAATTTTTTAGTATATTCATATATCAACATACATGCATTTTATATACAATATATCAATGCACATGCATTAAAATGCCCTATTTTTGAAATTCACTACACCGTATAAGTTGATTTTGTGGAAAATGGAACATTGAATATCAATATATACTAAAATTACTCAATATAAATTTAAAATATGGTTATAATCTTGGTATTTCCTGTAAATGTGATCATTGCATACAAATTGTAGATGAAAAAAAAGCCACTGAAATATCGGTTCACTTTATGACCCACTTGGAGATTCGAAACAAAGAAAAATATAACATGAGAAATAGAGTTGAAGTCCTCCATCATGAACATCATCCACTCACATTGCCTTCGGGAATTAATCCCTTACATTGAAGAATGAGCATTGAATGAAGTAATGGTGTGTAACTAACTTGCATGAAGTAGGTAGGTAAACTGACAAGGATGAAATAAATTATGATTGAATGTTTTTATTAGTATTTATGGACTATTAATTGTATGTGTGTCACATTGAACCATGTGATGTATTGAGTGGGAATACGTAACCATCAGTTAGTCTTGAAAAATACCAATTTCTAGGTGCTTTACGTTTTTCACCTTCCACATGGTGCATGACATGCCTTAGAAATGTGAAATAATTTTTTAACAATCGAAAACAAATCTAATGTGGCATGTACATTTGGTCGTGTCATGGAAAAACAATCAGTCTACACCCTTAAAGTTAGGGTGCTCAATAATTAGTGCCTCTCCCCTAAATGTTATGAATTTATGTATTTGTGAGTGAAGCCTTTTTACAAAGAGATTATATAAATATAAAATAATAATATCCATATTTATAAAATTACTCATCTTAAAATTAAATTTCCCTATATTTATAATATAGAGTTTTCATTTTCCTATTTATATTTATAATGGAAATTTTATAATATGAATCTACGATAAATGTAAATGATCTCACAATTTTCTAAGCATAGTAATCTTACATCTAGATGTAAAAATGTGTAAATATGTAAACATATCATATGGGCAAAATTCATAAATATGATATTATTAATAATTTTCATTAACATTTACATATACATTTAGACTTGCACATTATATTCATAACCCCAACATGTGTGGGTGCACGCACACATGTGTGTGTCTGCGCGTGCATATTTACATGTTATATTCATTAATCTTACATTCATAATATTTAGATTTACATGCTTCATTTATAAAATTTACATTTACATAAACTCGTAACATATAGATAAACATTTTGATTCATACAGTACATTTATGCCATTTACATTCTTCATATTCCAATACATATGAATCTCTTTTTTGGACGTGTAGGTTATTTATATCATAGCTAAAATGTTAACATTATGCTAACATTGATATATCATTTACATTCTTCATATTCCAATAAAGATATTCCTCTTTTATGGAAGTGTAGGTTGTATATACATTAGTTGAAAATGTTTACATTATATTAACATTGAGATTGTGAATAATATTATCTTTTGTGATTGAAAATGTGCTTCAATCACTTGTAAAATGTTGTATTTATAGATTTAAAGATTATACTTAAATTGTAATATGTGACAACATGAAATAGCTCTCTCTCTCTCTCTCTCTCTCTCTCTCTCTCTCTCTCTCTCTCTCTCTCTCTCTCTCACACACACACACACACACACACACACACACACACACACACACACACACACACACCTGTTAGATATAAATACTATCATATAGCATATAAGTACCATAACCATTTATTTTTAAATATCGTGTAGGTATGGCTTGACTAAGGATGCATTTTTAAAAGATAAAAATTAAAAGAATGTCAAATAAAATATTGAAGATGAAAACAATAAGAAATGATAAATGCATAAAAAAGGGACAAAGAAAACATTAAAATGATAGTGATAGACAAAGAGTTGTTATATGTAGGGCCAAATTGACACTTTAAGAACTAGAAGCACAAAATTGAGAACATGAAAAGACGGTGAAGATAAGTCACACAAGAATATATCAAGATAATAAACATGTATCAAAAAAAAATCTACGAAGACATACATTTTTTTGGTACCCGAATCGGTCCTCCCTTTATGGCAAAGCAACATCAACAGAAAGAGAAGGATGCCTAGAGGATAATATATATAGAGTTGTGTCATTTTGTATCCAGGGAATGATCTCATCTTCTCTTTATCACTCGATCTCAGAGGAGTCAGGTAGCACCGTGTTGAGGGTATGACCTACCCTCCTACTTTAGGCTCTGCCTTTAGCCAGGGTGAGAGGACCCGTTCTGTAGTCTGTAATTGTGAGTGGGGTGGATGTATCAACAATATTTGGCACTCTTTTGTAGAGTAATTGAAAAACAACTCTGGGAAGACATGGTCAATTCAACAAAGGCTAACTCTCACGAGTTGTCACTTCTAGACAGTGCAGACGTCTTCTAAACAAATCTTAGACTACTAAAGACAGTAAGGAACCAACTTGCTTTAGCATGTTGTTGGATTTAATGAGGCAAGCATGGGTAATTCTGGTAGCATTAGTTAGTTTTGGATGCATCTGATTTAGGGAATTAAGTAGGATAAAGCTGATTATACCAGATTTAAAAGAACCTTTAATAAATCCTGGGAAATCTACCAAGTGCAAGACAAACATACCTCAAATAGCTCACAATGATCCTTTAACCAGAAGATGTACACTCATGGAAGCCCAAGAGTGCATGGTTTCACACAATCTTTAAGGATTCAAACACAAAAGCTCATGTTGAAGACTTAATAAAACATTAGAGATTCACAATTTATCATGCCTAAGATACACTCAAAGACTTACAAGCAACATTTAACAAAGTGGAGACATAATGATTTAAAAAATATTTATTACACAAATGAAATGAAAGCTCTTCTCAATAGTGCAATTGAAACTTCCAAAATGCTCCAGAATGATAAAGTTCTGTGTGACTTAAAGGATCTCTAAAATAAGATTGCAATGGGAGCATGAATAACTATTTTACAGTATATCATCTTGACTACAGATACAATAATGTTCATGATTAACACAATTAGTTCAAGGCTCATCAATTTTTTCAGCAAGGGAAATTAGATCTACAGTCTCAGTTCTTTTCAATGGATGTACACTTGCAACTAGCTTGACATGACTAAATTTGAAGGCTCAAAGAAAGTAATAGGTTTCTCGATGAGTTCTTGGGAAAATGGTTTTTCTTTCAGTTCTCCTTTTTCTTCGAACAATTCTTCAGAAAATTTTAACCCCCCTCTTTTACGTGATTATTTTCTTCACATTTATACCATTCTATCCACTCATTAGCTTTCCTAAATTTCCCCCCAAAAGCATGAATATTATAGGGAATATTCCCCTTTACAACATATATTTTAAACCACATTATTCTTTTGAAAATGCTTTGTTTAGTGTTGTCAGGTGTAAGAATTATGAGCCTTTTTCAATTTGCTCTATTTGTGTATGACTGGGATACCATGTCACCACTTTTGGAAAATTATTTAATCATTCTTTTCACTTGGTGATTGGATAGTCACTTTTTATGATCTTTGAGCACTTCCAGGCGATTCTGATATGAGAGATACTCTTATCTACTTTCCAAGAATCCATCTTGGGTGCTGTGCACTTCTTTTCACGTCTTTTTGGCTTAATCATCACACATGGTTCTTTTCAAATCATATTAATTCATCAGTTCTGCTCACTCCTAATTCATTTCAACTCTTAATTTTTCTTCGTGTGAGCTGAGAAAAATCTTCCTTCATCTAATGGGAACGATTTCTCTCAACTAAATCAATATGCACCATTCTTACTATAAAACTCAGTTCTACCCTCTCACCAATATGCATTTCTTTCCCTATCTTGAAGGTAAAGAACTTTTTCATAGTTCTTATCAAAAAAATGGCAAAGGTGCTTGTAGAAAACACTTTAAAAGAGATTTCTTCGGAAGATTTAAACCAAATCTTCGACCTACATGGTCCAGATGAAGCCTTTGTCAGAGCTTTGTTTGATATAGCACATCTAGGGGATACTAGAGGGCCTTTGACTTATCGACAGGTTCAACTTGCACTCCTCCTGAGGTTAATCAGAATCAATCATGTCTTCTCAGCCTTTCAATCCATGTATTTTCATCTTTTTTGGTGGGAACATCAGAAGGCTCCTGAAGACTTGAAGAGATTTTGGATTGAAAGGAGGCCTCAAGTGTCCAGGAAGACTGATTTTTAGTTTCCCTTTATATGTAATGAAGAATTTTTGTTAAATGATATTCCCAAGGAGTCTTATGTGTTGTATGAACAAGTCTTCTATTGATACAGTTCCTGTCATTTCTCATAAAATAGATGAACTGGAGGGGAGGATTATTTCTCTGGAGAAAGGTCAGGAAGGACCCGTGCCATCACAACCATTCACAATACTAGTACCATATTTGGGTAAGAGAAGGGGTGAGTCAAGCTCCCAACCCCCAATTATCATTTCTGATGGAGAAGAGGAAATGTCTTTATCTTCTTGTCACTCTAGAGTGGTAATTTCTTCTGCTAGAGACAACAAGGGCAGGTTTGTTGTTCGGTCTTCCACTCGTTCAATGCATTGTGCTCCTTTTTCAGAGCATGAATTCTCAGGACCTCGGTTGGTTCCTTCTCCAAGAGAATGCCCACCCCTCACAAGGAGATGGAAGGTTGAATCTAGCTCAAGATCTCTTGTTCCGTCTGGCCCCCAAGGTGAAGTTCTTGCTCTTCCAACCACTCCAGATGTTCCTTCTCAGTCTATTCCTAGTATGTCTACCCTTCACAAGGGAAAAGGGGAGACAACATTCTTCACGGTGGTTTGGATCTTCTAGACTGGGTGTCTTCCTATCAGAAGAAAATTGAGCTAGAAAAGATCATGAACAGTCCCAGAATGACTCTTGAGTCATTGATGGATATGGGGATGTCCCGGGATCTAGCGGGGTCCGTTGTATTTGTCTAGACAACATAAGGCTCAAATTAATTCATGTTGAGGAAGAACAAACTATTGAACAAACTCCCTCCACTAGGGGAAAATTTCAAAGAAGGAATAAAGGACATCTGAACATTGTCTTTCCTTCGGTGTCTTTACTTTCAAACATGTACACCACCTTCTTCGTCATGGGCTGGGGCCCCTATAGAACCCCATTTTGTTCTTTTTTAACATGCAGAAAGTACAAACATCTCAATAGTTTATATGCTTTTACAAATGGACATAAAATTTCATCCAAGTCATATAAAAAATAATGCATTGTATCAAATCACAATTGATATTAGAGAATAACAATGAGTTTTCAAAGTAATATTCATCCTTCATGAAACAAAATATCAAATAAAACACTAGTCACAAATGAAATATGGAAAAGAGATACAAGTTTTAAGAATGACAAGCCTAAGCTTGTTCATCATCTTTTATGTTTGCACCCTTTTCTTCTTCAGTTTCCTCTCCTGCTTCTTCTTCTTCTAGAAACCTTGCCACATATGCATCATATCTTTGAAAAAGCTCATTGATTTCATCTTCATCTGGTCCTGTATGGTGTTGGAAGATCAATGTTTGTCTTGCTATTGCATCCACATAGTAGCCCATTTTTTGCTTGTATTCCAATGGCTGGGACTTTTAGCTCTGTGATTTTGTTCTTAATTTTCCTCATTATTTTAATAACTTCATAGGAGAAATTGTCTTTCAGGATGTTTTCTCAAAAGAGCTAAACAAGAAATCAAATTTTAGATCACCATAGATCTTCTTGAATTTTTCAAATACCATATCTTCAAGTTTTAAATCAATGGCATCTAAAGTATCATCGACCCATTTCCTTTTAACTTCTATTTTTTCTTTGATCCCATTCAAAACCTCCACCTGATCTTTGCTAATTCCTCTAAAGCATGTTGAGTTCCTTTGAATTCCTTTGGCACAATCCCTTCTTTTTCAACTAATTCATCATTGAGCCGAGTTATGTGGTCCATCTTGGGAAAAATTCCCTCAAAGTAGAAGATTTCATTATCACATTGCTCAATTATTTCATCAATTTCATTAAGCCTATTCTTGAGTTCTTCATACTTTGCCCTGGCTTCTTCGATTGCTTCTTTTCCCTTCTTTGTAAACTTCTCAACCCATGTGTCCACAACCTAAACCTTCTTAACACCCTTATCAATTTTTTCCATTCCTTCAGGGGTATTGACAGAGGTACTTTCTTGAGTTTGACTACAATGCCCAATTAATTGTTACAGAGTAGAACTCAAAGCTTTGACTTGTTCTTTAAAAAAAAAAAGTTATCCCATCCTCATCAACCTTTTTTAACAATTCATTTACTAACTCTGATACTCCCTATTTTAATTTATCTCTTGAAGGATTTCCTAAAGAAATAATTTGAACATTGTAGTCACTGGTTGTTATATTGTCTGTGGTTTTTCCTTCGTGAGGGATTTCCACTTCCAAATTTTTAGATCCCAGTGGATCAGTATGAGTCTTGGTAAGAACCCTAGCTTTTTTGGAGGTTCTCATCGGTTTCAGAAAAGATAGATTTGTGAGATCTATGGCCTCAATAGGGAAAATTTATTTTTCTTTTTTTGAAATCAACTCCCCTATCCATCTCTTTGCAATACTTGTCCCAAATTTTGTTTCTTGCAATTCTTATTGGGGTTTCTTGGGGACAACCACCAACTGCTTGGACATCTCTTGTTCACCTTGGGTTAATGATTCTACCTACTTTTCATGATCTACTTCTATAGTTATTTCTTCAATCTTACCCTGTACTAGCATTTCTTTTTATTGTCTTCCCTCTTGGTCTTGAATTTGGGATTGATCAATCTCTTTCTGACTTACATCAGTAATTCGGATATGTTCTTTCCTTATTTATTTAATTGATGCAATGTTAAACTCATGTTTTCCCCTGGGAATTTCTTGAACCAATATCTTGCTTGCAGACTCTCCTTTTCCTTCCAATATTTCCACCTTCTTTGGAGACTTTTGGGTTGACACATCATCATCCTTTTTTTCTATTGATATCTCAGGTTGTGTCATGGTGGATTGTCTTCCCAATGTTGGTTCCCTATTTTCACCCAAAATTTGTACATCTATACCAGCAATAACTTCATTCCTAGAAATTGCATCTTGTGTAACCTATGTTGTCTTTTCATCTACAGAATTCCCTGTTTGAGATTACTCACTAACCTTAGGGCCTTTACATCATGGGAAGAATCTTCTTTCACTAATATCTCAGTACTTACACCATTTTCAATAAGCATCTCTGGCTTATTCTACTCTGAAACCACCTGATCTGCACAATAAACTTCTGACACTTGAATTCTGATTTCAGTGGTTGGCACATGAGCAATTTTTTCCCTTTCTTCACTTATTTAAAGATCACTTACATTATTTTCTATTTGTTCATCAATAGATATGTCAAACTCATCCAATGTGGAAAATTCCTCACCAATTATCTCTACCTAAGCCTTAGTTAATTCTCGCAATTGTTCAAATAAAGGTATATTCACATTTTTAACTAACATGGTTTTAGATGTATTTATACCTTGATCCAAGACTTCACTATCTATTGGATTAAATAAGACATTGCCTTGAGTTGTTTGCTCCTGAGTGTTCCCAATAATCACTCCTTCTGAAGATAAAGGTGAAAATAAAGGCACTGGTTGCCCAACCTATGGCATTGATGCTACCTGTCATACCTAGAAAACATCAATTCTTTCATGTTATGGGGGATTAATCACTACATCCCTATGCTTATGTTTCTTGGGTGTATGAGCACCTTCTCTCACTAGGATTGGTGCGTACACAATTTTGTGTCTCTTATGCACCCTTTCAAACTTCTTAAGGTCTGGTGCTCCTCTTCTTTCTTCATTATGTGGCTTAGATTTTGAATGGAAATTTGTTATGGTCCCACTCATCAACTTATCTGCACTATGGGGTTTTGGAAAAACATCTAAAGGAGTCCTCTGAGTAGACATACCCTTCCCTTTTGCTTGAAGTGGTAATGCAAAGGTGATATGAGCATTCTCCATAGATTTCAAAAGTATTTCCTCAGTCTTCTGTCTTAAAGTAGACATAGAAGTATCAGTCCCACTGGTAGCAGAATTCCATTTATCTATAAGCTTTGAAGTAGGAATTTTTGAAGGCAATTGAAATATTTTCCTTCCAAGGGATCCATTTTCTCAGCTCCTTATTTCAGGGGAGGAAGGTCATCATTTAATTTTCCCAAATCCCTGAAGTTATTAAGAACTCTGGTGCTTTGAATTGATAAATCAATGTTCTTTTAGGCTAACCAATTCACTGTTCTCCTTATTACATCAGTTATCTGGGCATATGAATCATCTGATTCCTCTTCATTCTAGTTTAAAGGGGTTATCGGTTGTCCCTCCACCTTTTGATCAAGATAGTATTTACTCACAATATGTGGATCATCCACAATTCCCTCGGGGATAACAACAATCTTGAAATCTATAATTTGGGTAAGGGTCATTCTTAAGAAGTCTCTTAGCTTGACCTCTTCCTCATCTCTACAATTCATCCAATAGTCCTCAAATTGAGGCTCATGTTCGAAATTGTTTGCAATATTGTTGACCACCCACCTAATGTCATAGTTGGCCCTTACCTCAAACTTTTCCATCCCAAACCTTTTCATCTCATCTTGAATTAACCTGGCTCTTATAATTGAAGGGCAAGGAGTACCTTCCAACCTTGATGGGAAACTTAATGTTTGTCTTGTGTTTTCTAGTAATTAATTTGTGAACTGGTGTCAACTATCTTGCCAATTCACATAAGGCCATTTTATCATCTAAGTACCTGGTAAATTTACATGGTTGACCTTCAAATCCACTAACCCTGATGTATGTAAACTTCTTGTACTAAATGAAATAGCATCCATATTCCATGATTACTTTTCTAGCCTCCTTAGAAATCATGTATTGTTCCCATTCTAGCCTGAATAAACATATGATTGGTGTAAAGAAGGCATCATTAACCAATCTCACATTCCCTTTCCAATTAACCAACTATAATTGGGGAAAATTTCATGCATTTGGCATTTTTTAAAGTCAGCACGTGGCAAGAGGCCAGTGAAATGCCTGTGGCTTGCAATACTATAAATCAAATAAGTCATCATGTAAAATTCTAATTCTCTAGTATCATCCATCTCTATTTTTGTTTCCAGTGCAACCATGTGGTCATGAAGTGCTTTTGCAATGAAGGTTGCCCAACAAATGTTCCCTTTCTTCTCTTAAACTATCTACATATAGGTGCACATCCATTCCTTGAACTCATTCATGGTCTCCAATCCAGCCATTCGACTTAATAATATAATCACACTCTCTGCTTCTTCAACAAATTGTGCTTCGAGTGGTTGTCTTTTTCTCTGCTAAGAGCCATTTAGTATTTATGAGCCTGACATAGTCCTTTTTCTTGGCCTCATAATCTCATAAGGCTAAACCAATACCCAAGGTTATTGGATTTCTTATTACAGGAAATTTTAGCATTATTTTGATGGTTGCATGCATCAAATTCAACACTACCTCACCACTTCCATCTAGTACTTCCCTCTTTTCTGGGTTGTAATTCATAGCACAAAGCCATACTAATTTTGGGCAGTGTACTGAAGGTGGAATAGCACCAACTAAAGTAATATCACTATCTTGAATTGCTTTCATGGATACGCTCTTGTTAGGGCTATTCAATCTTTGTAGAAACTCTTTTAAGTTGGAATTCATTAAATCCATGTCTGTGATTTTATCCAGATCACTAGTGATTCCAGACGCAACTGAAAACCTGAACGACATGGTTTTCATCTTTAATGCCCTAGTTTTACTTCAAATTTCCTTTCCAATGAAAAAAGAGTACTGGAGTGCCTTATTTCTTACCAATTTTCCTATGAATACCTGTGTAATTCAACTTTGATTCGAAATATTTTCAATCTCTAGTCCTCAATCCGAGCTCCATGATTGATTTCACGTTGTTCCTTAATGAAATCTACTAACAATGGCGTCCAGATCTCAACAACTTATAGAAAAAATATCAAAGACTTAAAAGACTTCAAAATTCCTCCTTGATTTGTGTGAAAACACATTGATGGTGGTAGACATTAATGCATTTCATCATGGTCGTCCATTTCACTTTTCCCAATTTTAAATATGAGTTGTCCACGTGGAATAGCCTTATGTAATGCAAGCTCGGGGAAACTCTTCACACTTTTGCTTCATGTTATAAATGCATACACATTTAAATATTTGACCCGACTGCCCACTTTTGACTTTCATCCTAAGTTTGACACATGGTTACATCTTAACGGTGGCGGAGCTGCAGGCCATTTCTGAAAGTTTGTTCTCTTTCTCATTTGATCCCAAAATTACTAATTTGCTCTGATGACCTGCTTCTTTGTTCCTTGCATGAGCAAGAGCCACGTGTCCTTGGTGGACCTCAGGAGCTTCTTTGAACTTTTATACTTTATTACATTTGTGTTCAGAAATACAAGCATGCCCCGATTCCCCGCATTCAACCTATTTGTGACAAGTGTATTTCCTCGGAGGCAGAGTAAATTTCTATTTTTGCACCTTTTGACTGTGAATATTTGGAGTAATGTTCATCGGGCCTTGGGGCTTAATTTGCACATTGTGAATGCTATAAAATTTTTACAAGTTTGCAACTTAAACCCGCCATACCATGACCAACTGGAACACACCATGTATCATCAGGTGGCGGAGCCAAATACGAAATTTGCAATATGATCAAGGAATAGTGTATAAAGGTAATTTTTTTGATTTAAAACTGATTCAAGATCAGTTTTTTGTAGGGATTTTTGAGAACAACATGTCTAACATGATCCTCGACCAAAAAAGAGGAATAACAACCTACACACGAGATTTTCAAATGAATTTAAAATGACTGTAACTTTTGAACTCGCACCTGTCATGGGAAAATAGAAAACTTAAAAATCTTCGAAGGAATTTTCCAAACAATAGGGGTGAGATTATTTCAAGCACCAACACATTCAAATCAAATCATCGAGTATGAAAGGTAAGAAAGATAAGAACCTAATCATGAAGTAGCTCAAAAGTACTATCATTGATCAAATGTTAATGGTGTTAGATCTAAATTTTAGTAAATTAAATATTTATAGATCGTGTGTTTAAAACAAAAGATAATTCACTTTGAGATATGATTGATGTTTATGTTGGAAAACATGCACAAAGTAATGATTTACAAGAGCAGCTAAAAACACAACCTAGAAGAAGAAGATAAATGGACTATTCACAAATTGAGAGAGACCAAAATATAACTAATCCCAATGGAATGTTTGAGAGAGAATTGAATATATTCCAAATATTTTTTTCAAGTGGTGTAGATAATATTGCCTCACCAAGCATGTGTTATATTTGTCAAGAAAGTTACATAGGAATAAATGTCTGTCGAATACCTAAAGGCCCTATATGCAATACATGTCAACAAGAGAAAGGTAATCATTGATTTGCAACATAGAACAATATGGATCCTAGGCCTCAACCATGAGAATTTGAAAACTTCACTCAAGGAAATTCTAGTAGCACATATCAACCCAGTCCAATAAGTGACATACACAATAACTAGTCAATATAAATATGAAGGACATACAATAATTTTACCACAAGAAGTGAAATAAATTACTAATGTTTTTCAAGAATAAAATATTTGTGGATGATTCAACAGGGAAAAAATTATAAATTTATTGACTATAGAGAGCATGCATACAAGGCAGTTAAATACAAAAATAGAACATAACAAATTCTATTAATATGTTCAAATTTATAAAAAATCTCATAGTGAACTTCCCCCAGACCCTGATGAAAATATCTTCAACTAGTTGAGTTTTGTCTATATGGATTTTTTTTTTATGCGAATGAAATTATATTTATAGGTCCAATGATGAATATGGATGAAGGAAAAATTATTAATCAAGCAAAATAAATGGCCTCCAAACCACACGCCAACTACTAAGGGATGACAAATGGGATATAAGGAGTAAGATAATTATTGCAAGAGTATTACTAAGGTTTTCCTCTATCCGTTGTGTGAAACACATAAATGAGTTGATTTTTTTTGTCAGATTTATTACTCTATAATCCAATTCATGAAATAAGAATATATTTTGGTCTTTATGATGATGCAATGAAATAATTTTGGGATTAATTTAATTATAATCCTTGTCATGTTAAGTGAAGGACTATTCCCAAAGATGTTAAAAATCATAGTAACTCTAAAGATGGGTATAATCATCTTATTCAACAAAGCACAATAGAACATGGGTGGGAAATCATATCTAGGCTACAATGTGGCCAATGTATGGAAGTAATTGAAATAAATATGTGTATTTTTAATTGTTAAAAGAGGGTTGAAGGGACCCTTACCTTTACAAAACTGAGATATAACAATAATATTGATGATAAACTAGCCATATATGATGTTGATAAGACAACATGTAGTCATTTTTACCCTTATCATACAAGAAAGGAACCCCATGCGCACCAGCCTATCACCCAGCAGGCACTGGGAGCTCACCCGAGGCACGCACGGGTGCCGAGTCTCTCTTTTATGTGAGTTTAGTGGGAAACATCATCTATGATTCATGTTTGAGAGATCTGAATGGAATTAAAACATACAAGCACCATAGAGCTCAGAAAGGCTTCTAAGTCCTTGCAATCATTCCAGACAGAAAGTGCTTTAATATATCGTATAACTTATACCAAAACAAATTGAAGTTGTATAGATATCCATACGTAATCATAAACATAAATGAAAAGGAACTATTAGAAAGATGTATGCATTATAATCATCAATGTTCATATTCATGTGAGTTGGTAACCTCATTACATTTATGGAGCCATTACAAAATGTCCCAGAGAATCAAACCGCAGTCATGCTTTATAACTGAACTCATATGATTAGGCTCTCAAAAGAAATTTACAATCCACATACTATTGATACATCCTTTCCTAAGCACAATTACCCAAACTAACAGAGTTCTTGTAGTATTTCTGCATAGCTCTACCCTCTCTCTATATATCTCCTTACTTCTACATGCGCTTGTATATAGGCTTTATGGACTCCAAACTTATCCTCTAGTGGCCTCAGATCTGATGCCAAGTGTCTGAATGTGGTCCTCTATGTGATCATGCTCCTTCAGGCCAGAGCTTTCCACTTTTTACCATGATGTGTTTCTAGACACTTCTACCGCAAGCATGCTCCTTCCTGGGCCATCATGTCACCAAGATGGCACCTTATCCGCTCCACATGTGCAGTCAGGTCATGCTTTTCATGTGTTCTACCAAAATTCCCAATATGGCTAAGTCTCGAACCCTTGGTTTTGTCTGTGTGTGTGCCACGGGTTTCCTTAAATCCTTCCCTAAACCCTGCCCTACGCGCTTTATCCTTGCGCGCTTTTCTTTAACTAGGCCTTGTGCGCCTATGTGCCTTTTGTACTTAGCCAATATTTTAGAGGCCTAACATTACCCCACACTAGGCCTGTTCTCCATCCGTGAGAACACTTCTCCAATGAAATGAAAGAATACAATAGACTTACACCGTGGGAAAAGAATAAGGGGATGAAAGAATATGGAAAGAAGAAACAATGGGGAAGTGATGGAATCATTGCAATAAGCTGGGAAAATCCTTTTGCAAGTTGGCCTCCAACTTGTTCTAAGCATCGACTTTGTTTTCCACTCTCTGATAGAGTTCATCGACCAGGGTGCTCACCTCCTCAAATCTTAGCCCATTTCCTTGTGTGCTTATGGTGTTGGAAACTTTCTCTAAATCTTTGCCTACATCATCCAGCGCATCCATTCTCTACGTAATTTGCGGGTACAGTTCCTTAAACCAGTTTTTGATTTGACCCCTTAAGGCTTCAATGGATTCAGATTTTCTTTTGACCTCAGCAACGATTTTTTCCCTTTCTACCCTATTTCCTTTATTATTCTCTTGAAACTCTTTGAGTTCCACTTCATGAGTGGTGACCAAGATGTCTGCCACTTTGTCCCTATCCGCGTAATTTTCATACGCGGCCTTAGCAATTTGGGAAGCAACTTTTATATCAACAAGAACCTTGTTGTACTCAGCTACAAACACCACGACCTTCAATTTATCTTCTTTCTCCAAGCGCGCAGCCACTTCTTCTACAAATTCCAAGGCTAACGGCTACCTCTCCATGGTGAGGACTCTTGTTAAATCCTCCAGGCATCCCAAGGCATATCCATACTTCTGCATGGGGGGTTACTAGGTCTAGATGCTTGAATTCTATATCACTATTAATAGACTCCACCTTTTTGTACACCGCTCACACCTTGGCATTTTCGTCTTTCAACTCACGATGCAACTGGGTGTTGATTAGTTTCTCTTGACTTAGCTCCTTTGCCCTTACAACTAGCTCTTCCTCTTTTTTCTTCAGGTCCTCCTTCAGATATTTGATTCCATCATTTGGCCCGAAGAGTCTAGCTTCGATTTCAACAGAGACCTTATTGAGCACGTTGCACAGTTTTTCATCTGAGAGTTGTTGAGCATTCACCACTGGGTTATCTTCTATTGGTCTTGGCAATGTTATTATTTCCCCGTGGCTTACTTCAAATTCTGGCTCATCAATATGGGACTCAATTTCCCATGAGAGCATCTTCCTCATCCACGGGTATGTAGCCTCCTTGTCAAAAGATGACATTGTTATGAGCTCTTCTACTGGAATTGTGCTTTAGAACCACAAGTGAAACACTTTATTGGGGTCATCAATATAACCCATTCCTGGCCTCTCCTCCCTTACGCACCTTCCTCCCATGTGTGTGCCCTTAGGAATACTTACAGTTAAAATGGGGCCTCCAGTGCTTCCATGGTCCTTTTTGTGCTCTCCTCCTTATCCTTGTTCAACACCAGCTCAACGCTACGTTTCAACTTCTCCTCCTCTAAGGTCTCGATGGCCTTTGTTTCTTCTCTCTCTGTCACCTTGGTTATTTGTTCCATCGTAAGGCTTGGAGCCTTCTGCGTCTACGTGCCATCCCCCTCACTTCTCATGTCCTAGGTGCCTCTCCCTTCCTAGCTATCCTTGCACCGCACAAAGAGGAACCCCTGATCCTCTTCTCCACCTTTTGAAAATAGGTGACCCTTGATCTCGTTCAGGTTCGTCTTCCCCACTAACATCTTCTTCACTATCTTCTTCTTCACCTATGTGTTTGTTCAAACTTCTAGTTTCTTCCGAGGTGGTCTCCTCTTCTAGCCTTTCTTTCTTCCTAACCAAGGATTCCGGTGTAGGTCACTTTATTTCTTCTTCTCCTAAGGACTCCTTGTCTGATGGATTTTCTGGCTCCGAAGTCTTTTCCTTGACTATGGGCCTCTTCTTGCGCAAATACATGCTTGTTCTAGTGCCTTTCCTAGGGGAACCTATTACCTATATATCCACCACAATTTATATTTTCTTTTCTGGCTCATTTTCCTCCTATTTGGACAGGGTCTCTTCTTGCCAGTTGGATCCTACGGGATTGACACCTCGTTCTCCAAATATCTGCCCTTCTTAGATTTGGGTCTTATGCGAAGGTACGCACGCGCCGTGGATCCTCCTGCAATGGGAAAAGTCATGGTCCTTGTCATATGAACTTCATGTGACACTTACCTCTCCATGTACGCATGCTTGTCGGGATAGACCAACCCTTTGTGCAATTCTCTGTGTTCCTAGTCCAGATTACCAAGGTCCAGTTTCAGCTTCTTGGATTCCTTGAACCTGTTTGCTCTCACTTAGAAGTATTGAGTTGTGAAGGCAAAGGGGAGCTTGCACCATGGGCTCCATGTCTCATCCATTAGTTTGAACCTTCCTAGATAGAAACGTTGGTACACAGCAAATTCAGCTTCTCCTTTAGTGGCCACTAGCAGTTGTTTGGGAATTCTTCATTCCGCCCCGAACACGTTCCTCAGGCACGTACACTATTTCTCCAAGTGCACCTTGTGCACGGTTGTCATAGAGTCATAGGCGTATTTGTCAAATATTTTTACAGGTGAAGGATCCTCAGTAGGGTACTCCCACACAAATTTTTTTGATGCATCAGGTACTCCGATCTCTAGAAACACAATAGTTAGCAGGACATTACCGAAAAGGATCCTGTCTCCTTCCTTCATGCAGCTGACAATCTCATTCATGATGAACGCAGACAAGTTGTAGATGGTGCCCTCTAAGATCTTCCTGCAAACATGCAACCATGGCTTATTGACCTGGGTCCATCTCTCCTAGCCATTTAACTTTGTCACCAGATGCGCGGCCATCTTCATTACTGGGTACTTGATGTTTGTGATATCATAGTACCTTGACCCCTTTTTGTATGTGTAGGTGGCGATAGTCTCCTTAATTGCCTCTTTATCACCTAGGTCGTCTTCTAAACCGTCTCCTTCACAGACGAGGCCTATGGAATGTGAGATGAGCTGAGGGGTAATTCACATCTTGTGCCCTGCAAAATGGAAGTAGTCTTCATGCACGTGTGACATCAGCCATTGATATAGGTGCTCAGGCTTCCCAAAGTAGGGCAACTCAAAGAGTTGTAATAACCCTGCGTTCTCCATCTTGACCTTCACATCATCGTTATAGATGGGAAAACCCTCTGGTGTCCTTTTATTTGTTGGGCGCACTAACTCCAGCACCATCTCCTTCTCGATTGTGCTCATACGATGATTATAGTCATTTGTAGACATGTTTCTTAGATGGGACTCCCACTCCTTCCCTAGCAACACTCCATCTAGGTACTGCATTTCTACATACCTCTCTTCATTTGTATGTGCATCGATTTCTTGTTGTTTTCCCTTGCCCTTGCCCTTGCCCTTGCCCTTCTTGGGTGTGCTAACTAGTTTCTCGGGTGTCAATGTCTAGGTTCTCTTCTTACTTCAATCACTTCTTGTAGCTTTGTTCTTCCACTCTTTCCCACCTTAGATCTCAAATTTGTGAAGAAAACTCCTTAAACCCGTGCCCTAGTTCTTCAAACCCTAGCTAGGATAATCCCTTTACAAGATGACGCCTTCTCACAACTCTCTTACACCCGTGAAATCCCTTTCTTATGGTTCGCAGATCCAAACTAGCTAACCACGCTTAATCTCTTTAAATTTTTCTTCACACGGATTAGCTTTTGGAAGCCCTGGTTTGCAAAGATGCAAAAAGTTCTTCTTTCTCCTTATACACAAAGTGAATAATGAAATGCCTCAACCCTCTATTTATAGTTTTTCCCTTTTTAAGCTTTAAATGATACTTCACCTACCACCGTAATTTTCACATTTAATGCAGATTTTTCAAACAAAGTCTGACTTTAGCACTTTAACTAACGTGTTTGACCCTACACAGACAATATTCCAACCTTTTGGCACGTAACCAACCTATCTAGATAGGAGACTCTTGTGCACGTGTCATCGAGTGCTGAAGGCACTTCTTCTGTCCTAATTTTTTTTTCTCTCACCTACCTCATGTTCCTTATGCACTTTTTCCTCCTTTGTACATGGGATCTAAAAGTAGCCTTATCTTGACACCAACCATTTTTTTTCATCTTTTCTTTCGATGCACCTCTTTCAACAGGGCCATTCAACCGAGTTTTTCAACACAAACTTCCTTGGCACTTTACCAATGCTATCTTTCACATTACTCCATCCCACACTAAAATGATGTGCAGTCCTCTACACACTCAAAAATCCTCAAAGAGTAATAAGGGTTACCGGTGCCCAAGGCAAAAAACAAAACAAAAACATGAAAAGGGAAACACAAGAAAAGAAATGCATAAAACAAATGTTATCCTGAATTCACCCCCAGGTAAATTTGGTCAAGACAACTCCTGCACATAAGGAAATTATGAAGGAAACGAATCAGACCCATGAGCTCACATTCCAGGATGACAAAGAGGTTACAGATGGGCTCGGAAATGAAATAGCAGGGTCGGAAACAAAGGAGTAGTATCGCAAAGAAGCCATGAGAAAGAAGGGGAAGAAATGACAAAGATTCAAAGCCCTTAGGCTCGAAGTTGTTTAAGAAAGAATCTAGAATCGACTAAGTATGGAAGAGCCAGCAGAGGGAACCATGTGTCCTAACGGTGCTCCTCTAAAGGTGAATCCAAAAAAGAGAAACTCATATAAGCATCGCATCTCCATGTGTCTCAAGACGAAATGGAGGTAGAGGCAAATGGTCAATGCATGAGCTAGGCCTACAGAGGCTACCAAGTGTCTTAATAGCACTGATTCAAGGGTCAAATAGAGAAAATGTTTCCAAATGAGTGTCAGACTAATGCGTGTCCCAGAGGAAAGTGGGGAGTTGGAAGGAAAGGTGAAAATTTTCCTTTCGTTTAAAGGGTAAAAGATAAATTACGGACCCGTGAATACGATTTTTTCTCTAAAAGGGGTGCCACATGCCCCATCTCAAAAGGGGGGCCATTTTTCAAATTGTTTTCCCCATCCATTCATACGGACCTGATACAAATTTCGAAGGGGTATATCTTTCAGCTCAGGGCTCGAAATATTAAAAATTTGACACCATTGGAAAGATCTCGGCCTCGCCTATGCCATGGATGTCTGAGACTTTATTTTTTGAGGAGCTTAGGTAAAGGAAAATGGAGGAAACATCTTCAGGCCTTCAATGCAAAATCCATCTGTCTCAACAACCAGATCGGATTTGATCTGTTTCCGTTGTTTCCTCTTCTTTCAAGGCACCAAATCAAGGAATCATATAGTAAAGACAAATTTGGGGGTAGATTTTATCAAAAGCATTAACAGCAGTGGTTGAGTTTTGACCTACTTTTCCTGCTTCTCTCTCTCTCTCTCTTTCTTCTCTTCGATCAAATCTATAAATACAGGTGTAGGATTCATTGTAAAAGGTTGTTCATTCTTCTTCCCTGCCCCCCTCTCTCTTTCTTCTCCAGGGTCAAATGTGGAGTTTAAGCCTCCTCCCTTGGCTTTGTAATGGCATTTTCCTGCCTCTTGCCCATTAATGGTGTACTATGTGAACTCCTGGAGCAATGAAATTTGTTTCATGATGTTTTTTGTCCATCCTTTGCTCATTTTGTTATCTCTTCTTGCCTCTCACCATTGCAGGGTATATTGTGCATATATTTGATGTCCATTGCAGGTTTTGGGAGTTGTGTTTAAAGGGTTTGAAATGGTGTTCTATGTGAACTTTATCCTTGGTCTATGATGCATCTATCCATCCTTTCCATTGCTCGCCTCTCTCCATTTTAGGCAGTTGGGTTTGTGATCAGCAGTTCCCTTTTCTCAGTGCTATCACCTCTGTAGTGTAGGATTTCTTTATTTTTATGCTCTCTCTCTCCCTGGTCCCTTGGAATTGTTAGATTAGGAGTAGATAGTCACATTTCCTTCCTCATAATTATTTTAGTGCTAGGATTAGGAAGAGGAACCAACCTTCTCTGGAGGATCATTCCCATTTGCAAGTCCCACAGCTTGGGGAATGATCCAATGTTATGCAAATCACACCAAATGACCCTGCCTTAGAAAATCATATCCATAACTCATTTAGGGGTGTTGTGATTTCACACTTATAAGAAATTCTAAACTAATTGGAAAAACTACCTTATTTACAAACACCAAGAAGACCTATTTATAGTAGGGCTTCAACCTACTCCCATTGAAGTGTCCAGGAAATTTCGTTCCATCCAACGCTTGTAACTGGAACGTTCCTGAATCAAGGATGTATGAGATTTTATAGGGACCTAACCAATGGACCTTCAACTTGCCAGGATGGTGCAGAAACTTAGAATCATACAACAAGACCATCTTCCCAACCTCAAACTTCTTGTTTCTGATGTGGTGATCGTGCCATGCTTTTTTCTTTACTTTTTCTATTGTTTGGCTCCACCTGGCGAGTGATCCTCTTTCATCCAGCTTCATCAGTTAATCAATTCTCTCTTCCAGTGATTTCTCATTAGCCAGCCCTCCTACGCATGCTATTCACAGAGAAGGTAACATGAATTCAACCGGTAGAACAGCTTCCATGCCAAACACCAATTGAAATAGTGTGGCTTTGTTTAGCCTTTTATAAGTTGTCATGTAAGCCCATAATACGGATCATACCTTGTCATCCTAATCTTATCTTCCAACATCACAAATTTTGGTCAGGGTATGACTCATGATTTTGTTAAATGCTTCTGCGGTTCCATTTTCTTGTGGGTGATAAGGGGTAGTCTTGTGATGAGCTACCATGAACTCTGCTAATAGGATCCTCACAATCTCATTCAAGAAATGTGTACCCCTATCACTAGTTAAACTTAAAGGACATCTATACCTTGTGATAATGTTCTCCCACAAAAATCTTATCATTGTGGTTGTTATGCAGTCTTTAGTTGGGGCTGCCTCTACCCACCTTGTCAAATAGTCTGTACAAGTGATTACATAACATGATCCAGTCCTACGCACTACTGGTGCAATAGGGCCTATGAAGTCTATTGCCCATTTCTTAAAAGGTTCTACGCTAGGGATAGGGCATAAAGGCATTTCATCTCTCTTTCATGGCTTGCCAATGCGCTGACAATTGTCATATGCTTTATAATAGTCTTTGCAATCCTTATACAGAGTTTCCCACCACAATCATGTCATTAAAATTTTACGCACGGTGGTGTCACCTGCATAATGTCCATCCACACTTCCTCTATGTGCTTCCCCTATGATGGTAAGGCACTCATGCTCTAGTACATACCTGTGTAAAACTTCATCATGTCCTAACTTGTATAAGTCCCCACTAATCAACATGTAGGGCGTGGCACATATGGCTAGTTGCTTTCTTTCTAATGCCTTCATCCCTTCTAGCACCGCACCTTCTTTTAGGAATACTGCAATCTCCTCCAAATCCAAGGGCATGCACCGTAACCTAAACAGTTGAGCATCTGGCATAGTATCTTCAATACTCTGCGCATCCTCCCCTGAATCAATTCAAGACAGATGATCAGGTCCACAATTACTCTTTCCAGGCTTCACAACTACCGTAAACTCAAACTCTTGAAATAATAGCACCCACCGACATATGCACTGTTGTAGAACGAGATTGTTCACCAAGTACTTTAACGCCATGTGGTCAGTGTAAAATACAAAGGGTGTTGCTAGCAGATATTTTTTAAACTTGAAAAGCACGTAGATCATTGACAATGCTTCGCGCTTAGTCGTGGTGTAATTATGCTCTATTGGTGTCATCTTCCCGCTTGCAAAACATAGAGTATGATCAACAATTCCTTCTCCCGATTGTGCAAGTACTTCTCCAATGGTAGTTCCTAGGCATCTACATGAACATGGAAGGGCTTGTCCCAAGAGGGAAAACATAATATAGGCACGGTGACAAGCCTATCCTTTAATGTGTCAAACGCCTTCTGCTGAGCCTCTCCCCAATGAAAAGAACTTTTATGTCTGAGTAATTATTTTGGAGGCGGGGTGATCTTGGCAGACCCCTTGATGAAGTTCATGTAATAACCCGTATGCCCAAGAAATCCACACACTGCACTCTGGCTAGTAGGCTCCCCCAATCCCACAATAATTGTAACCTTGGTAGGATCTACTAGTAAGCCCTCCTTACATATGATATGCCCCAATAACATCCCAAAGCGGGTAGCAAAGACACACTTTTTAATGTTTAGGGATATCCTTAACTACCGAAACCTCTCAAACATCAGCCTTAAATTATCACAATGGTCTTTCACTAGCCCATACACTATCCAATTATCTAGATAAACCTGAAGAAATTTGTGGATGAATTCCTGGAACACCTGAACCACTCTGCATGAGAAAACAGTAGGTGCATTCTTCAACCCAAAGGGCATAACCATGTATGCAAAACTTCCCCATTCAGTGGTGAAAGTTGTCTTCTCTTGGTCTTCCTTTGCAATCTGGACTTGGTGGTACCCCAAAAATCCATCCGTAAAGGAATAGATTTCACACCCAGCGACTCCCTATAAAATTTATTCAATGAAGGGGGTTGGAAAAGGATCAATGACACAAAATGCGTTCAACTCCCTATAATCCACGTAGATCCTAATCTGCCCATCCTTCTTGATGTTGATTACCATCGAACTTATCTATTCTGATTCTTCCACAACTTCAATGATTCCAGAAGCTATCATTTTTTCTATCTCTTCTTTTAGCTTTACTTGTAAATTGGGATTCATTTGGTAGTGTCTCTTCCTAACCGAGTGCACATCATCCTTCAGCTTTATCCTCATCTCCCCCAAGGAATGGTGGATGCCTTTGAGCTCATGGTACCTGCACAGGAATAAATCCTCAAATTCATACAAAAGATCAATGTTATTAGAGACATCCTTCTTCGACCAGGCCTTAGGTTCTTCTCCTGAGCTGATGTTAACCTTCTTTATCTTTAAGGGCTCATGGTAGGTGCACGCGTGAGCATCAACACTATCCACTACCTCGCGCGTCCCTACACAATGATTAAAATCCAAGCTCTCTACTTCCTCCCCATCAATAAAATACACTAATTTCCCTTTCTCCTTTTCCAAGCATGTATGCTCAAGTTGGATCTCTTCTACTTCTTCTGCCTCTTCTTCAAAGCGCGCTTCCAAACCTAGTCTACCTAGCAGTTCCAACAGCCTATAGTCTGCCATGGCACTATCCCCCATGGTAAGGCGCTTAACAACCTACAATGCCTTATCAACTGATGGCTTGGTACTTTGATATTCAAATGTTTGAATGAGATCAGTTGCTATCTCTTGCCAATTTTTTGTTTGGTGGCGTGTCTCAAAATGTATGTACCATGTGTGCACGCAACCTTGTAGTGTAGAATACAACTTGTGCACCCAAAGGGATGGTGGCAAAGGTTATGTGCCTTCTCTCCAGACCTTCTCACAAGCTTGGATGTGGAAAGAGGTAGGTTCCTTACCATGGTAGTCCTTGATGGCGGTGGGCACGTTGCTTCTAGAAAACCTAACATAGAGCAATTCTCACCTCACACCATTCCAAAAGGCTCTCCTGATGTGTAGACCATCATCGTGTCATTGTGCTGAGCAGGACATAACTCAACATCCCCCTTCATTCCTTCTCCTCCTTCCACTGAGCTTCCATATCCTATGAGAAGATCTCAGGGAAGGCCCCTCTTGAATACTTAGGTTTTTTTTTCCTCTTAGGTGCCAATTTGTATGTGCCTTTGTTACTTTTGTTATTGATCCTCTCAAATTTCATCTGATCAATTCATATGTCCCATGCACCCAATTATCACATGCTAGACTGGTTGTGTCACTTACTGACTGAGCATCCTCTAACTAGATAACTTTGTTGGTAGGATGGATTATCTCTGGATCCTTGATTGAGCACACACATATCCTATATAGGACCTCTTCCTCTAAAGGTTCAGTATAGGGTGTCGACTTCCCATCAGCCAAGCGTATAACAACCCGCTCCTTGTTATTTTCAAAGCTGATGTACCCCTTATTAAACCAAAGGTTAGCATTGTTCTTGTAACACCATGGGCACCCAAGTAGTGCTGGAAAATTGTCTACCTCGGCAAGCGCCAAGACTTCGAAGTCCCCAATCAACTTAGCTCCCTAGATAGTGATAGTTGTATATTTTAAGACACCAATGGGCATTGCCTTTGTTTTTTTTTGCCATGTACAACACATTCGAAGATGACTGTAATGCAAGTCTCCCCATCTGATGCCATGTATCCAAAGTGAGAACATTGACCTTTGTGCCTATGACAATGAGTATATTACTAAGGAGCCATCCATCTATGACTGCATCCAATGTGATCTCTTTATCATAGTCAAGACTGTGAGGGGGAAGGTTTACATGCAAGATCTGTCTCTCTTGCTCTTCTCTAGCATGTACTACCTTCTCCCTAAACCATGCTCCTAGCAAGGGAATAACATTCTCTTGCCTTAACATTTTACATACTTCCTTGACCTCATCCAGGTCATCCTTTGGCACCTCAACCTTCCTCCTTTGCTCCTCCCTCTTGGACTGCTCCTTTACACACTAGATTTCTCCTTGTAAACTTCGAATGACATCCATGATATCTTGATATACTTCCTTTTCATGCGCAGGGTCTGGGCACTTCCCATGAATTACTTCCTCTCTTGAAACAAGGGTCCTTTGCCTTGGTATTTCCTTTGCGGGCATGGCCTTTGCTCTTGTTGTTACTAAAACAAGTTCCAAGCTTGCATCACATGTCACCCATGGCATCCATTGTGTGTTTGTCTTCTTAATGCTTACCATCACAGCACCCTTGTCTTTCCATTGCTGTTGGTTCATGTGCTCAAACAACTCACGGCACTCTTCATACTTGTGCTTCTTCCCGCACCAGGAGCACTGCAATAGGTCTCGGCACTATCGTTTATAATGTTATATAAACCCACAATTAAAATAGGTTCCACATAGGAACTCACTCCTTTCACCCCCGCAGTTACCACGACCACGGAATCCTCCACAAAATCCCCTTCTGCACGTGCCACCATCTGCACGCTCCTCATAGTGGTGATCATCCCCTTTAGAACTACTGGCAATGTTGGTTTGGCATACCTCATGATCAATGGCCTCATGGATTTGATCAATGAGCCTACAGTCCTTAGTATCATGGGTTGTAGAGGTGTAGATCTTACAATAACAAGACACATTCTTCCAGATTGCGCATTATAACAAGGGGAATCTACTTGCATCATAGTCCCCATGACAAATTTCAGTCTACTGTCATGGCGCGTACTACCCTCCGGGGACATCTACCCTTGACATGCCCCTCTACTTCACAATCTATACACCGTAAACCACTACGAGTCTCATGGGCTGAGTCCGTGGACAACTTCTCCAGCTGCTTAGCCATAACAGTAATTTAAGTCTCCAGGAACGGGCTAACTCTAGTATCAACACTACCAACAGTGTCGGCACACATAATAGCTTCCAACGCCTCACGCGGGTCTATGAAAGTTTTATGAGATAAGGCCCTTCTAAAAGGTGTCATCAATCCTCCAAAAAACCATTGAGCATGTTGTGAAGGGTGAATATCATATGATAACTTAGACAAGAGAGTTTTAAAACGTGCATCATACTCCTGCACATTCTCTGCCATTCCCTGTTGAATCTCTTTTAGGGCATTGATGCTCTTTTGTTCAAACTCAGGGATGTGGAATTATGCCAAGAAGGCATTCTTTAAAGCAGTATAATCCACCACCGTTTGATGAGGGTCATATTTCTTATACCAGCTATGCGCATGCCCCTGCAACGTTGCTACAAATTTACTAGCCTTCTACTTCGAGGTTGTGATCCCCTTTGTGTGCCATAGTAGCTCACACTTGTGAACATGTTTTGTAGCATCTTCAACACCTCTATAACCTAGTAAGTGTGAAGATATCTCAAAGAAGACTAGAGGGGGTGGTCGGGGCCCTTTTCCTCCTGAGCCAGAACCTTAGTTTCCTCCGGTGTTTCCTCTGCCACCGAATCCACCAACTCATGTGCCTCCTGAGCCACCAGAACCACTAGGTCCATCAGGTCCTATCCCTCCTGACCCACTAGATCCACCAGAACCACCAGGTCCTGTAGTAGTCATGCCAAGTGTCTCCAAGGTTCTACTAAACTATGTGTCGATGGTCTGTGATAATGTCCCACTACCACTATTGTACCCTGCGCCACTCCCAGACATGAGACTGAGCTTGTATCCTTGCTCCTTGTCTGAAGACTCCTTTGAATATTGTAATATGTTTAGCCATAGAAGTGGGAACTGAAAAATTATACCTCTTAGGCACAGATCTCTTACTTCCACCGATACCAACTGGGTCAATGATACTCCTTCCTTGTTCTGTAAAACCAAGCGTTAGGGTTTGGTCACTGGGTAGGTTCAAATATGTGCCAATGACTCTTCTTTCTCCGTGCGATGAAATCTCATCAGAATCTAAAGGGGTCTCTCTTATGTGCTTGCCAAGATGGGGTAGCACAGACTGCTCAGGTTTCACGTCCTCCGCATGAACCTCAACTCCTTCCCGCAACGTCTGCCTCCATAGATCCATCACACTTGCAACTTCACGTTGTCTAGTAATATCCCTTTCATGCGCTTCACTATACTTGAGCTGTCTCTCCTCCCTTTCCTTCTCCATCGTAATATCTGCCATCTTCCTCCACCCTAGCTCCCTCGCCCAGCACTCAGAATGGTTAGCCAACCTTTGGAAATGCCTCTAAACTCAAAGTAACAACCAGGATCTTCATTGCCAAAGGGATAACATGTAGAAATGGTCCTCTGCGCTCCTGTAGAAAATCAAACTCAACAACTTCCAGGAAAGAATATTTGGAAATAGTGTACTCTAGAGTGTAGCTAGCCAACACACCTTCCCATCAATAATCCATAGCACAATTGCACGTCAGATCTACATCCTACAGCCTCTAGTATTCTTCTTGGGTGCACGCGTGTGACCTAGAATACCAGCTTGATCTAGACACATATGCTGAGAGCCATTCATACAGTTCTACTGGGAAACAACAGAAAAATGTTTCATATAAATCATGGTAGAGGTTATCTTCTACCCATCTTCGTGCATCGAACTCAGGTCCAGTGTTGAATCTCTGAGAAAATTCATCCTCCGTGCTCTTGAACCATGATTCAACACTTTCCAGAGTTAAACATTCTATCATTACTCATTACCCAGATCATGATGTATGTCATTTCCCTATACAACTTTGAAAAGAGGTCCCGGAAATGGAACCAAGATGTAGTCATTTTTACCCTTATCATAAAAGAAAGGAACCCCATGCGCACTGGCCTATCACCCAGCGGGTGCTAAGCACTCACCCGAGGCACACATGGGTGCCGAGTCTCTCTTTTATGTGATTTTAGTGGGAAAATTCATCTATGATTCATGTTTAAGAGATCTGAATGGAAGTAAAACATACAAGCACCATAGAGCTCAGAATGGATTCTAGGTCCTTGTATTCATTCCAGACAGAAAGTGCTTTAAAAAATCTTATAGCTTATACTAAAACAGAAAGAAGTTGTACAGATATCCATACTTAATCATAAACATAAATGAAAAGGAACTATGAGAAAGATGTATGCATTAGAATCATCAATGTTCATATTTATGTGAGTTGTTAACCTCATTACATTCATGGAGCCATTACAGAATGTCCTAGAGAAGCAGACTGCATTCATGCTTTTTAACTGACTCATATGATTAGGCTCTCAAAATAAATTTACAATCCCCATACCCTTGATACATCCTTTCCTAAGCACAATTACCCCAAAATAACAGAGTTCTTACAGTATTTCTGCAAAGCTCTGCCCTCTATCTATATATATATCCTTACTTCTATAGGCGCTTATATATATAGGCTTTCCGGACTGCTAACTCATCCTCCAGCAACCTCAGATCTAATGCCAAGTGTCTGAATGTGGTCCTCCATGTGAGCATGCTCCTCCAGGTTTGAGCTTTCCACTTTTTACCATGATGTGTTTCTAGAAGCTTCTACTACAAGCATGCTCCTTCATGGGCCATCTTGTCGCCAAGCTGGCACCTTATCCACTCCGCATGCACAGTTGGGTCATGTTTTTCACGTGTTCTACCAAAACACCCAATATGGCTAAGTCTCAAACCCTTGGTTCTATCTGTGCATGCGCCATGGGTTTCCTTAAAGCCTTCCCTAAACCCTGCCCTACGCATTTTATCCTTGTGCGCTTTTCTTCAACTAGGCCTTGCGCGCCTATGCGCCCTTTTGTACTTGGCCAATATTTTAGGGGCCCAACACAACATTACTAGGGAAAGGAGTAAAGACTTGGAAACCAACCTAAAACAAGAGGAAAACAGATAAACTAAAAAACAAAGATAACTAAAAGAGATATTATGTAACATCATCCATGGATTTTGAGTCAATTTCGATGACATTCTCTCCCATACCTAAAATCCCTCCATCCACATAACTATCAGAACCTCCCTTAGAAGTAGTTTATTCTAGCATCAACAAAGAGGAGAGGCCTAAGTTTCAAATTTTCTCCATTCTCGGTGGAAAATTCTTGAGAGGTGATGAAAGGGTGTCGAAATTTAATATGGGAATTTGGAGAGAACTAAAGTCCTTTATCCTGTAATAGCCAATAATCTTGTCTGCACATCCTAGCGTGACTTGAAAATGATCTTCAAGATCCAATAAAATCCCACGATCCACTAAACCAACTTGAAACATGGAAAATTCAGAGAAAATTAGAAGGGTGGGCAAGCACACCCTTTCAACTATTGCTTCCATACTGATCCTATGAGCTAGATAGATGAAGAATGAACCTATTCTCAAGGTCACATCTTTTATATGGCATTAAAGTAACAAATGTCCCACAAAAGTAGTAGCCACTTCTGTAATTAATCTTTCCCTCCCCATTTTCCCCATATAATCCTCCCCCAAAATCACTTTTATGGCATCCTGCACTGAGGGTGAACTTGTGCAAAAGATTCTCTACAATCGTTTATGAGAAATGGTTATGTAGAAGGTCATCTCCTACTTAGCGCCTACAAAATGAAGTAGGGGATAATATGGGTCAGTCATATTCAAGTTATCCAAGGTGGAAAAAATAGGATAGATAAAGACATCAAGGTACAAATTAAAAATATTGTCACACTTGAAGAGAAGGGAATCTAGCATGTGGGGCATGTAAAATACTTAGCCGAATATTTGCTTGATAATTTCTTTAACCGCAACCATTCCTCCCCACTTTCTGTAATGATTTCCTTAGTACTATGTTATGCCCCACTCTTGACAAGTAAATCTGTGCAAGCATTCCCCTCTCTAAAAATATGATTAATTCCCCAATCCTCAAATGAGTCTAACCAAAAGAGAACTTTTTTGAGAAACAAATTAAATTTCTAGGAAAGAGACTAACCATTATGAACAGCATTAACCACAATCTATGAGTCGGCTTCAATTTAACTTTTTAATACCGTTGTCACAAGCCATCTTCAGACCCAGAGTTAAAGCTTGAATTTCTGCAATATTACAAGTTCATTTAAGAAGATGGAAGGAACTAGATAATAATAATTCCCCTTTAACATTCCAAAATTATACACCTGCCCCTGAAATTCCCAAGTTCCCCTTGGAGGCCTCATCAAAGTTCAATTTGCAATAACCAAGGGGCGGGTTCCAAATAACCAACGATATTTTATACTTTGTTGTCAATCCTTTAGAAGGAAGAGAGCCAACCATTGGGAATTTTATTTTAAGCCAGTTAAGAAGGTTCTCCCTTTCCTTAGAGGAGAAGATAATACCTAGATTCTAATTTCTAATCACATTCTTAGAAATGGCCATCTCCAATCTATGAAGCACCGAATAGAGATTGGAAGAATCCTCCCTAAAAATTTATTTAATTCTCTCCCACTAGATATGTCAAATTAGCATAAAAGGGTTGCATCCCTAGATTGGATAAAATGCATCGTTAGATCTAATTAGCAGTAAGAGATAAGATAATCATAAAGGGAAATGGGATAAACCCATGCCAAATTCAGTTTATTACATAACCAATGCCAACATTTGAGATTTAAAGGACAATGCAAAATAATATGGTCAACATCTTCCTCCTCATTATAGCAAAGAACAAATCTCATGGGTCCAGCCCAACCCCAAATTTGCCTTCTTTTTTTAGTAGGAATTTTCCTTTTGAAGGCTAACCAAGAGAAAGCCCCGAATTTAGCTAGGCATTATTTATTCTAGCAACAACTCCATTTCTTACTCTAATACCCCTCACCCTGAACCAAACTCATGTTGTAGACACAAAATCATGTACTTACTACTATTTACTAAACCGCCAAGTATGTTGTTTTATATATGGATTTTCCGTAAGGAAAGTATTCATTGATGACCCATCCCATTGTCCATATACTTGTCTTATTGATCTTTATTTCTTTTATCTTTTACACTTATCACTCACATACATAGTTCTAGTCAGGTTGCAGGGATCCTTTTCAGTTAATCCTCACTCATTTTTTGTCACTTTTCTCTGGAGACTAGTACCCAGGACTGGACACTAGAGTCAGGTGCCCCTGTCCATCTTAGGCACCCATGTCCTCTTTATGTTTGATCTTATTTTTGACATTTTAGGTCGGTCTTTTCGGTTTTCCCTCTCATCTCCCAAGGTACTAGTCAACATGTCATGTCATTAGTGTTGAAATTCAAACAAGAGATCCCTATATAAACACAACACACATATCATTATATGTGCACACAAATCTTATCAAGGGATAGCTATCTACATAGAGAAAGGGACTGCATTTGGGCATATTACTCTGTATACACATTGCATAGGAAGGAGATTTCATTCTATTCCATTCACACATGCATTTTATCTAGCTATTACCCGTTATCTTGGCATCATTGGTGCAAGGGTAATCTAGGAGCACTATTCCACACACAAGCACACAAAACTACATTGGTTCTAAGATGTACTGCAATGCTCAATCATAATTTTTTCATTGTGGCAGCTGAGGAAAGTCTAACCCCTCATTTTACATCTTTTATTTTTAGGATTTGATGTCTATTTGAGGGTTTTGCATGTCAATATTTTATTGCAGGTTTATAACAACTCTGACGATTATCATGCAATCTTGTAGCAACAAAAGGAGAAGAAGTGTGGAGCCCTAGCTACACTTTAGGAATAAGATCCTAAGCATTTCTATAGACTTAGACGCCCAGAGTGAGTACCCAGAAACCTGTGGGCACCCCTGTCCCTCTCCACGTGCCCCAATCCAATCATTTCCACCTCTGCTAAATTTTATATGGTTCATTGTGATGGTCTTGTTTCATCACATTGTCCATTCTAGATTCACTGTGGGATAAGCGAAATTAAGATAAGTACCTCACCCCTCTCATTTCCTTTCATAGTTAATATTAAATAAATTGTTTATAATTTATATTTCATAGTATATCATTTATAACAGATCTTTACGTTTAGATTTAAATAAAATATACATATTTTATTAAATCATTTTAGTGAGCCCGTAGCTTAGAACTATTTTCCCTAGAATCTGCTAAAACCCTAATGGCTAAGGATAGCTCTCCTCCTCCTAGGATAGTCATGCCTCATGTAAGCATTGATCTTATTTATGATGAGGCTACCATAGCTGAACTTAGCGCTCTATATCATAACGTCACTCTTCTAGATGATACTTAAAGGTGACTCTTAGCTTGTGAATACAATGTGCCTAATATCTTTGATAATTCCACCATTAGCATTGTTGATGATTTAGTAAGCTTTACTCATTGTATGCCTTGTTATTCATTTAGCCATACTCCACCTTTTGTTATTTCTAATGAGAACCTAGATGATGCTCTTATTAGTTTCATGTTTAATCTCGATGACAATAAACATGTGCATGCTTCTATTACTCATACTAGTTCAAATGATTCTATAGTTACATCTCATACTCCTTCCATTTTTGAAAATGTTTCGCATGACACATCACATACTAGTTCTTCTCCTCCTTCATTCTATGTTGATGATACACTTAATAAATTCCTTGCATCTGAATCTTTGTTCGATCTTGATGAGACACCGGATAGTCATGATTCTACTTCTCTACATACAATTGAATGTGAATCCCCCACTCCACCTTCATCTTCATCTGATATTTTCTCTAGTAGCATGTTTGATTCATATCCTTTTATTACTTCATCACCTAATGATGTTCCCAATGGTATTCCTACCGCTTATATTAGTGTTCCATATTCTTCATCACCTCTTACTCTTTCGGCACCCATATCTAGTGTGTCCTTAACATCAGCATATTCTATGTCTCCTCTTGACATTCCCATGATCACTCATAATGGAAAATTGCAACCACATAATATACTATTGCAATCCTCTACCATCCCTCCACAGGATATCTTATCACTAATGCATGTTTTTGGCTACTTACAATCTCAAGTCCAATCTCTCACATTAGAAAGCAAGGCCATTATGCTTTTATCCATAATAATTCTTTACATGGCAACCCTATTCCCAAAAAAATTCAAAAATAACCATTTCCTAAGGATTTCATTATGCCTACATTTCTATGTTTTGATGGTACTGGAAATCCATATTTGCATCTCAAACATTACCATCTGGCTATGGATTCATATTATAATGATCGACTGTTGCTCAAAGTCTTTCGTCATAGCCTTATTGTTGACGCTCTCCAATGGTACACTCACTTACCTTTCAGATATATTAGTACTTATTGTGAGATGGAAGAATCCCTTTTGCAACACTTTATACTCAACAATGGCCCTAAGGTCACATATGATCATCTACTTGGCTTACATCAAGGAAAAACATAACCTGTCATTGATTATATTTTACTCTTCAATATTTGCATGCATCAATTAGTCTTCTAACCAATTAACCTAGAAAATCAATTCATCTTTTGTCATGGCTTGATTCCTACTTTAAAGGAACACTTGCTATATGATACATGTGAATCCTTCACAATCTTGTGCTATAAGGTCATTGATTTAGATCAGGATCTCATTGTTGCACGTATTATGGATCCTTCTCCTAGTTCTCCTACAGTTACATAACCTAGTTCTTCTCCTCTTCCATTTGTTTAGCATCCTCCTAGGATTCCATCTCTGTCATCTTGCAAACAAAATAAATCTTCTAAATTGCATAAGTATCCTTTATCTCCTCAATCACATCGAACTCCACCTCATAATTCTACATATCCTTCGCGGGAGCCTTTACATTTTTCTCAACATGCTAGACCTCATGATGTATTGTGTACCCTATTTAACAAGAGTATTGTATGTTTGCCTTCTACTCAGCATCATCCTCATCATCACTTGCAACTCTAACATGATGGACCTTACTATAACTTTGATCATATCAATGGTCATCATGATAATGACTGTTACACACTTCGTGATCGCTTACAACAATTAGAAGATAAGGGTGTCATTTATTTTAGTTCTCACTCTCGTGAATAGTCTATCTCTCCACACACATGAAAGCGTATAGTTATGTCGGTTGATTTGTCTACTTTGTATAGTGCTAAGGTCATTATTCGTCTGCCACCACAAGTTTTTACTCATGTGCACTCTTCATCGCATCCATCCATCGTTGCATCATCTCATCTGCTGCATCATACTGCTACTACACATTGGCTTCCACATCCCTCATCATCTTCACTTCCCATTGTTACATCACCCACTATTGGCACCATTCCACATGACATTTAATTTGGCTCATACACTCATGTTGCTATCATTCGACATGCTTTCACCACTCCATGTTGGTTTGGTCTCTAGTAGGTGATTTCTATCACCTTACCCCCCAATGAAGCACTTATGTTCTTAGAGTTCTTACGTGACTGTTGAGGGGTATGTTACAATAAGAAACTCCCATCACTCTTGTGTTACATGCCTTATCGATCAATATATCTTGCGCACATTACCATATCACTTCCCAATGACGCACTCTTTCTTTTTGGTTCATACTTGACTATTGAGGGGTCTTATATAAATGAGCCTCATCATATATGTACTTGGGGGCATCACTATTCTCCTTCCACCCCCCATCATACTAACACACGATTCACTACACTACTTTGTATTCTCCAATCATTTAACCAATAGATTCTTCTGCAAGTGTCATTATAAAACTAAGGGTTGTGTGTCCTAGGTTGTATGCAATGAAGTCCTTATGCAAACTCAGTTGTTTGGTGGTTCCTTTTTTGGGGGGTTTGATTGGTGTAATTTCCCCTTGTTTCTCTTCTAATTTATGGAAATGCAATGCTAAACTACTAAAAAAATGTTGTTATAGTAAAAATGCATTCCAAGGAAATACTTTAACTAAAATGGAAATGCACACAATGAATTAAGATAACATAATTGGAATAACACACACATACTGAATTGAAATAACAGAATTGAAATAACACACTTTGAATTGAAATAATAGTAACTGAAATATACCAACCCAAGGAAATAAGTAATTGCATTCAAATAAGCATTAAAATTTGAACTTATTAGAAACCATGAGCATGCATGAAACATAAATCCTCCAATCACCTTGGTTGAGTGGGACCTTACTCTTCCTTGGGATGGAGGTACTCTTAACACCAGCTAATATTCAAAAATGACATCAACTATATTAATTCAAATAAGTTCCAGAACATATCTCCATCATGGGACTAAAAGTAAATACTAACTGATAGATAATTGTACTGTAAAACTACTATATCAACTAACTACTAAATTGTTCTCAAGAAGGTGTCTTTATATACATAGTTAGTTACAAATCATGACATAATTATAGGCACAAAATTCAACCAATAACAACCTCATTAAATCTCATTGAAATCCTATGACATAACTAAAAACAAGATTCATGTTTGTAGGCTTATTATGGAAAAATCCTCCATGATGGCATAATGGCTAAAGACTCGGCCTCCTTGATTACAACTTCCTAGAATTGGCAGAAAATGCTCATCATTATCCTGCACATGTCACCACATTACTCATAGAAGCAGTTAGTAGGTAATTTCTATGGTCAACAATTTGCATGAACAAAAACAAGAGAAATGCATCAACCTTGCTAGGATATAACTATATAAAACATCCCCCATGCACAAATTAACATTTTTAGGAATAAATCAATAGCCATATAGATGATATAATAGATCAATTTATGCACTCATCATCTCCCTTGCACTTTACCTTTTGCATGTCCCTATGCAAACTCATCTCTACCCTTCTCTCTGGCCAAGTTGTTGTGTCATGTCATACTCTTCAAATTGATCTACATATTTTTTTTCTTGTTCCCTTACACCCCTGAGTGTTTGAAATAACATCTGCCCATGTTGTAAAGCTATCATGAGATTGGGAAGCATTGTTCTGCCAGGTAGTCATGAGACTCAAGAGAAGGGGTGGTCTCACTTGTATTCCAACCCACTCATCATTGTATTATTTTTCATTTTTCTCTGATAATTGCCAGATAATCTCAACAAGTGCATCTCCCCTCCTCATGCTCCAACTGAGGTTTTGGGGGGAGATCACTTCCCTTATTTTTAGTGGTAGGCTCAATGTATCCCACATTTTATCACAAGCTCGCAGTTCCTCACCAAAATGTCATTGATTGTAATCCTCAAAATCCTGACACAAATTTTGTAAAACCTTTGAAGTATTTTTTCCTATACCAGCCTGGTAGTAAAGAGACCTGAAATTTTCTTCATAGCCACATCATTGTGATGGGTAGGCCAAATTTAGAAACCTATAGTTTGGGTTTTCTGATAGAGTAGTTCGGTTTTCTCATTCCATAGAATTTGGTTTCTAAGTAATGATTGAAAACCATTTAACTGAAATTCCCCCACATATAAATTAATGAAGAAATCAGGAACATTAGTAACCAACATATTATGAAGGTAAAATTCACACATCAAATTTTGAATCTTAGGAGTACACTTTTGATAAATTTCCAAGAAATTTTTTCCATTAGGGGCCTCATAAGGTTCTTTACTACACATTCTCATCAATTTCCAAGCATAAAATTGTTCTTGAATAAACATATTGTAGATGGAGGAGGGTTTCCTACAGGCTAGAAGTTTGCAGGCCAAAGGACAAATAGAGTCCATAATAGATTCTAACTTCTTCTTATCACTTGTACTGTCCTCAATCTCTTCTTTAAAATTTTTATTTTCCTTTGTCAATTATTTATTTTGAAGAGATAATTGGGTTAAATCATTCCATACTTTGAGACCAATATATTTTTATCTTTTGAGACTGTTAACTTATACCTTTAAAGTAGTAATTTCCTTAACCTTCTCTACAGTTATTTTTACAAATTTAGTTTGTAAAGAAAATATTAGTTTCTTCCATACCTTTAAAATTTTCTTTCAAGGAGGAAATTTCATCCTGGTAACGCCTTAGCACTTCATCTCCATGCGGTTCTTAGCCACCAACCTCCATTGCAACAGTTTCTGGAGCTCTGGTCAGTATTTCTGGTGCTACAGGCATTTCTGGAGCTTCAAACTCAGTTTCTAAAGCTGCAGGAATGTCTGGCATATCAGTGTCAGGGCACTGTGTTGCAGGAACAGTTGTTGTGAATTCATCATCCTTCGATTGTTCAACAGGGGCGGACGAAGTACCAGCCTCATCTTTCTCCTCCAAAATGGGAGCAAAATCCTCATGAAACATTTCAAGCTGGGAAACTTTAGGTCTTTGTAAGGTACAAGACCTTCTTGGTCTCAATGACATAGCAAAATGGACTGGTAGGGTATTTTTACCTTTGGAAACTTGTGGCATAGAGGACGGGTTATCCTTACTAGCAGATTCCTCCATAGTTTCTCTTGAAGGGTGAGGAGTCGACTCGAGCTTAGGCCAAACACTGGGAGATGGTTCCTTCTTGATTTTATTTTGTTTTGAACTCTCCCCTACACTCATTTTTTCAATCTTCCTCTTAGGCCTGTAAAAATCCTGATGTGAATAGATTAATTGGATAAGTCTTGGGTTCTTCAAGATAGCTCTACCACCCCCATTCTTGTACTTTTGTCCCACTTTGATGACCACTTCAGCAAGATATTCTGGTAAATTACCCCTGAGTTCAGGGTTTTTACGACCCCTCTTCAGATGAGTCAAGATATTTAGTGCATCACCTCCAAGTACAGATGGCTTCCCATCACAAATAAAATATTTGTTGACCCACTTAGCTACTTCTTTCCAGAGACTAGGAAAACTCTCCCACCTAATTCCCTTTTGAGTACCATAGGAAGTAAGGATCACTTCTGGAAGAGCTTCTCCTTCTTCATGAAACAGTGGTATTAAATCCTTGAGAGCAGCATTAGTCATAACTTTGAGACCAAAATATGGTAGGCCAGATAGGTCAGCAAAAATTTGGCTACTTATCTCAATTCTTTTACCCCCAATTCATGAGCAAGTTGCCTCAAAATTTATCAGGAACTCATCAACCAAATACTCATCAAAACCCTCAAATTTTCTAATAAAATCTAACCATCTTGCGTCATGAAATACCTGAGAAATAGTAGCATTTCGTAGCAGTGGCTCTAGAGAATCTGGTTCAGATTTATTTTTCTGCCCCATAGCTGAATCAAGGTTGAATGAAACTTTAGAAAAATGGTGAAGGCTTGCATGGAGTAACAGAGAAATTACATGCAACAGTGACATTGGAAGTTTGAATTATTTTTTAAGCTCTTAATTGGCAGTGAGTCGGCACAAGTTTGGTGGTGGAAAAATTTGATAGGACTTAGTTTGTATGGAAAGATTTAATTCATCACACAACTCATGTCCTATCATCATGAATGATGATGCCACTTGTCCTTCTCACAAATCCACTTGTCCTTCCATAAAAATGTGACACATGCGGTTTATTTTCTCATTATTATTCATTACACTCCACTCCTTGGCATGAGATTTTGATTTATGTCCACAATAAGTGCATCAAGAATTGTGTTTTGATTTAATCATGTTAAATAAATGCAATGGGGGAGTGCTTAAAAATCTAATATCCATAGCAAGGAAGAATGCACTTACCCTTGCCAGCTCAACTCCCTGATATCCATAGAATTCCACTTCCTGCGTTCACAGAATAAATGTGATTAATGTACATTCTAATAATTAACATTCCCTAACCTTTATTGAAAGCATGAAATAAATTAAACAACTACATTCTATGGGGAAAAATATTGAAATGCATGATCATCTTCCTTTATTTGAATTCAAAAACAACAATTCCTGGCGGGAAGAGCCAAGCTCCTCCACTAAATACATTCCTTCACATAGAAGCATATCTTTGGTGAAAGTATCTTTATCCAGAGGATGTTGATACATCCTTAATCTATGTCCATTCACCAGAAGAGTTCTCTTGTCTCCATCAATTGACAGTAGTCTCACAGAGTCCATTATCAAAAACCTTTTCGATCTGGTAGGGTCCCAACCATCTTGTTCTCAACTTTCCTTTGAACTGTTGGTACTTTGAGTCAAATAGTAAGACCCAATCTCCTTCATTAAAATTTTGTGCTTGATATGAGCATCATGCCAAGATTTTCTTTGGTGTTGAATAATTTTAGTTTGTTTTGTGCCTCCATCCTCATTTCATCTAGTTCATTTAGTTGCATTACTCTCTCACGTTGTGCTTCATCCAACTCAATTCCAACTTTCATTGTTGTCCTCCAAGTTTGTAATTCAAACTCAACTGGTAATAATGGCTTCTTCCCATACACTAGTTCATATGGGGAGAAACCAGTAGTAGTCTTCCAGGTTGTATTGTAGGCCCAAACTACTTCTGGGAGTTTTGGTACCTAGTTCTTTCTGTCTGCATTGACAACTTTGGTTAAAATGTTCTCCAGCTCTTTGTTTGTGACTTCCACCTACCCATTGGATTGGGGGTGGTACGGTGATGATTTCTGATGCTTGATTCGGTAGATCTCCAGGAAGGATTCAATCATGTTAGACATGAATTGAGGTCCCTGATCAGATACAATGGCTCTAGAGGTGCCAAATCTTAGCATAATCTTGTTGTACAAAAATTCAGCTACAACATCTTCATTGGTAGATGTCAATGCTTGAACCTCAGCCCATTTCGTGACATAATCAGTGCACACCAGTAGATACTCTTTCCCATAGGATGTGGGATCAAATGGTCCAATGAAATCAATTCCCCACTTCTCAAATGGTCCTAAGACTAGCTGAGGGTTGAGAGGCATTTCTGTGGACAATGTAGGCTTCCCCATTCTCTGACATGCATCACACTGACACACATACTTCTTGACAAATTTTTGAAGAGAGGGCCAATAATACCCAGCTCCAAGGACCTTGTGAATTGTCCTCTTTACTGAGTAATGTCCTCCTCCAGGCTCATCATGACAAGCTCTCAGTATGTCATATACTTTGTCCTCTCGAACACACCTGTGAAGAACCATATCAGGACAACATTTAAATAAAATTCCATTACACCATTTGTATGTTGAATTATTTTTAACTAATCTCCTTCGTTCCTTATTAGTAAAGTAGGCTGGAAACTTCCCTGTAGTTAGGTAGTTTGCAAGATCAGCAAACCATGGAGGCTGAGTTGACACTGTAAACAAGTGCTCATATGGAAAGTGGTCTTGGACTACCTCTTCTTCTCCTGAAACATTCAATCTTGAAAGGAAATCAACAACAACATTAGCCTTCCCAGGCTTATCAATAATAGTTAAGTTAAATTCTTATAACAAGAGTAACCATCTAATAATTCTCCCCCTACTACTGGTTTATTCATCAAATATCTTATGGTTGAATGGTCAATGTACACAAAGATTTTATATCCAGTAATATAATGTCTAAATTTATTCAGAGAGTAAACAACAACTAAAAACTCTTTTCTGTAGTGGTATAATTTCTCTTTGTTGGGGTGATATTTTTTCTAATGTAATAGATGGCATACATCTGGTCTTCCACGTCCTTTTTTCCAAGAACAGATCCCATTGTTGTGTTAGAAGCATCAGTTTGAATATGGAAAGGTTGTCCCTAATTGGGTCCTCTCAAAACTGAGCAGTGGTTAACTTCTCTTTGATAACTTCAAAATCTGCTGACATTGAGGAGACCATTCAAAGACACAATATTTTGTCAGCAAAGAAAACATGGGTGCAACAATTTTACTAAAATATTTTATGAACCACCTATAATACCCTTGCATGTCCAAGGAAACTCTTGATGTCAGTCTGATTTGTTGGTGTAGGAAGCTTAGTGATTACTTCAATATTTTTGGGGTCAACCTATATTCCTTTGGTAGAAATATGATGACCCAAGACAATTCCTTGATCAACCATTATCAGACATTTTTCATGACTCAAGGAAATTTGGTGCTGCTCACATCTAGTTAACAATTTTTCAAGATTGTTCAAAGATTCATCAAAAGTTGAACCATGGACAGTAAATTCATCCATGTAAACTTTGACACAATCATTTGTAAGGTCTGCAAAAATGGCCAAAACTACTCTCTGGAAGGTAGCATGTGTGTTACAAAGCCCAAATGGTAGAAATCTATATGCAAATGTACCCCAGGGACAAGTGAAGGTGGTCTTATCCTGATCAGCAGGTGCTATATTGATTTGGTTATACCCACTAAACCCATCCAAGAAGGAGAAATATTTATTTCCTGCCAGATTGTCCAAAACCTGATCAATAAAGGGTAGGGGAAAGTAATCTTTCTTGGTGGCTTTATTAAGTTCCCTATAGTCTATGCAAATTCTCCACTTACCATTTTTCTTGGGAACTATAACTAATGGTGATACCCACTGACTATCAGATATAGGATATATGAATCCTACCTTCAACAGTTTTTCTATCTCATTCTTGACAATGTCTCTAAGTGTTGGATTGATTCTTCGTTGTGGCTTCCTAACAGGTTTAACATCCTCAGTGTAAATATGGTGAGTGCAGATGCTTGGGTGAATCCCTTTCATGTCAGTATAATCCCAAGAAAAATATTTGGAATGCTTCCTCAAGATTTCTACAACCCTAGTCTCTTGGATGGCTTCTAAATTGTTACCAATGGTCAACTCTTTTCCTATGTCAATAGTCACTTGTTTAGTATCTTTCATAATAGCAAGCTCTACATCAGCAATTAAAGAATTCAAGGGACAAACATGAGGTTGTAGCATGTGCAAAATAGTCATGTTTTCAAGGGACAAAACCTTGGCTAAAGGACAATGGAAATCAATGACTATATGTTCTTCATGATAATCATAGATTTCTTCACAATTTCCAATAGAAATGTCACTTACCTTGGTGATATTATCCGTTGAGTTTAAAATAGTTGTTTCCATAGCCTCAGTTTGAATTTTTGTAGCCACAGTTCTGGTTTCTGTAGTTGTGGTATCCTCTTCATCAGACATTGTGTATGACTCAACAATTTCTTCCATGTGATTTTTCACTACAATGGTGGCCAGATAAGAAGAACTCATATTGTTAGTATCTGAAAAATCAACCCATACATGGTCACAAACATCCACATATGGCTAGGCAGGAGGATAAAGTGAAATATTCTTTACTTTTTTCCCATTCAAAATAGTCATTTTTCCCAACCTACAATCAATGTACGCAACAACAGTAGCTAACCAGGGCCTCCCTAAGATGACTGGGTATCCCAACTTCTGAGCTTTAGGTTGTAAGACCATAAAATTGACAGGATACTCCCAAGATTCAACCGTGACCATAACATCCTCAATCACTCCATCTGGTACAACAATAGATTGATCTTCTAATTGAAGAATGGTATTGGTTGGCTGTAATCTTGTTAAAGATAATAGATTGAACATATATGTTGTTATAACATTGATGACAACACCAAGATCTACCAAAAAATTAGAGATTGATTGACCATTTACAAAAATAGTAATGACTAGACTCCCAGGATCCCCATATTTTGGTGAAAGAAGCTTTCCAGCATGAGATCAACTAGATTTCCCTCCACTTTGACTATTTTTGGGTACTTCCTCTTCCTTCCTGGTGTTTTTATGCAATGGCTTCTAATGGTCTGATTTAACTCTAGAATGTCCTATATTGCTCTCAGAAGTGGGACTTCAATGTTCATATTTTTCAGCTCCTAAACTAGTATTGTTTCTTCCTCATTTTGTGTTTCTCTCAACCGTTCTAGGAAAAGAGCTTCATGCACATTTTTGTTCCTAGTGGCTCGTGTCTATGAAACATGTTCAGTTTCCTTATTTTCCTCAGGTATATCCTCACTTTCCTCTCATATCTACTCATTTTCCTCAGGTATTTCTGTGATAACAATAGGAGGGTTTTTTACTATCCTTCTAGACCTCAGTTGTACATTATTAATGGCATTCATCTGCATCATCTCACCATGTCCTACTTCATTAATTTAAGATGTTTGTTGATTTTTGGGGTTTGAGACAGGCTGAGCTAGAAGTTGAGTTTGTGCTACTTTCCCTTGCTGATAATTCTGTTGTGGTGGGGGCATTAAAGCTTTTTGTTGTTGTGCAAACCTCCTTGGTTGATTAACATTCTACTAAGGTGCCCATTGTTGATTTTTCCATGGTGGTATATTAGCTAGAGGTGCCCAACCTTGCTGATTGTATGGAGGTACCCATGGTGGTGGTTATGGATAGGCGACTCAGTTTGGTGGTACCTAGTCATGTTCTCCCCAAGTTGGTGGAGGAGCCTGATTGGGCCATGACATCATCCATGGGTTCTAAGCAGGTCGAGGGGCATAAGAAGACTGATTATTTGATCATTGCACAAAGTTTACCTCTGCATTTGATTGAGTTATAGAATTTAATCTCTCTTTCAGTTGAGGTAGGAGATTACAATGATTGGTATCATGGTTAGAGACATCACAAATCAAGCACATGTCTATGACATCCAAAGGGCATTCTCTCAAAGGATGTCTCTTCCTACATTTAGGACAATATATATCTAAAGGTTCCTTTGCAGCATTGTTCTTGGCTTTCATCCCATCTATGGTTGATGTCAATTGTGATAGGATGTTTGTTTTCATGTTATCCATTTCCTCAAGAAGTTTTGAGGTACCTAGGGCATTCTTTGATGTTTTTCTTCACCTTATACCTCCTCTTGTTCTAGAGTAACTCCTACATAACTCAATAATATGTGCCATGGTGAGTTTGTGTACATCACCTCCTCCCATAAGATGGAGGGAGTCTTTGGTTTCCTCATCAAGTCCTTTAAGGAAAATTGTCTTTGTGATTTATGCATTTAACTCATAACCACTTCTTCTATGGAGAAAGAGAAATCTATCCAGATAATCTTTTAAATTTTCCTCTTCCTTTTGCTTTATCTGGAAGAACTCTTCTCTCCTATCTCTTCCCATGCAGTAGTCTTGATATTTGTCCAAAAAGGATGTCTCCATGTCCTCCCATGAATGAATGGAGTTAGGGGATAATCCCATGAACCACCTCATAGCAGATTCTTTGAGGGTGGAAGGGAAAAGTTTGAGTTTTTGGTTGTCTATTTTGTAGTCATATGTCTGGAAAAGAACTTTGAATTCAAATAAGAACTGATCTGGGTCTTCTATAAACATTCCTTGAAAGATAGGAAGAATGGAGGGAGAGATTTTTTTCATGGGCGCATCCTCATCCTCATTTAGGACAATGGGATAAGTAAAGGTTCTACCCAAAGGTTGGTCCTCATCATTCTCATTGTCTCCCATCTCTGAAGGTTGTTCTAGTTCTAGATAAGATGATGCAGACTATTCAGAAAGGCTTCTAGGCATTGTATTAGATTCAGTGTCACTTTCAGTGTTCCCTACTTGTGCTCTGTTTAGGGATATTATTTGAATATTACAAGGTATAAATATCCCTTGAGCATCCCATGGTCTATGCATCAATATTCAGTGTGTAAATAGGGCTTGGGACTCCTACTGAATACATAGATTAGCTTCACTAACACCCATAACATGTAAGGTGGATAGAATGACATGTTGTGTTTCTGGTTTCCCTAGCAATGGCACCAAAAATGATGGGTCATTGTATTATCCAATCATTTAACCAACATATTCTTCTATCAGTGTCATTATAAAACCAGGGTTGTGTGTCCTAGGTTATATGCAATGAAGTCTTATGCAACTCAGTTGTTTAAGTGGTTCCTTTTTGGGGGGTTTGATTGGTGTGTTTCCCCTTGACTCTCTTCTAATCTACAGAAATGCAATGCTAAACTATTGAAACAATGTTGTTGTAATAAAAATGTGTTCAAAGGAAATACTTTAACTGAAATGGAAATGCACACACCAAATTAAGATAACAAAATTGGAATAACACACACATACTGAATTGAAATAGCACAATAAAAATAACACACACTAAATTGAAATAACAGTAAAGAAATATACCAAAGCAAGGAAATAAGTAATTATATTCAAATAAGCATTCAAACTTGAACTTATCAGAAACCACGAGCATGCATGAAACATAAATCCTCCAATCACCTTGGTTGAGTGGGCCCTTTCTCTTCCTTGGGATGGAGGTACTCTTAACACTAGATGATATTCAAAACAACATCAACTATATTAATTCAAATAAGTTCCAGAACATATCTCCATCACGGGACTGAAAGTAAATACTAACTAATAGATAATTGTACTGTAAAACTACTATATCAACTAACTACTAAATTGTTCTCAATAAGGTGTCTTTATTGACACAGTTAGTTACAAATCATGCCATAATTATAAGAACTGAATTCAACCAATAACATCCTCATTAAAGCTCACTAAAATCCTATGATATAACTAAAAATAGGATTCATGTTTGTAGGCTTGTTATGGAAAAATCCTCCATGATGGCATAATGGCTAAAGACTCACCCTCCTTGATTGCAACTTCTCATAATTGGCAACAAATTCTCATCGTTATCCTGCAGATGTCACCACATTACTCATAGAAGTAGTTAGTAGGTAATTTCTACAGTCAATAGTTTGCATGAAAATAAACGAGAGAAATGCATCAACCTTGCTAGGATATAACTATATAAAACATCCCCAATGCACAAATTAACATTTTTAGGAATAAATCAACAACCATATAGATGATATAATAGATAAATTTATGCACTCATCAGTCGCTATCACTATCTACCACTATGAGAGCTATGGAGCTAGAAGCCTCACTGCTCAATCTACATCATTGATCATGGCCCATATATCTCTTTATCTACTTACGCAATAGTGTGTTCTCCATCGACTGCTTCGCATAATGACCCTGCAACTCCATGAATCGTGAAAATACATCATGTGCTAGGGCACCACCATCCACAACATCCCTAGCTCATTGTGTCTCCTCACACACCTCATCCCTCTCTCCCAGTAGCACGGTACACATCGTTATTGTTATCACTAGTAGCTTGAACAAATGGGAATGCTTTCCTGTAATATCATCTACACACTCTAGCATCCCTCCACTCACAAGTGCATCGATGGGCCATTTTGTGTCAATGTGCAGATAGACATGCCCACAATCAATGACCAATAGGCATCACTTGTATCCATAAAACAAAAAATTACACAACAGACGCAATAATTGACCAACCATATAACAAATCATCAAGCATCACTAGAAAAATACTCACACTCCATTAACACTACCGCTATGTTACATGGGGTGTGTGTGCCCCTCTACTCCTCCTCCCTGTGGTAATCCTACTGCATCAGCAAAAACTAGAAACAAAAACACCCATTGATGTGAAGCCCACCATGTAAAGTAGGAAATTGTAGACCTCGCGTCATCCATATCTACCGGCTTTATCACCACATCAGTCTCGTTTGGCCCTAGAGGTACCAGTTGTGCTCCTGTGAGCCCTAGTCTAGCTCCAGTCCTCTTCGATGCCCTAATAGCCCTCAAACCATATATATGGCTCCTGGGGCACATCCAGGGCCATACCACATTATTGTGATACACGCTCAACCTGAAATAACTTGGCCACTCTTAGAAGCCTATCATCCAATCACATAGTCTATCGTATACATTGTACCTCCATTGCATCCTTTGGCCATCCTCTGTAATCTTGGTATGGCCTCCATATCATGGCCTTTGGCCCCATACGATATATCATCACTTTCTAGGTGTTTTTATCCATCTTCCTACCATAAATGCCTACCCATCCCCTAGTAAATATGTCTAGCCTCACTCACTCTCCTCGCGGACCACCCACTGGCCTCAATATAACAATATGCTCATAGGCCCATACATGTAGCAATGTCGTAGCTCCAATACCACCCCCATGCTCCTCCTACGTGAATATATACAAATCCCTATGCAAATGGGCTAATGCACATTGTGCCCATGCATACCTCGTCCCATCCTCCTCTATATGATGAAAAATATCGTGCATCTTATATAAGATGCCTACACCACCTCCATCGACTGCAATCGATGAAGCAATCACAATAGTGATGAACTTTCGCAATCACTAAACCATTGACCTCAATATAGCATCCAAGTTAATATGGACCTTTGTATGTACTCGGGACCCTATAAAGTACCACATAGTGACCCTCATCTATCTCTGTGCATCATCCATGGCCATCACCTGAACCCTCTCACCAATAATAGGCAATTACAATATGCGATACACATCCTCTAGAGTAATTATCATCTCCCCTGTAGGTAACCAAAAGGTGCAAGTATCTACACACCACCTCTCACACAAATTTGTGAGCATAGGCATATTATGGGGCACATCCCCCATCCTCGCTATGTGTTACAGGCTGGCATGATCTAGGGCATCCCAGTCCTCGTCTTATAACCCTAATCCTAGCAATGTACTCAAATGGTGGCCACCACGAAACTCTCTCGAATGGATGTCCCTCTACACATCACAAAACCACAAAAAACGCACCATTAGAACATTATACACATACAAAAACACCTACCTCTAACATCAACAAACACCAACTTTAACATCTATAATAATTTTGGCTTAACCCAAGCTTTCTAGGACATCAATGCCCAGGAATCAGGATTGGGGCACCCAGGAGTAGGTCACTAGCGCCCATGCCTGGGCATTTGTATCTGGAAGGTCATTAGCAGCTTCACCATTATTGTCCAGTTCTAAAATGCCAAGAAAATCAAAAACAAAAATTTTTGTAAAATTTCACCAAAAATGACCAATTTCAACACATTTTTTGAAAACATTTACACTTACTAGCTCCATTGTCATACGTGATGCCACAGTTGCTGCCACCATCTCAAACCTACTCAATCGTGGTGCTCTCACTTGAGGCATCTTCACACACCTAGAGCTCATAATCACACTTGCATAATTACCAAATGAAATACCTATTCACTTTTTCTATTTACTATTTATAGTAAATTTCAATCACTTACCGCGTTATAATCATTATTTACGTTTATCCTCTAAACTAATACACCTTGTGCAGTTTCCATCATATATTGAGCATACTTACTCTGATTCTTCTCTCGTTTGTGGCGTTCTCTTTAGAATTTTTCCTACTACCATATCATACACATCTTACACACACTATAGTTCTTAACATTATTCTCATTGGATATACACACACTTTTACGATGTCTATCATACATCCACTATCACCTCATTACCGGTTTCCTTTCGGCTCAACATTCATTCTCATCATCACTCCCCCTTTCACCGAAAGGGGGGAAAATAATTGGGTCATCCTATAATTCCCCTTACACCATTACATGATCAATTTACACTTCTAATACATCATTATCAAACATTTACTCATACACCATGCGACATTTCACATCACTTTCTAGCAAATCCCCCTAATGACCTAACTTGGGGGTAACAAGCGTAAAATATCTCCATGAGTAACCAATCAATCAATCACACACATGCAACTGACGACATTAAAAATTTAAAATTGTATTCATCTATCAACACAACACAACGTATTTATCCTCCCATATGACCTAACTTGGGAGTTACATCACCGCGCTCCCAGATGACCTAACATGGGAAATTACTTTGCATTTTGTGAATGCTTCTAGATGACCTACTATGGAAGCAATACACTTTGGCGACACCCATGGAGTGGGGAAAATGGGACATCATTACCTTTCCTATGCTACTCATATATAGGTTATCATGTTTGAACAAACTGAAATGGATCCAAATCAACAAAATCCAGTCTTTGTCCCTCTACAATGGCTAGATATTTCTTGGGATGTAGTTAAAGTTGGATGGTAACACTAGACTTATCTCCCTACACTTTTCCTCAAGCAGCAAGATGTCCAAATTTTCATTTTTTCACGCGCACGCAATCGGGTTGGGAACTGATCACTCCCTACCCCATCACATCTCCATCATCGATAAAAAAATCAAAATCTACAATCATTCAACATCGCAATCATCAATCTTGCTTAGCGCTCCTCATTAATGGTCCACGTCTCTTGTTACACTACATGGATTGACACGTCGATCCATGGTTTGTCACGTTATGTGTTCTCACTCGACACATATTTCTACCACATTTGCGCGTTCTTTGTGACATGGGATTCTCAAACTTCTCTCAGGTATGCATCTCTATCTACTTTATGTTACCAAGCTTTCACTCACCAACATAAAGTGGGGACAAATGTAGACACAAAATCAAACACTTAATATTATTTACTATACCACCAAGTATGTTGTCTTATATATGGATCTTGTGTAAGAAAAGCTTTCACTGATGACCCATCCCACATTCCATTTGCTTTTCTTGTTGGTCTTTATTACTTTTATCTTTTACACTTGTCACTCACATACACAGTTCTGGTCAGGTTACAGGGATCCCTGTCTGTCAGCCCTCACTCATTTGTCGTCACTTGTCTCTGGACACTGGTACCCAAGAATGGACAGTAGCGTCAGGCACTCCTATCCATGTTGGGTGCCCATGTCCTCTTTATGTTTGATCTTATTTTTGACATTTGAGGTCAGTATTTTCGGTTTTCCCTCTCATCTCCTGAGGTACTAGTCAGCATGTCAGGTCATTAGTGTTGAAATTCAAATAAGAGATCCCTATATAAACACAACATACATACCATTATATGCGTAGAAAAATTCTTATCAAGGGGTAGCTATCTATATAGAGCAAGGGACTACATTTGGGCACATTACTCTGCATACACACTACATAGGAAGGGGAGTTCATTCTATTCCATCGACACATTTGCATTTTATCTAGTTGTTACCCGTTATCTTGGCATCATTGATGCAAGGGCAGTCTAGGAGAACTATTGCACACACAAGCGCACATAGCTACATTGGATCTGAGATGTAGTGTAGTGCTCAGTCACAATTTCATCGTTGTGGCAACTAAGGACAATCTGACCCCTCATTTTACATCTTTTATTTTTAGGATTTGATCTCTATTTGAGGTTTTTTCCACTCATTATTTCATCACAAGTTTATAGCATCTCTAGAGATTATTGTGTGATCTTGTAGCGATAAAAGGTGAAAAAGTGTGAAGCCCTAGTGACACTATCGGAACTAGATCCTGAGCTTTTCTGTAGACTCAGGAGCTAGAATCAGTACCTATACACCTGTGGGCACCCCGATCCCTCTCTAGGTACCCCAGTTTAGTCATTTCCACCTCTATTGAATTTTTACGTGGTTCGTTGCAATGGTCTACTCCCCTGTTTCATCACATTTTCTAGTCTAGACTCAGTGTGAGATAAGCGAAATTAAGATAAGTACCTTACCCCTCTCATTTCCTTTCATAGTTAATATTAAATAAATTGGTTAAAATTTAAATTCCATTGTATATCATTTATAGCAGATATTTATGTTTAGATTTAAATAAAATGTCCAGATTTTATTAAATCACATATATCCTTCCTAAATGGAGTTAACACTTGATTTATAATTCATCCATAAAATAACATCCTCTGTTGAAAGTGGAGAAATAATTTTAGACTCTGGTTCCTGACGTAAATGAAGTTTAGTTTCATTAGAAACTAGAATTTCATCCAAATATTTCCATTTCATGTCTAGAGATCCATCCACCAATCTAGACCCATAGTGTTGAACTTTTCTCCCTATAATGGAGTAAGAATTTTTTGCTGCTTGAAAAACTCTTGCTTTTCACTTGAAGCAGGGTATTCGTTCCATGAATTTGTCCAAAAACTAGTTGAGGTGTCAGAACTGATCAACCACGAGACTAGATGAGAAAATAAGGACTTATAATGAAGAAAAATATTCTAGATATGAAATCCTTTAGGAGGGTTATCGATGGAAAGAAGAGCCCCTAGAAGAGGAGCCCTAAATATTTACATTCTAGAATCTTGCTCAAATTATTCTTTGGGTTTGATGGAAAAACAAAGCCAATTTAGCTCCCAAAGCTTTATTCTACCATTCCAAATTAATAATACCCATTCCCCCACAAGACTTTGGTAAGGACACCATTCCCCATTTAATCAGAGGAATCTTTTTTACTTCCCCAGTTCCTTTCCATAGGGAGGAACGCATAATCTTTACCATATTTTGAAGAACACTCTTAGGCAACTTTAGAAAATAAGGCATGTAAATAGGTAATGCACTAAGAACTAACCTAATGAGAAGTAATCACCCACCCATAGAAATCCATCTCCCTTTCCAAGAATGCAATTTGCCTAAAGTAAGTTGTTACACAGTAATATCTTACCCACTTTGATGAATAAGGGGATACCAAGATACTTATGGGGAAGCACTCTTAAATTAAAATCAAATAAATGTTTGATCCTTAAAATAATCCTTTGGGAGGTGTTAAAGAAGAAAATTATAGATATTTTTTACTAATAACTTAACCCATAATTGAATAGTATGTATCCAAAATATTTTTATAAACCTTTGCCTCCCTCATGGTAGTCGCACCAAACCAAAATGTATCATCAATTTTTTTTTTATGGGAAACAAGATTTGTTCTGGTCACAATTGAAAGGCCATGAATCCTCTCGACCCTAACCTTTGATTAAATAGCTCTTCCTAAAGCCTCTACTGCTAAAATGAGAAGGAAGACAATGGATCCCCCTGCGTCTACTTTTAAAGAATCCTTACGTTGAACCATTCACCAATACCAAAAATTGAGAACTAGAAATACAATTGAAGATACATTTGCATAAGGGAAGAGAGAGACCAAATTTAATTAAAATTAACATAGGAAAGTGCTAATTAACCTGATAATAGGCTTTGCTAATGTCCAACTTTAAAAGTATGTCAGGGATGTGATTGTTAGAAAGAGAGTGCACCAGCTTGTGTGTAATGATAATCCCTTCACCAATAGATCAAACAGATACAAAACCAATTTGTTCTTTTGAGGTAAAGATATCCATAAACAACTTAAGTCTCGGAGCTATGGCTTTAGAGATTACTTGATAAACTATATAGCATAGAGAAACCAGTAAAAAATAATCAAAGGTTTCATGTTGATCATTTTAAGGAAATAGGCATAAGAAAGTATAGTTGAGAACCTTTAAAATACTCTTGGATTTTCTAGATTCGTCCACATCATCCCATATTTCCTTTCCAATTATATGTCATAACTCTTGAAAAAAGGTGTCAAGAAATCCATTAGGACCGAGTGCCTTGCCTCTTTCCATAGAGAACACCACCTTTTACACTTCATCCATCTTTAAAGGAGCCTCCAAGACTTTGTTTTGATCCTTTGTAATCACTTGAGAGATGTTCCTACGAAGGTTATTTTGGGAAGAAAGATTTGAGGGAGTGTCTCCCTTTAATAGATTAGAGAAATAAGAAACCACTTCTTTTTTAATCCCTTCTTGATCAAAAATCATTTCACCGTCCTCCTTGTTGATGGAAGAGATCAAGTTATAGTTTTTTCTAGCCTTAACTAAGGAATGAAATAACTTGGTGTTTCGATCACCATCCTTAAGCAAGGCTTCCCTATATTTTTATTTCCAATATATTTCTTCCTTGAGCAACAGCTCCCCAATCGCTCTAGAATTTATTTCTCTCTAAAATACTCTGATTGTCCCATACCAACAATAAAACAAACTCATTTAGAGATTTTAATTCTTTTCCTACTCTAACCTTTTCCTGAAAGATGTTTTTTAAATGATTGATGTTCCAATAAAGAAGCTTTATTTTGAGAAAAATTAAATTTTAGGCCAGGATCAACATCTTTGTACCATTGATCTTGAAAGAGTCTCACCAAACTCAGGTAGATGAGGATCTCAAAGCCACGTGACTAAACGTCTAAAGCAACATAACCCCGAGTAAAGGTGGAAACTATTTTGTCGAAGGTTCTAGGGTCAATTCTAATTACTTTTCCAATGCATCCATATATTTTAAAAAGAGTTGTAGGTTTCCAGTATTCCAAAGGAAGAACATATAAACGTACCCAAACAAGAGTGTCTCCCACTGAGGTAGAGAACACATCAAAATTTGGTATCTGCGGTTGAAGAAATAGGTCATCTTCCCCCAAAATACATTCCCATCTATGAAGAGCTTCATCTCTCTGGGCATGACTTCAACAAATGATAGAGAAAAATACATTAGGAAGAAACTAATTGAAATTTCCCCACCTGATATAGGGGCATCAGTAAAAGATTACAAAAGTTCAATTTTTGTTTTTTATGAGGTCAAGTGGATGGGTTAGGAGGTTAGAGAGGGAGTCTCAAAATTTGAATTTTCAAATTCATATATTTCCCTCCATTTTGTGTTCAAATGTCTTAAGGGTGAAAATAAAGGATTATGACTTGATAAGGTATTGTAAGGTTATTTTATAGGTTAGGGAGTGTGTGCGTGTGTGAATTCAGAGGTCAAGTAGGTGGTACAAAAATCCTTACATGTGTACAAATGTTGTAAAGTGCCTATTTTGGATAATGAAGGCACATAACGAGTTGATGTGATTCTAAAAGAGTAGTTACACTCGAAGAAGGAGTTACATGAAAGGATGCAATTCAAATATGTAAGGAGTTACAAATAGATATATGATGAGGATTTAGTGAGAGGAAATTCCACATGAAGGAGGAGTAGGGAGAGACAAGGAAAAGGAGTGGTATCCCATTTTGTAAGAGAATTCAGGTTGAAATGAATATACATACTCTGTAGACTGGTCTTTTTCATGTATTTTTAAGTTTATACATATGTGTGCCTTAAGCTTAATTGGAATCTTGGATGTATGTAGGGAGTATTTCTTGAAGTCCTATGTAGTAAAGTAATATTGCCTTAACTGTGAAGCTCATGATTTTAGCATTCAACTGTGATGGGAATTTGTGCATGATAGTGATTGAGATAGAGGATTTCTTAATGTATTTACATATGACCATTGTATTTAACAAGTTGAATTCTGGTAAGTGTAAATCTCAGAGATTAGATATTGAAACCATTATTGTTTCCTTGGCATGCTTGAATAACTGAGAAAATTGTGACTGTAGGTTAATGATATGTTTCATACCAGTTAGCATAAATTTTTCATTTTAACTCCAAATGACTTAAAATTTGGACCACAAGAGGATAGAAACTTTTTTTAGATGGGTTTTCAATATTGTTTCTTGATGATCAATAATTTTTGAGTTACGACGTGTTTTCCTAGTTGGCTTGAGGATGCACACAACTTATTTGAAAAAATGTCTATCTGGTAAAATGAGTATATCTCCCGTGTTTTGAGGATTTAAGTTATGAAATTTGTAGGGTATAATATGGACAATATTTTTAAATTGGGTTTTTAATATTTATAATAAAATATCAGTCAGACTATTCTTAGGCTTGGTTTAAGATCCTCAAATGTAGAGTTAAGTGAAGTTAGTTGGTATGAAGCTTCTTTAGAGGTTCGATGTGTGGATGAATCTATTTTATTTACATCACCACCTAATTTCCTATCGCACCATATCAAAATTTCCTCCGTGGAAAGCCATCTGCCAACAAATTTAGTAATCAAATCTCTACTTCTAAGAATAACCACCTCTTCCTCAACCTCTTGCTATAATTCCACCTTAGAAACTATGAAACCCTCCCCAAGGGTGGGGGCTAGGGTGGGAGGAATATCTGAATGGATATTTTATTTTCCCTGACCATACCGTTCCTCTAAATCCCAATTAGGCGCAGGGGAAAACCCACCTCCACTCAAGGAAAAGGATCAGGAAACTTAGCAAAGTCACTCGATTCACTACCATTCATGCAATCTCCTAACATTCCTCCATACACGAGTCTTCTCACCATCAAATACCATACAAATGGGGAGTATGTTCAACTGAAATAGATATGTTGGGAAGAAGAGAGATTGGAAAAAAATATTATGGAATAACAAATACATAGTTGAAGAATACACAAATAAAGTGATTAAATTTTTAACCACCATGAAATCAAATACCATTCAAACTGGGAATATGTTCAACTGAAAATAGATATGTTGGGAAGAATATATATTGAAAAAAATTACAATGGAATAACGAATACATAGGTGAAGAACACACAAATAAAGTGAATAAATTCTTAACCACCATGAAATCAAATGGGTTTGCCATAGATGATGATATAACATCAAATATGTATTATAGAACCTTAAGCACTGAATGAAAATGAGTGCTTGATATAATTACAACACATTATGATTAAGGTAAAAATTCCTTTCCATTATGCATGATAATTCAAAGAACAACATGAACTAGAAAATGATATCTAAGCGGCACCATTTGTTAAGCTCTGCAATATACAACATTCCCATAATGTTTTCCCTTTAATTTCTTACACCAACTAGATTTGCGTAATTAAATATTAATGCTTCAATGATTCATTCATGACTACGAATCACAATCATATATTTTGCTAAATTAAAAGAAACAAGACTTACAACTTTACAAGAAGAGATTCACCACATAAAACACATGTTGAGTGATGAAATGAGCCTCATTGGATAAAAGTTTCTACAAAACATAGAATCTCATCTTTGTCAAGGATTTCCTAAAAATTTAGATGAGTTTTGGAGGTATATAAATGATTTTGGTTGGTGATTTGGGACAATTGTCTCCTGATAGTGATGAATCGATATATAATAGTAATATAGGTTAAAAGCTATCGAGGGAAGAGTTTAAAATAATTGTTACTCTAGATAAAATATTTAGACAAGAAGGAGAAAGCGAGGAACAACAAAGGTTTTGTCAAATTATCAAAAAATTGAGAGATGAAAATCCAACAATTGATGATTGGAAGTTATTTCATTCATTCTCCAAAAATTAGAATGTGTATAACCATAAAAAAATAAAATTGTACTCATTCAAATGACCTGTTGCAAGTTTCATCGTAATGAAAGTGGGAAATGTCAATGCACCGATAGGATGTCAAAACAGCGTAATGGACCAGAATGGTCTTTTTTTTCAAATTTCAAATTTTGCAACAGTCAGTCGGCATCCCCCTCCCGAGATTCAGGGAAGGAGCCTTCCACGGGCCATGGTCTGTCGGAAGCGCTGCAGAAACGTCTGGGTCCTAGAGTTACAGATGCGGTCTGTGTTCCCGATGCTAATATCACAAGTGACCCGCTCTGTTTTGATTTGGTTCAGATGGAGTTTGTATCTATCTCTCTAGTGGATTCGGATGACCTGGCTGCCCAACTCACCCTTCTTAGAGAAAGAGTAATCTTTGCTAAATTTGTGGGTCGTCGTCTCTCAGTAGAGGGCATTCACAGTTGGTGCGATACTTAATGGGGTAGTGGTCTCCGCATTTGATTCTTGGAGAGAGGTTTTTTTCTTGTTATCCTCCGTAGTTCGGCGCAGAGGGATGATACCCTGGAGAGGAAAGAATTTCTTTTTGCTGAGTCTGGCCTGCATATTCGTGAGTGGTCCACCCACTTCGATCCGGCTCAAGCGGAAATGGATGGCTTACAAGTTTGGATCAGACTATATTCACTACCTAGTGAGTTTTGGTCCTCCTCCATTCTATATAAAATCTCCTCCAGCTTAGGTCGCTTCATTCGCATTGATCCTGTTACTTTGGAAGGAACTCTTTTGTCTTTTGCCAGGATCTGTATTTTTATAGATCCCTCCAAAAAGTTGCAGGAATTCATTGTCATATCCACCCCTTCGGGGCAATGGGTGCAGAAAGTGGATTATGAGGTGGTTTCTGATAGCTGCTTTAAATGTAAACAACCTGGTCATTTACAAAAAGCATGTAAAAACCCTCCTGTTTCCAGCACTGCCATTTGGAGGAAAAAGATTACCCCATCTTTTGTCTCCTATTCTACTACACCTCTATCTTCTGGGAAAGATCACTCATTTGGTGTTGATCTCCCTAGCTCTGTTCCTGTGAAAGAGCCCCTTGTTCTTGATCCGAGTACAATCTCCCTGGTTAAGGAAACTGTGTCTGTTGTTCAAGACTCTACTCAGATACTCTCTTTATTCCAAGAAGGCATCGCACTCGGTCTCGGTGCGGATGCGGCCTCTTTGGAAAAATGGGTGAATGAGAAGGATGAGTTGATCCTCTTCATTGATGGAGACTCCGGGATCTTAATAACTGTTCGGACGAAGTCCCCGTCGATCTATCTTTGGACAACTTTCAGAAGTGTCTGATTCTTCCAACTCCAGCCATTCTCAATATGGACAGGGGACCGAAAGCCCAGCTAGGTCACCCTTCCAAAATCATCCTTTCCCTTAAATATATTGCTATAGGTAAGCAGCTTCAACTTCGTTCCTTTTTTCCATCCTCAAGTAGGAGAGGCGGGTCCTCTCTGAAGATCAAATGATCCTTCTTTCGTGGAATGTTAGGGGCCTGAACACCCCTAACAAGCAGCATCTGTTGAGACGCTATGTTATCGATTTGAAAGATTTTTTATGTCTTATCCAAGAAACTAATATGTCTAAAGTGGATTGTAAAAATGGTTGGTTTTGCAAATGGAAAGGATGGGAAGAGTGCTTCTCAGACTCTAATGGTGCCTCTGGTGGTTTGGGAGTTCTGTGGAATTCCAGTTGTTGTAGTCTCGAGCCTCTATTGGTCGATCCTAATTTCATTTGGAGTAAAGTCTACATCAAACATTCTGATGTGTCCTTCTTTCTGTGTAATGTTTATGGTCCTAATAATCCGTTAAAAAAAGGGAGCTCTGGTCGAGGATTCAGCTAATCCTTGACTCGGCTATGACCTTCAAGACTGTTGTGGCTAGGGGATTTTAATGCTACTCTCTCCGATAAAGATAAATGGGGGGGAATCCAATGACAGCCTATTCTCAATTGGATTTCACCTCCTTCGTTGCCTCCACCAAGTTAGTTGATGTGGAACCAAGTTTTGGTTGGTTCACTTGGAATAATCGGCGTCTCGGGTTCAACTCCATGGTTGTTCGACTAGATCGTTTTCTCATCTCCGAAGATTGGCTTCAACACAACTTTCTCATCAAATGCTTTGTTCTTCCTCTCTCAGGATCTGATCATTTTCCTGTCTCTCTCATCATTTCCTTTGACCTCCCACCGCGTCGTTCTCCTTTCAAATTTGAGTCCATGTGGTTGCAGGATCCCTCTCTCATGCCCTTGATTAACTCTTGGTGGGCCTCCTTCGTGGTGGAAGGGACTTGGATGTTCAAACTATCAAAGAAACTTTCTTTGTTGAAAGACAGATTGCTGGAATGGAACGTCTCTTGTTTCAAAAACAAATTCCAGGAAAAATAGAGGGTTGAGAATGAACTGCGTATTCTTAATGAATCTATTTTCTCTCGAGGTATGCACTAGGAAGACTTCTTCAAGGAAAAATCTTTACTCAGTGAGCTTGGTGATCTTCTTCTTAAAGAGGAAATTCATTGGAGACAGAAATCACGTGAAATGTGGTTGGCCGATGGGGACAAAAATACCAAATTCTTCCATGCTTCTGTCAAAGCTAGAAGAAATGTTAATTATATCTCCTCCCTGAAGTTGGATGATGATATGGTTTTGTCCTCTCAATCTCAGATTAAAACTGAGTCGGTGTCTTTTTTTCAAAAGCTCTTGAATGGCGACTCGGCCTCTCCTTTGGATGCACAACTTTCCTTTTTTAATCAGATTCCTAAATTGGTCGATGATTTTGACAACGCTAAGCTTCTTTCTCCTTTTTCTAAGGATGAAGTTCACAGGATCGTTTTCTCTATGCAGAGGGATAAAGCACCCGGTCCGGATGGTTTTCCAGCTTCTTTTTTCCAGGATTTTTGGGACGTTATAGGGGATACTGTTTGGCATTCCATGGAGGAATCTCATTGTTCAGGCAAGCTTCTTGGCGCTCTTAATCACACCTTTATATGCATGTTCCCCAAAAAGGCGCCGACAGCTTCTCTTGATGACTTCAGGCCGATCTCCTTATGCAATACATCCTATAAGATTATTTCTAGGGATATTGCTTCTAGAATGAGTACTCTTCTTCAAAAACTTGTGGTGCAGGAACAAAGTGGATTCATCCCTGGGAGGTCTATTGCTGATGGTATAATCATTTCTCATGAATTGATCCATACTCTCCATTCCTCCTCTCGCTCTGGTATGATGATTAAATTAGATTTTAGCAAAGCTTACGATCGTATCAACTGGAGATTCCTTTGTAAGTCCCTTCCCACCATGGGCTTTAACTGGCATTTCTGTAATTAGATTTTCAATTGTATTTCTTCTCCTCATTTTTCTATTCTAGTTAATGGCTCGGTAGAGGGCTTCTTCAGCAGTAGTAGGGGCCTGAGGCGGGAATATCCTCTTTCCTCTTTTCTTTTCATCCTGGTTGCTGAGGCTCTTGAGTCGTAGCATCAAAGTTGCTCTTCTGGTCGGCGTTCTTAAGGGTATCCGTTTAACTTCCAACCTCCCCCCTTTCACACCAGTAGTTTGCTGATGATACTTTCTTATTCGGTCAAGCGTCTATTCCGGAAGCCCGATGCTTTTCTTCCATTCTGGATTCTTATTTGCTTGCGACTGGCCAGGTAATCAACTTCCATAAATCTATTATTTTTTTCTTTAATGTCGCACCCAGGTTGCAGTGAAGGATCAAGGCAATTCTTGGCTTTGCGGTGGGCTCCCTTCCACATAGATATTTGGGCATCCCTCTCTTCTCTGGCATTGGCAAAGAAAATCTTTGGGATAGGCTCCTCAATTATTTTTTGTCAAGGTTGCTTTCTTGGAAAGGGAAATGGTTGTCCTTGGCTGGTAGAGCTCTTCTAATCAACTCCGTCCTCCTGGCCCTCCCGATATATATGTTGTCGGTCTTGTTGTTACCAAGGAACATCTTGCTCAAAATTGAGAAAATGGTCAGATCCTTCCTTTGGCAAGGGAATAACGAAGAAAGAAAATTTCACTTGGTGAATTGGGAGACTGTCAAGCTCCCCAAGCCTTTAGGTGGTCTGGGCATTTTGGATCTGGCCCTTCAGAATTCGGCTCTCGGTGCTAAACTTGTTTGGAACTTCATTTATGATGCCAAGTAGTTGGCTTTTCAGGTGCTTTCTCATAAATATCTGGAGGCTAGCCACCCCAAGCTCCTACTTTCTAGCTCTAAACTACCTAAAGGTTCTCATATCTGGAACTTTATCTACAAAAGTAAATCCCTAATCGCTGACTCGGTCTCCTAGAAAATCAACAATGGTCAGTCGGTTGCCTTTTGGGAGGATAGTTGGAATGGGTCACACCCGCTTAACCTTATTCCCAATCTTAATAGAGTGATGAACATCTCCAATGCATCCTAGGGCACTAAAGTTGTTGATTTTGGTCGCCAGCATCTAAATGGTTTGCCATCCTGGCAATGGAAAGATATTTCCTCCATTGGAGCCTCCCTCCAAGAATCTTCTACCTTCTCAGAAGCCCTTCGGGCCAGGAATGCTCACTTCAATGGTGGCAAAGATCAACTAGTATAGCTTGGTGACACCATAGGCTCTTACACAGTGAAATCTGGTTATGCTCAACTTATCTCTCGGTCGAGTTTGGGCTCTCCCTGCTCCTTTGGTTGTTGGCATCCCAGTCTCTTGCCTAAAGTTGCTATTTTTGGTTGGTTGGTTTTTAAAAAGAAAGTTCTTACTCAGGTGAGGAGACGATCTTGGGGTTTCGCCGGCCCCTCCAAATGTGTGCTTTGTAGTGAAGCCGAGGAGGATTTGGATCATCTTTTTCTTTTTTGTTCCTTTGCTTCCAGATGTTGGCATTGGCTTTTATCTAAACTGAATCTTGCTTGGGTTCCTTGTAAAAATATTGGAGATACTCTCCTCTCTTGGCCTAGATTAGGACAAGATAGTTCCCTCAGTTCTATTTGGATCACTGCTCCTTTTTTCCTTATCTGGCACATTTGGTGGGAACGAAATTTACGTTTATTCTCAGAATTGCAGATCTCCTTGTTTTTCTTAATAAGCTGGAAGTGGCCATCTCAGAAATTATCAGTAAAAATAGCCTCTCTAATCCCATTTTTTCTTCTAGAGATGTGATTATCAAAAATTCATGGCCACTCATCAAACTCCCCAGCCCTGGTTCCATCATCAAAAAAGGCCTCTCCCAAGTTGAGAAATTAATTAGAAGAAAAAGGGCCAAATGGCGACCTCCCCCCAGGGGCATGTGGAAACTGAATTTTGATGGTGCCTCGAGGGGGAACCCTGGTAAATCTGGTGCTGGATGTATTATCAGGAGTGATTCAGGCATTCTCATTTCAGCGGGTTCCTTTCCACTTCTTGATTGCTCTTGTAATTTGGCTGAAGCTCAAGCGCTATTAGAAGGGGTCAAATTGGCAGTACACCTAGGATGTGAATCCCTTTTCATTGAAGGTGATTCCCAAATCATTATTCAAGCTATCTCTAGTGGGTCTTCCCCTTCGTGGAAAATTAATCCTTTCATTTCCAATATCCTCTTTTGGCTTGGCAAAATTTGCACATGGCACATCAATCATATCTTTTGAGAAGCTAATCATGTTGCGGATCTTCTAGCAAACTTTGCCATTGATCACCCTGCCACCACTGTCATCTCGAGATACGCTGAAGCATGGAAAGGTCTCTCTTACATCAACTCACACGAGTTGAAGGGTACTCAGTAGTAGTTTGGATTTGTCCCTCTGCGCATGCAATTCCCCTTTTAGGTGTGGGTGTTGGCTTGGTGTGGATTCATGCCCCTATTCCATTGTTTTTCACGTAGCTTGCTCTCATTTCTTCTCTCCGTTCATGGCATTCTTGGCTTTCCTTTTGTTTTTCTTCGGAGCTCGGTTCCTGGAAGAAGCTTCGGCTCATGAAATTGATAGACATCGTCTCTTCAAAGTCTTCTGTTACTCTTCTCATGAGGAGGCCAAAGCGATTGAATCTATCTTGGGCGATTCCTATCGCTTCCAGTCGCGGTGTGCTCGTTCCAACTCGGAGATCACTTCGGATTTTGTCTCCTTTTGTCTGCTTCTACATTAGGACCCGATTGTTGTCGAATTCGTTGCTGACAATGAGATATACCCAACTCACAGGGTCGGTCTTCATGAAGAACTGCTTGACTTTTCCCTCCCAGATCCTCTTCTGTGGGTCGAAGAAGTTGATGAGCTTGCCATCGGGTCTGGTCGTAGTATTCAGTGGCTCTGCAGCCAGTATCGTGATCTTCTTCGTTATGCTCAAAATGTTCAGTCTTTGTTATCGGTGGGTCAGCTTGATCACAGACTCCTCCCCGAGGTGCACATTGATGAGGCCATGTTTCCTGTTCACTCTGCCACTGAAAAGTGGCAGGAGCTCAAGGACAGGGCAAGTGGTGCCTTCTACTTCCTTCTGCGTGAGGCTAACAGGCACACGGGCACCCAAATCAGCTAAGTGTTTGGGTTTCAGCCTTTGGGCTTGGTTTGCTTGGTTTGCTTCAGCTTCTGTGTCTCAGTGTTTCCTGTTCCCGTCCTCTCTCATGAAGACGGTGGCCTTTCTTCTTCCCGTCCCCCTTCCTTCTTCTTCCTTTCCTCTTCTTATTTTCCTCCTCTATTGTATGGTTGGGGCCTAACCCTCTGGTTCATAGCTCCGGTCAAAAGCGTTTAATTTGAAACTGCAAATGATATATGAATAAAAGAAAAAACATGGTTAATATTTGTGGTTATCTCTTATGTAAAGTCCTTGTACGGACAAATAATATCGCACATTTACATATGACTGCTATGAAAAGATGAAAAGATGAAACACCTTTCTAAAGGGAATATTTGATTAAGAGAAATTGAAGTTATTAAAAGATAAATAATATCATGTACTTGTTACAAATTTTATCCTTTGAATATGAAATAATTCATTATTTGACATTTTACGCGATGTATGTGACATTTTTTGATGAATATTAAAATATTTTGTATTTTTTCATTTTATCTTGTGCATATGACACATTTGAATTGATTTTAAAATGTTTCATTTAATATTTTGTGTGTGTTAATGAAATGTTTCATATTATAATAATCATTCGCAAAGTGTCTATATTGGATTTACGAACATAAGTAGAATAGGCGCCTTGAAAATATTTCTCAGTATGTTTTACATAGATATATCTAAGAGAGGTATGCTCATTATTAATAGAGGTTGAGGTGTCATTTGGTGGTATTTTGTTTTTAAAAATTATTATAACCATAAAAAGGAATAAGGGGAAATTTGTCGAATCAAGTGTTCTCAGCCAACAAGGAAGAAGAAATTTTCAGTTTACGTATTTTTGGATAAAAATATGTAAGTCCAAATTTTAAGACACAAGAAATTCAACATTCAAGAATACTGCTAGCATTTGATCGGTCGAAAGCATGAAGTAATATAATAACTAGTTAGATTGCCTTTGAGAGGGATTAATAAGGCCTATACCCCAATAATCAATCACATTCAAAATAAATTATATCTATTATAAATTTCTAGTATAAATGTATTAAATACATATATTTGCAATATGCACATATTTTTCAATCTCAAATTTCTTATATTAGATTTTTACCACAATTATTAATAACCTCATTATCTTATTCACACATTTCCCATTGAATGGTGATATAAGGTGTTGATCTAGCTACACTTGGGTCCATCTCTCAAGTTGTGGGACTTGCAACCTCATATGGACCTCCGGAGAAGGTCAGATTCCTCATCCTAATCCTATTGTTAACACTACTCCTAGAAGGGAAAATGCAGCTAACTAATCCTAAACTAACCATGTCAAGGGACCAAGGAGAGAGAGAGAGGGTTAGAAAGATGCATGAAAGGGAAATCGTAAGCTAAGGGGTGGTGATAGCACCAAGAAAAGGGGTGAGATATTCTGTTGAGGGAGAAAGAAGAGGGGGAAATAGAGTAGGAGAGGTCAGAACAATAGTGACACAGACCCAAATCTCCACTCGCCATCAAATCTCCATGAAACATAACACCCTGCACCTACAAATGTGAAATATATGCACATAAAAACAACAATAAAATAGAGATGCAAAGAGATAGAATAAAACATGAGAAAGGGTTGAAAAACACCACAAAAACATGAATTTATTGCTCTATAACATGCACATACCATTACATTATTAAATAGAGGAACAAATACGATTTCTAGGTGTAGGAGAAGGCTTACAACTCATTGGAGTTGAGGAAAAAATCCGCAAGAGTTTCCCTAGCTCCCAGAATGTCTCCACTTAAAATGAGGGGGTCGACTACATTATATAGAAAATTTGTCTCACCAACCTGATAGGATGCATTAAAGAGGTATGTGTAGCCATAAAAATTGGTATTTTTCTTACACAGGAAGTCATGGGTGTCATACTTCATTAAAACCATTTGTTGAGCTATCTTTTCCCACCTACTTCACCTGTTCTGCGACCCGTCAGTTGTTCAACTAGGCTTGGTTGGACGGTCGTCCAACTGCCCTGGGTCATACAACCTTCACTGAGAAAACAACCGACCGACCCATCTGAATTATGACTCATCCAACCATGTTGGATTGGACGGTTTGCCAACCTCCGTACAACACCGCGTCATTTCCTTGTGTGTCGTCCAACTTGGGTTGGACGACCGTCTATCCTCTGCTCATACAACCTTGCAAGGCCATCCAACCTCGTGACCCATCTAACCTCTGACCATAAAAATATTGGGACATCCAACCTAGTGTCTTGTCTAACCCAGGATGTCGTACACCATCCAACCTGTCTAACCCCTGGACATCTAACCCCCTAGCTGTCAAACCCAGCCATCCAATCCCAAGCCGTCTAACCCAATTGTCCAACCTCCAAGGGCCAACTTGCAAAGGTGATATCTCGAGCTTCTGGATGAGTTTTGGGGTGAATGTTTACATGACTCTACCTAAAAACAACCCACTAAATCCAATGGTTGTGTTCTTAAGATCCAATTTTCAATTTAACACCTTCAAATGGATCCTTATTTCTCGGGATGGCTAGTTGTGCTCCAAAAGAATTAGTTGCCTCAGAAATTGTATGATGTTTTCAAGATGTCCCTTATTTACCACCATGTAGGGAATAAAAAATGATTTATATAGACACCTTGATGGGCTTATAATTCCTTGTGCGGCTCTCAGAATCTTTATTTGCAGCTCAAGTCCTCTTTCACGGTGCATGCTCCTTTAGGTCTGAAAGCTCACTTCTGATGAATCAGCTCCAAAACCTCCGAAACTTCCCAAAACCACTTGTAATTCTCCCAAAAATTTAAAAATCACTTGTATCATTCCATATTTCTCCTTGAAGTCTTGTCTAGTGCTCAAACCTATCCTCTGTGGTTGTCTATTTTTACCACGGGGTAAAAATAGATAACAATTTGGCGACCTCTCGAGCACATCTACCTACTAGATGTGTGACCAGTTACCTTAAGTGTCCATTGAGAATGGAGTCAGCTTGATACAACCTGCAAACTGATCCTAAACTTTGAACTCTTGTCCATGAGCCATTGCAACACTGCTACTTGAACCTGGAACTGACTGCCATTGCTCAGATTTTCCATCTCATTCACATGATTATTTGAATTAAGGTTTATGAGAGTGGAAAATTGTCTTAACCTAGAATGATTTCTCTGAAAATCATAACACTACAGACTGTTATGAATTGGAACACAAGCTAATTGACGAGAAGCAGAAGTTATGGGAAGCTGTTGTTAGAACCTGATTTTTCCTCATGAACATGCCTTGGTTGAAATGCCAAAGATAAAAATCCCCCTGTAACTTATTTTTGGATGCATGAATAGGCATAGGAGCTCAACCGTGACTGATCTAGAGAGACATGAGAGATGAAAACATTAAAAATTGTCCACTAATCTGATTTAGTTGCTTTGCATTTGGATTTGATTGAAGGTAACAACTATTTCTTGCAACATTAAACCCCTTACTACAACACATTTCTCTCTTGGTAACATGATAAACAGTGCAAGAGAAATAACCATGCAAAAACTATGTACAAAAAGGAAGATCATACATACCCCAAGTGGAGCATGTAGATTGTGGAGAACACTTCTCCTGCTGAAAGCAAACCTACCTATTCTACACTAACCATATGAAAAGGGAACTCAAATGAAACCCGACATTGGCAGGGAGAATTAGATTCTCTTCATCAACATCTTGGACCATGCAACTGAATTTTCAATGAGCATGGTCAGGAACATGAGTGAAAATTTGACCCGAAAGCAACTCTTCACCCAACAAGCCAAAGTATCAACAATCAAAGAAAATACCTCCTCGGAATGATTTTTATTGGGCTCCTGGAGGCTCTGATACTAACCTTTGGTGCTTTGAATAGACTCATCCCCATGTTTTGGATTAAACATGGTCAGTGTCAACTCTAACCCTTTCTCTAATGAAGCTAGGTATCTGATTGGACAAGACCTGATCCATTGGATTTTCCTATTCTTTGAAAACTCTTCCTCATGATTAGGGGAATCCTGCATACTTTCTTCCTGAAGAGTGGCTGGTTGTGGGCTGACTTGTGCTTTGTTGTGCCTCCACAAACAACTTTTTCTCCACCTTGATGGTTGATTTGCAATCTGTGGGTCTCTTCATCTCCTATTCTCTCTTTCCCTTCTGATAAAAGTGCAAGCAAGTTCCAGACAATAAAGCAATGAGGATCATTGCATTCCATAGGAACATCCCACTCACTTATGTAAATTATCCTCCTTGAGGAATGAATGATGGAGCACCAATAGTGTTGTAGAAACACTCTTCTCCATCCCCAACCTTTCCAATATGAGCTTCCTTCTCACATGCCTTCTCTGTCTTGACGCTCAACCTCCTTTCCTTTGATCATAAGTTGTTCACGGTTCTCCTCCTCCCAATCCTGAATTTTTAGAGCGCAATCTTCCACAGATATAGAATTATCTTCCTTTGTGAGACATGAATTGGTAGGACTTGAAGTGTGGCATAGAAAATTCAAACCGCTGATTTGTTTCATGCTTGGGAAAAGCATATTTGCATGCTCACAAGACTTGATTTTGGATCACTTGGTGAAGTTAAATGACCCTCCAAAACATGCCCCCTACTCTACTGATATGTTGTGATCCAAAACAACTACATGGTTTTACCTGAAGTCTTGTTGTTTGGAATATTGCATGGGTTGTTCCCTCTCTCCAAAAGCATAAAATACCTCTCTTTATACCAACTTGTAGCATAACTTGTTTTCAAGTGATTATTGGGTAAAAGGTAGGGACAACATATGAAACACCACAACTCCTAGGGACATTGGTGTCCCAATGGCTTAGGGAAGTTGGGTCCAGTGCCCTGGGTGGAGATGGGAGTGATCTTTGCAAAGCTTGGGGAATGGTTCTAGGCATTTAACACATCTTCTGAGACATCAAGAGGAAGGATAAGGAAGCAAAGTTTTTTGGATTCCTTATGGTTTGGAAAGGAATTATGTATTTTTCTATATTTACACATGGGTAAAGGAAGAAAGGGTAAGAAATTCCAGGTGAGGAAGGGATTGTAGCAACATGAAGAATGGGATTTATTTTGCCAGCTTGAACTTAGAATCTTCTTGGCTTGTGATGCGATGGAAAAATCCTAAGGAAGATCACTGGACCCTAGAGATTGAATCAATTTACAACTAGATCATCATCAAAGAACCTCAAATAGTACAAGAATTCCACCTTGCGAGGGTTTTTATTCTTGAGCAACATTCGATGCCAGATCCTTGTGAATTTGATGTTGAAATCAGGAATGAATTCCGTTAGAGCCTTCCTATGGACAAGGTGACCCTGTTCCAATGAGGTAAATAAAATCTGCATCGTCCTTGAACCAGTTGTACAATTGTTCCCCCAGCTGATTCTATGTGGAAATGTAATTGTGGATCCAAATTGTTGTACCAGTATTTAAAATCTGCATTTCCTTTGACAAATACAACTAGAAGTTTTTGGAGGCCAAACATTCTCCTCTATGATGATGTGATATGCCCACACAATGGTTGTAGAAAAATATTGAATGTTGATCAATAGGGTATTGATGTCCATTTCTATAAATCTAGAGGCATAGTTTTCAAGGCCACTTTGCCTCATATGTGACATCCCATTGCTGCAAGTGAAGAGGACTAGAACTGATAGAATTAGAAGTAGATGGAAAGATCTCCTTGGAGAGCCATGGTTGGAGTGAAAACATTAAAAACAAGTCTACAAGTAGAGATAATGGGCTGCTTGAATCAATGGAGTCACCAAATATGTTTGATAGATGCCTCCAAAGGGTGAAACCATCACCAAGAGCACATAAAATTGATGAATTGAAGTGGTAATGTGCATCAAACTTGTCCCATCGTGCGTGCCAAAAATGTTATCACAAAATTACAACACCCCCTAATTTTTTGTCACATGTGTGGAGCAATCAGTGCAATTTTGGTTAACATGGGTCCATTTCTCAAGTAGTGGGACTTGCAACCTGAGATGGACCTCCAGAGAAGACTAGATTCCTCTTCCTAATCCTACAGCTAACACTACTCCTAAAAGGGAAAATGTAGATAACTAATCCTAAACTAACCATGCATAGGGACTAAGGAGAGAGAGAGAGGGTGAAAAAGATGCATGAAAGGGAAATCCTAAGCTAAGGGGTGGTGATAGCACTAAGAAAAGGGACAAGATATTTTGTTAAGGGAGAAAGAAGAGGGAAAAATAAAGCAGGGAGAGGTTAGAACAGTAGTGACACAGATCCAAATCTCCACTCACCATCAAATCTCCATGAAACACAACACCCTGCACCTGCAAATGTGAAATATATGCATAGAAAAACAACAACAAAATTAAGAGGTAAGGAGATACAATAAAACATGAGAAAGAGTTGAAAAACACCACAAAAACACAAATTATTGCTCTATAACATGCACAGATCATCACATTGTTGAATAGAGGCACAAATACGCTTTCCAGGCATAGGAGAAGGATTAGAGCTCATTAGCGTTAAGGAAAAAATCCGTAAGAGTTTCCCCAGCTCCCAGAATGTCTCCCCTTAAAATTAGAGGGTCGACTACATTATATAGAAAACATGTCTCGCCTAATCGATAAAATGCATTAAAGAGGTATGGGAAGCCATACAAATTGGTACTTTTCTTCCACGGGTAGTCATGGGTGCCATATTTCATTAAAATTGGTTGTTGAGTGTTATTTTCCCATCTAGTTCACCTGTTCTACAACCCGTGAGCTGTCCAAATAGGCTTGGTTTGATAGCCGTCCAACTACTTTGGGTCATATAACCTTCACTAAGAGAACAACCGACCAACCCGTTTGAATTGTGACCCATCCAACTATGTTGGGTTGGACGACCGACAAAACTTTGTACAACACAACGACGTTTCCTTATGTGTCGTCCAACCTAGGTTGGATGACCATCTATCCTACCATCGTACAACCTCACGAGTTCACCCGACCTTATGACCCATCTTACCTTTGTCCATACAACTTTTGGGACGTCCAACTTGGTGACATGTCCATCCTGGCCGTCCAACCCAGTCGTCCAACCTCTAGGGGCCAACTTGCAAAGGCGATATCTTGAGCTCTTGGATGAGTTTTGGGGTGAACGTTTATATGATTCTACCTGAAAAAAACCCACTAAATCCAATGGTGGTGGTCTCAAGATCCAATTTTGACTTTAATACCTTCAAATGGATCATTATTTCTCGGGATGGCTAGTTGTGCGCCAGAAGAATTAGTTGCCTCAGAAATTGTATGATGTTTCAAGATGTCCCGTATTTTCTACCATGTAGGGCATAAAAAATGATTTCCATAGACACCTTGTTGGGCTTATAATTCCTCATGTGGCTCTCAGAATATTTATTTGAAGCTCAAGTCCTCTTTCACGGTGCATGCTTCTTTAGGCCCGAAAGCTCGTTTCTGATGAATTGGCTCCAAAACCTCCGAAAAAATTCCTAAAATAACTTGCAATGCTCCCAAAACTTAAAAAATAACTTGTATCATTCCATATTACTCCATGAAGTCTTGTCCAGTGCTCAAACCTATCCTCTTTAGTTGTTTATTTTTACCGGGGGGTAAAAATAGATAACAATTTTAACCCATAACCACTGTAAGAATTTGTTATAAGTGCGGAAGAACAATGAATGTAATTCATAACATTGGGCTTCTCACCCTCTAGCATCTTTCCCCATTGGAAATTTTTTTGGTGGGTATGCTACCTAATAAATCACCCTAATATCACAATTTATTTAATTAATTGATGTATTCGGTGAAACAACATCTTGATGTAACCCTTTTGGTGTTATTTTTAGTAGTACAAACCCCATACAACCATTATGTGGCACACAAATTCCCCACTCCACATGCCACAAGTAAACTAAGGATTGAACTCAAGATCTAAGCAACATAAGTTGTTGATCCCATCCACTTAAGCTAACCCCTATGAACTTAGTCTCACAATTATTACCAATGTAATATTAACCCAATTACAACCCAATCATGTATTTTAAGTTAAGTTCAAGAGGAACAATGTATGTAATTCACAACTATGGTCTTACGCCCTCTAACCTCTTTCCCCTTGGAAAATATTTTTGTAGTTATAGTGCCTAATAAATCATTTTGACATGACCCTTTTAGTGCACTTTTTAGCAGAGCAAGATCCTACAACCACCAAACGACACAAAAATGCCCAATTCCACATGACACAAGCACACCAAGAATTGAACTCAAGACTTTAACGACCCAAGTCATTAATCACATCCAATCGAGCTACCCAACATGGATTATTTAACTCAATTACAAATCAATCATGTATTTTATCAGTATAGCCTTCATAAATATCATTACCCAAATAACAATAAATTAATCATGACAAACTTAAATTTAACGGCAAATCAAACAAGAGTCATAAAGAGATTATTCCATGCCTTAACATTAAATTGTTTTAAAGTAATTAACATTGAATTTTTAATAAGTAATTAAATTAAATTATTTTAAAGTGGTCAACATTAGATTGATGTAAAATTATATAATGTTAGTTAAGAAGAAAGGCCTTTGAGAATTGATTATTAGATCAAAATTTAATATGAGATTTAGAATTCTCCTGATAATGGGAGTAAGTAAGATCAAAAAATTCTATGGCGGCCTCCTAAGGAAGGATGGATTAAATTAAATTTTAATGATTCTTCAAGAGGAAATCCGGGTAGAGCGGGATGTGGATGCATATTCAGAGATTCTAAGTGCCAACCTATGTTGGCCTTGGCGTTGGATTGTGGCATCTCCTCTGATAATGTGGCAGAAGGCATGGCCCTCCTTTTCGGTCTCTTGAAGGCAAAAAATTAGAATTGGCATAGATTGTGGATAGAGGGAGATTATAAAATAATTATCAGAGCTGTTAAGGGTGAGCATCCAAAGGCTTAGTTGTTGAAATTGATTTGTCAACAGATTAAGGCTATTCTTTCCTTTTTCTTTGAGATTTGAATTTCCCACATAAAAAGAGTTGGGAATCAAGTTGCCACCTGCTTGACCAAAAAAGGTGTCAAGGTATGGAAAAATTCTATTCAAATCGTCAAGTTTGGGAAGATAATTTCCCTAGTGACATCATCTCTCTAACCTCGAGTGATGAAGGGATGGCCAAGGGCCACGTGGAAGGGTAATTATTTAAGTCATTGGGTATTTATTACTATAATTGGTGCAATTATAATAATGCATGGGATATATTCTCAATGATCTTCGGTACTAGACACATGTTCCTTCCTTTGTGTGAGGCATGTCGGGGGTCCATTTATCTTAATTCTCCAGTGGAGGATTCCAATTGCATCTGCATTTTTGGTTTGGTTCTCTGTTGGGTTTACGTTTGGGTGGTTTTGTGGGTTGGCAATATGCCATTTAGTAATGAAGCATTCAGGGGGCTTAGAGGTGGTAGCAAGAAGTAAAATGAAGAGGGATCTTATAGGTGAAGAGGCAGGTGAATCTTTTACCTCTTTGATGGATGGTAAAATAAAAAATGTGGCAATGAGAGGGTGGCTGGAGAAATATTGGTTGGTGGTAGAAGAATTTAAAGAGGTCAAGGATGCTGAAATTTGTAAACGCATGTGAAGATTGATTTTGGATCTGAACCAGTTGATAGGAAGGCACAATGTTTTCAATATGGCTTAGGGTATTAGTGCCGCCAACATTCTGTCAAATTCCTCTAGTCAATTTATCCTCCACATGGAGCATGCAAGTTTGAGGGAGTGATTAATGAGCTTGCAATTCCAGTTTCTCGCTCTTACCAAGGGTTTTCAGGTAGTGGCTCGTGGTCAGGAAGATCTGTCTACGAATCTGGGGGCTTCTCTTCTAGCAGAAGCAAACATATAAATACTTGGTTGTTGTGTGACGCCTTCCTCTTCTTCAGCTTAGAGCATGGATGATTTGGAGGTGGAAATCATCACAGAAGTGTCTCCAGCTGGTCATAAGGGGAAGTAAGTGTTACCTTTGTCTCGTGAAGCAAGCATATAATTTTTGGTATCAGATGTAAGTGGTTAGCAGGTTAAAAAATTTGAAGGGGATTTCAAATGTAGACTTATTAGGTAGGGCAAGATATTGTACGTAGTAATTAGATGGATAGTTTGGGTGGTTAAAATCTAAGATCATCTCTTCCCCTTTTTTATTTATATTTTGGTCACACGATAAGGTGCTTTACAATTTTTTGAGATTCCATTGATGAATGTTACTATCATGGACTGACACTTCATGTATTTTTTGCACGCTAGGGCCTTCTACTTGGGTATCAATAGCAAAAAAAAGACGAGATTTAGAATTATAATACATTTTAAATTAAAATAAATGATAATATGTGTGGATGTAATATAAGGACATGGTGACACTCTTGTTACACTTATTTAAATATGGGTAATACTAAGCAAAAATAATAATACATATTATAAATCTAGTTAAATTTATATTTCATCCCAATCAAATACAAAGGGTTGACTTGAATTTTTTAATCATAACTATTGTGATGATAAAAAACCATTGTCTATGGTAAACATACAAAATCTAGAACACGGAAATTTGACTAGATTATTCCACATGCAAATGATCCATCCTAGTCCCATCCATAAATGTGTGTATTCCTTTCTAAGGCCAACACGAGGTCCTTTAGTTTATTATTTTGTCTTGTTTTCTTGTTCTATGTCTTAATATACCAATAATTATAGCATTTGCTCATATTCATATACTTTGTTGTTGTTGGGGTAATTTTGAAAAATGGAATTGCACTTATTCTTAACAACATGTTACATCTTGCCACGTGGCTCTCAAACATTATAAAAAGGTGGCAAAATATTACTCCATTACAATTTGTGGAAAGATAAAATGAGAAGTACAATTAATATGATGAGATAATGTATTCCATTATAATATTTTAAAAGATAAAATGACAACTACAACTAGCAATCACATGTGAGCAGTGCAATGTGAATGCCAAAAGGGATGTAATGGAGGAATTGTATGTAAAAAGGGGAAGGTAATAACTAAGAAGCAAATTTGTGTAAGTTAAGGTATATTATTTTTCGAATATATGAAGGAAGTGAGAGTGGAATGGAGGTAAAAATTAGTATGGTGGGTGGTCACGTAGTGTGGGGTAATGTTAGGGAGGAGTAACCATTTTGTATAGTTGTTTAAAAGAAAGCACATGAAATGTGAGTGAGGATAAGGGAACAAAAAATGCATAAAATGGAGTTGCCATATAGAAAATTTGTTTGCAAAGGATCAAATTTGAGTGTGAGTAGGAGCGGAAAATACACATGATTTGGAAACCGATAAAACATCTATATAAGATGTATTTAAAGGTGGATAAAAAGTAGGAGATGAGGGAGAGACTATGTAGTATGCTCCCCTCTAGATCTATAGGAACCCGCTTTCCCTAGGGAAAGTGGTAAGAGGAACCAATGTAATTTTCTGGTCACATACAATCACATGACATTTCTATCAATAATTTGAAGAAGAAAGGGCATGTTGTGTAGTCGCCAAGGTAATATATTGTGGAGATATGTCAGAACGTAAAGAGTGATTGATCGATAATCCTGAAGTGATTAGTTTTTAGCAATCTAAGGCATTGTGTTTTTTAGGTATTTATAACACATGTAAATGTAAGGGAAATTTGCAAGTCTCGTTTGTCAATTTGGATACAAAGAAATGATGAATAGACATGACATACTAGAGTAGAAATTTCATATAAATTTGATATTATGGTTTCTCTCTAACTATCAAGGCAATGATTACAGTTCCCTCCTATATATTCCTAACGGTTTTATCCATCAATGACCACCGAGGTCAAGGATTTTGATTGGATGGTGTTCAATTTGTTATATAAGACAAAGACATGAATGGAAGGTTGTGTTATCACTAAAAAATAGCACCCTTTGATTTACATGAATGTGTGGATGAGCAATTAGTTTTTTTGGGTAACATGGGATTGTCTCTCAAGTTATGAGACTTGCTACTTGAGATAAACCTTCAGAGAAGGATGGTTCCTCTACCTAGTCCTAATTCTAAACTACTCCTAAGGAAGGAAATGGAACTATCTACTCCTATTTTATGATTCTAAGGGACCAAGGAGAGAGGGAAATGCATAAAAATGGGAAATCCTACATTACAGCGGTGATATCACCAACAAAGGGGTTGAGAGACATTCTAAAATTAGGGATAGTGGAAACACAATGATGAAGGAGAGGGAAGACATAAGTACCATAATCCAAGACAACCTTCAAACCACCATTTCCATGAAACACAAAAAATGGGCCCTACAAGGAGAACAAAAGATGCACAAAATACCTGCAAATGTAATGAAATGTAAGAGATTTCAATAAAACACGAGCTAGGACAGATTAATAGCCACAAAACAAGTATTTTATTACTTTATAAGGATGCACAATATATTACAATGAAGGTGAAAGGAAATATTCACCATGTAGATACTTAAATATGAGGTTTGCAACCCATAGACGCATGTGCAGTACTTGAAAGAGAGCGCACAAGCATTACAAAAATGTCCAACCCTTTACAATAAGCATTACTCCACTATTTATAAAAGAAGGAGAGAAGAGGAGGAAGAGAAGAGGGAAACTCTATTTTTTTCTTCCATTTACCAACAACAAGCATTAAATTCCTACAAATCCACCTACAGTGTTGTCAGATGTACCTCCCTATGTCTTTTTTTCTTGTAGAAGAAGGAAGGAGGCCAAATTAGATCAAATTTGGATGGTTGAGCTAACTAAATCTGCGTATTAATGGCCCAATTGATGTTTCCTTGTTTTCCACCTACCAAAATCTTCCAAAATCTAATTTTGAATGGTCAAAAGTGTGGCCCGTGTTAGCAGCTTCCTAACAAGACCAAAATCATATGGATCTAATCTCTGTAACAAGAGTTATGGTGATTTGAAGATTGTAGCACAAACTGAACACGTAATGACATGTGGTGCATTTTGATTAATCTGAGGATCAGCTGATTGTTTGTATGCATTAAGGGCTGAAATATTTTTCTCTTTTCCACCTATCAAATGCCATCAATATCTAAATTAAACGATGCCAAATTCAAGGGCTTGATGAGACATTTCCAACGAGACCAATTTTGCGTGATTTGGAGGTCTAGAGCGAAAGTTATGGCCATTTGAATTTTTACATGTTGGGATGAAAAGGAGAGTTAAATGTGGCGGCCTTTGATTTGCTTGGGGATTTCCCTTTGTCTATGTTTGCATTGCTTTTCCTTTGCCACATTTTTTTCTTTCATTGGTTGCGGGGTCGGGCCTTATGAAACCTCCATTATCCATCACAAAGCTTAAACCAATGAGAAAGCTTCACGCACGTCTCAATGTCATTCCTCAGTTATAAGAACTCGAAGCACATACCAATGAGAAATCTCCACACTCCTTGCAATGTCAGATTGTTCTTTTACTTGAACTGACCACCATAAAACATGAGCCAATAGGAAATCTTCACACTTCATTGTAATACCAGTCTTCAGTTATATCATATCGACCCCCGCGAAGCGTGAACCAGCAAGAAGGCTCCATGTATGCCTCAATTGTAGTCCTTGATTTTACCCTAACTGAAAACTATGAAACGGGAGCTAATGAGAAAGATCCATGCTTCTCGTAATGTTAGTCTATCTTACTTTCATGTTTTCCTTTGATTTGTTACGCCTTTGCATCATAACTTATATCCGAGTGGACTTAAAATTGTTGGCTCCATAGAATTGTAGCCATGTATAGTGCCTTGACCACCCTTGACCACTCAAACCCAAAGCCCTATTGAACTCGGTTTATTCCACGGACTTGAGGTCCTTAAAATGCATATGCCTTGAAGAGTGTCGGAATGACGACACGTGCCCACCTTCAGTCATTGATCTTGTACCATATTTCATTGCCTTCCCCTGCCGCATGTTCATTGACTTTCCTTGACCTAATCTTGGACCCGAGATCCTATCCAACACAATTATTTTTGTAGACTTGAGGTCCACAAAATGCTTAAACCGTGAGGAGTGCCAGAATCCTGCCACGTGGCTTGTTTTTTGATGCTTAGCATTGAAATTGACGGCCAAATGAACATCATGTGGCCTTTTAAATATAATTCATTAATGGATAGTTGAGCCTCCCATGGGTTTTTTAAATACCAATGGTCAGTGCTTTAGAGCGGTGGAATTTGAAGGACATTTACACGTATTTTGCCCCTTAAAAATGGCTAAGTCCATTTTTAACCTTGTTAAAGCCAAAATAACCCTTGGGGTATTTTGGGATAACAATTTTCTAACCTCACGGGGTAATTTGCCTGCTCGATTAGATAAGTGGCCTTTTGTAATCCATTAGGCATGGAATTGAACCCAAAACTTTAAAACTGATTTAAATTTGAATTTTCCTTACCCCTGAGCCTGTTCTGAAGCACTTCATGGACTTAGAGATGATCTGAAACTTGAATTGATTCTCCCATCATAAAAATATTCTAAATCGAACTTTATGAGAGTGGAAAATTGTTTTAACTTGATGGTTTCACCCTATTTCCCTTGAAATCAATGATGAAACTGGGCAACAACAACCCTAATCTAAAATGCATGTAAATTTGATCATGTAGCTGATTTTTTGGGATGAATGAATGAACAATCTGAAGAGTCCTGAATCTTAATTTAGTTGTTCTGCTTTTGATCTTCTAAGAGACTACAGCTGACCCTTACAACCTTAAAACTCTCCAATCTCATATTTTCTGAACATATCTTCCTCGAAGTCCTTCATGAAGCATTATGAAATGAAACTATGCCACCCAAAGTAACATAACACTATGAAAAGAACTTAGGGAAACTGAAACTGCTATATCAACAACACAATGTGTTGAAAATCACTTAGAGGAATCGAAAACTAAAATACTATGTACAAGGGAGGAACTTCACTTCAGTAGCAATGCTCGAGGTAGATCCCATTGATCTAGGTATGATATTCTTCTCCATCTAATCTTGACAACTAGAAAGCATTTTTTATCTTACAGCCAGAAATGATGTAGGGTCCACTCCATATTACGTCAAACTTAGAATGTCTACCTGGTTTGGCCCTGTTTACATCCCACTTTACGACTAAGTCTCCTACTTGGAAGCTCCTAGCTTTGGATTTCTTATCAAAACTCCTCTTATTGATCCATTTCCCTAATTTACATTGATTGGTTTCTTGGCTCTTTTAGCTCCGTGAGATCTACATACCTGACTTCCATAGCTTCAAATTCAAACAACTCCAGTTGTTTGATGAGCTCCAATGTTGGTAATTCAAGAGATATTGACAACCTTTCTTATTTTCCATAAATCACTTTATCAAGAGAGATACCATTTGATCTCTTGGGAGTAATCCTATCAACCCACAAGGCTGATTTCAAATTTGTGTGCCAAGTCCTCTACTTTTCATCCTAGGTCCTTCTTATGATCCTCAACAGTTTTTTATTTTTGGTCTCGGCCTGACCATTACCTTGGGGGTAATAATTAAAAGATGAGCTTAGGTAGATTACATTTTTAGCAGCCCAATCAGATATATTTGTACCAAGGAAAGCGAAAGCATTATAAAAAATGATTGTGGAAGGAACACCAAATCTCACCACAATACCTTCATAGAAATCCATAATGCTAGCCTCATTTGCGTCCTACAGTGCAATTGCCTTTGTTCACTTGGTGAAGTATACTGTGGCTATAAGGATCTATTTGTGACCTAGGCTTGAATTTGGATTGATCACTCCAATGAAGTCCAGTCCCTATTGTACGAATGGTTGATCTACATAGATGGGGTGGAGTGGAAGAGTTGCTAACCTTTGTTTACTCGTAAAGAAGGCACACTTTTTACATTTTTTGACCCATGAATAGTATTTGTTGAAGAGGTTAGGCTAATAATACCTAGCCTTCATGATCTTGACAGATGTTACCCTTGGAGCAAATTGATCTCTAGTTTCTCCATCACGGAACTCATGCAATACCTTCTCAACCTAATATATTTCAATGTACCTTAGAAGAACACCATTTACATCTTTCTTGAATAGAATGCAGTAACAAGCACATGTGGAATGGATTGAAGTCTGAAATAATTTCTTTTAAATTTATGCAAACCTTGAGGGCATCGACTTATTTGGAGAAAGTTGATTATATCATGAGTCCAACAGGGAATAGGCAAGGCATCAGCTAGCTATTCTAGGTCATCTTGAAACACTAAAATGGTCTCTTCATTAGTGTGTTGGCTTGAAACTAGCTACTCACACAACCCCTTACCTCTGACTAGCTTATTCACCTTCATATCAATGTCATAATCCATCACCTTGGTTATCCAGCCAACTCTTTTCTCATTCAGGTCCTTGTTCAAAAGAAATTCTTTTACACCAGCATGTGAAACTAGCAAATGGATCTTGTTGTTGGAAACTAAATGTCTGAACTTCTTCAAGATTCTTGTAATAGCCAAAACATGTTTTTCAATAATGAGTATCTCACCTCAAAATCCTCAAGATTTTGGTTGAAAAATGCAATAGGTTGTTCTGATCCTTCTTCATTCAACTACACTAGTATGGTTGATATCGTTTCAGCACCTCCAAAGGCATACGAGGTACAATCCTTTGAGAAATCTATATTTATGAGAGTTGGATTCCATACAATTGCATGTTTGATGGCTTCAAAGCTTTCCTTTCCCTCAATAGTACACTCGAAGGCCATACTCTTCATTAGCATCAATGTTAGTGACTTGATAAGATTGGAAAATTTTGGAACACACCTTCTGCCAAATTTGATCCTTCCTAAGAATCTTTGGAGTGCCTTTTTGTGACTTGGTAATGGCAATCCAAAAATGGCACTAACTCTTCCTAGACCAATTCTTAACCCTTCTTTAGAAACAATATGGCATAGGAGTTTACCTTTATGAGCTAGGAAGATGCATTTTTTAGGATTGAGAGAAACTCCAAACTGTAGTCACAAAATCACACACTTTAGACATTATTTAGTCCCGGTCTCATACTACTATTCATATGGTTTTTGAGTGAAGAAAGTACTAATTAACCCTCATCTCTTGGCCATTTTATTTTGCTTTTTTTCATCATTGTCGACCTCCCACACATGCATGCCCAGTCTGTATATGTCATTATGTGCTATTTTACATTTGACTAGGGTGCCCGTGCTAGTACTAGGCTGCCGACAGACACCCTGGTCCCAATCGGGGCACCTTGATCCTTTTCCCACTTTCCCACCACTTTTTGGGAATTTTCTAACTGTTTGAACATTTCATATTTCTTGTGGTAAGCCTTTTTGGGGTTAATTATGAAATTCGAACAAGAGAACATATAAATATAAAGTTATGTGACCATAATGAGGGACCAAGCACTAGTCATTACTATTATCGCCTAAGGTTACATCCATTAAAGGATACAATTGCATTCATCTAGGTCCATCACAAAGGCTAGTTTATCTACATCACACTCCATAGGAGGGAATATTATTCTATTATGTCTACCATTCTATTACATTTTCTACACATAGTTATTGCTTGCTACTTTCACAAAGTGCAACTAACACACGAGCATCTTAGGGCATGATTGCACACACTTGCACATAGAACTACATCATGTTTGAGATATAGTGCAACACTCGGTTAGTAAGTCCACCATTGTGGCAACTGAGGACAGTTTGACCCCTTCATATGTATCTTTATTTTTTTAGGGTTTGATGCATGTCTTGTGGTTTTACAGGTATTTTCTTCATCATTGACTATCGGTGACATCTAGCATAGTTTGGATACATTAGTGCAATAGAAAACGAAGGCTTCAGATCATCTAGCGACCCTATAAATCTGGTTTTTGGACCTCCTGCATAGACCAGGGCACCTAGAACACAGATTAGGTGCCCACGGGTGCCCTGATCCTCTCCCATATGCCCCAATCCACTCAAATTTCTTGGATTTGCAAGTTTTTAGACCTTGGCATAGTTGTTTCCTCCTCATGTTTCTCTAGTCAACTCTACGACATAGTCCAGCAAGTTTTTTGAATCAGCTAAGTGTTGGGATCACGATTTCTATTAGACCAAAACCCATGACTGTTAGTCTCCAATACAATCACCAGAGTTAATGAATACATGGGAGGCGGTTAGTCTATGTCACGAATCCCAAGGGGAGTGCTGACAACTAGCCAACAAACCTCCCCGCAACGTTACCCTAGGGGATTTGAACCCATGACCCCTTGCTCTTATACCATTTGTTGGGATCATGATTTCCGTTAGACCAAAACCCATGAATACACGGGAGGCGGTTAGTCCATGTCATGAATCCCATGGGGAGCGCTGATAACTAGCCAACACTAAGCTCCTTCTAACCCTTCTTTGCATATTAGGGTTTCTATTTTCATTAACCTGAGTTGTTTGGGTAACTTTCTATATTTACTTGCTACTTTTATTTACTATTATTTGCTATTTTTCCTAATTATATTAATTATCCTAAACCCAAATTGTAGTTAATCATTTTGGTGAGCCCGACCTCTTTCACACTTAGGATCATTGTTTTTCCTCTATCATGGCTCCCAAAGTTCCTCAAGTTTCTTTATCTGATTTACTTAAGAGATGTCCCTATTATCAAGATACTCTTCAAAAATCCCTAGACATCATGTAACATCCTCAAAACACACCACCAGATGAGATAAGTCCTATATTCGATCATTTATCTGATGACCCTAGTCCTAGTAATCCTCCATCTAATCAACCGTTATTAGAATCAATTCAAGCTTTATATTCTTTGTTTCAAGACAAGTTTACAACTATGGAATCCTCAATCACATCTCTAAAATATGAAATTTGACATCTTAAGGACACTTCTCAAGATCATGTTTGTTATCCCTCTCCATCTCATTTTATATATGTTATATGTGCTCATATTAGTAATCCTTAGGTTATACCATTACCAGAGCCTCTCATCATTAATCACAATATTAAGCAACATTACCTTCTTATTGAGCTCCTTAATAGGTAATTGATCACTTTACCACCTACTCATTGTTATCCTCCTTATCGAATGGCAAAATATCAAGGTCATTCATATTGTAATTATCATCGACTCAATGGACATATTGATAATAACTGCCACACTTTACAATGAAGAATCAAACATCTTGAGTGTCAGGGATTTATCTCATTCAATGCACGACATTCTGTTGCATGTCCATCTACAAATTATAGATCCACATGGGCTCCTAAATTTGTTCCTTCTATGATAAATGAGCTTCATGCCACCATTTCTAATGTGACTTCTTCAAACAGTCAAGCACCACCTAAGCACCCACCTATTAAAATCAATATAGCACCTCCTCCTTTCAATACATCTACAACATTACCAAGTCAAAGTACACAACCACCTCTCAAAATCAATCAACCTTCTTCTTCAGTAGTGTCATCAATACCACCAAAGCTGCCACCATTCAAGCTTTCTAATCATACCAGTCCACTTTCATTTCCCATTCATTTTGTTAAAGAAACTACCCCTCCACTCAAGTTATCTACGACATTACCGCCTCAGCGTCCCATCACTTTTCTTAAGGAAACTTCTCCCTATGTTGATCCACTTAGTGTCTTTTTACTATACCTCCATCACTTACACACTTGGGGGGCATAACATCTAACACACACCCCACCATATTAGCATTAACGCATCTATCATCTTTGCATTATCATACATCAATATCCTATCTTAGACATACTCATCGCATGTTTTAGCATCGTCATTACCCGATAACACACTCTTGTGCTTCGGTTCACACTTGATTGTTGAGGGCTTACTACACATGAACCCCACACACTACACATTATTTACTACACACTACATCTATTCACACACCGTGCATCTTACATCATACATTCTACTTTTAGTCTACATCATTTCGACATTTACATGTCTACATGTCATACATTGTACTAGTCTTCATCATACATGTGTCACACTACTATTGTCCTGGAATTTAGCATTACTCATTCTGCATACTGCATAACACTCATCTCACATTACTATTGTATCTACACATATTACCTAGCACACTATACATTGCATTTTATACATCTTACACATCATATGGTCACCTATTATAATCACACCTACTACACATTCTTCTACGCGCTGCACTCACTACCCTATGACGCATACTAGTCCCTCGGTCCATACTTAACTGCCAAGGGTTTACCAATCAAATGGACCTTCTCATTCTTACATGTTCATCATTCAACCCTCTATCACGTGACATTACTAGATTAGTGACATATGTTTTAGGCTAAATGGTCAACTATCCCTTCACCTTGTAGTGGTATGCACTTTAGGATACATTGTCACTCCCTATATTATCTAGAAGTGATAGACGCTTTAGGCTACATCATCACTCATTCAATCATCTTGTTGTGATATACGCTTCAGCTATAAGGGTCACACACATACTTCGTTTATAGGTTTCATCTCATCAACACACACATACACATTCATCACAACGTGTTAGGCACAACACACATTTCGACCATTTCCCAATGATGCACTCTCGTTTACGGTTCATTCTTGACTATTGAGGGGGCAAACCAAATGAACCTCATTACATACATCTCTATTCACTCGGGGGGCACGTGGATCCTATCATCCATCTTGCATTATATTCCATCCATCCACAACATATTACATATCTTGGTTACTTTTACTCTTTCTTACATTTGCTTGTACATGGTTATTTTATTACACATGATAGTTAGATCTCTTGTATGTCATTTTTCTATACCATACACACATGCGTGTTCACACCTTTTCTCAATTGTGATCACAGATACATGCCTTTTTCAATTTTCACACGTTACTGATGTTCACCTTCTACCCATCCTACATTGGTTGTCAGGGGCATCCACATTCGTCCCTCACAGGTCCTATTGTTTCATTTTGTACTTAACGCTTTAAATTACTTGATTGTATATACTTTTGACATGTGAGTTATTTTTCTAACATGTTAATGGGTGCTTCATGTGCATAATTTTTTTTCCAGGATTATTTGCTCCCATGGTTATCTGTTGTTTATACTTGTTTTTTTTGTTTTCTATTGTATACGGGCCTTGCCCTTTGTTTGGTGTGCACACTTCTTTGGTGTATGTGGACATGATGGCCTTGCATGTCTTGCGACATCGTGAGTGATGTCCCATGTTTGCAGCCTACTTTGTGTGGCTTACTTTGTCTTCTTGTGTGTTTACATTACTATATTGATTGGTAGCTTATACATTGTTTGCATATATTACACATTGTCTTATACATGCATGTTTGTTAGTACTAACACTTATTTTGGCTAACCTCTTGTTTGTGCATGCCTTGGTTTCTACCAAGAAATTTCCTTTCCCCTGTAGGTAAGAGTTATAAATTTCATGTGGTTGGTCTTCTTTTGGGGTTGTATTCTCCTATCAGTGACATCATATGCGCCCCTAAAGAGGGGGGCATCATTCGGGGTTTTACATACTACATAATGCTTCTACACCAGTTCGGTTTAGTTAGTTTCCACCCTTAGCATTGTGTGTTATACAAAAATGGGTTCAAAACAGTATAAAAACCCCATACACAACAGATTTTACAAGACATGGTAGTCCTTAGCATTCTGGGGAGCAGTTATAGGTTAGAGGATACAACAAACTTCCTTTCAACAATACTTCAACCAATGGCATCGGATCTCCCAAAAAACCAGGTAGTACAAAGATCTCTTCATAAAAACTCAGGGAAGCAGTTACAAGCTGGACAATAATGTAGCTTTCTCCCTACACTTCTTCGGCCTACGGTGTCGAATCACCCAAAAAAACCCAAGACATGATATCCTCTTTCTACACTTTTTCTCTTGACATGGATCAGGTGCACATGTTCCATTTTTCATTTACGTACTTTACATTTACATGTTTTCACATACATATACATGTGTTTTTACATATACATGCGTATTTGATTACTTGATCATTTTCTCCTTGTAGGTCCCTCCATATGAGAAACAAGCAGTCAACAACAACTACAAAAATGGGGGAAACAACAACAACATCTTATGGTAGCACATGATGGGTCGTTGTATTCTCCAATCATTTAACTAACATGATCTTCTGTTAGTGTCATTATAAACCAGGGCTGTGTCCTAGGTTGTATGCAATGGAGCTTTATGTAACAGGTCTTCCTATTGGGTCTTCTGTTGGGGGGTTGTTGTGAGATATTTCTAATTTGGTTACTAATCTATGGAAACTCAATGTAAATCTATGGAATTTAGTTACTGTGATGAAATGAAGTTTAAAAGCTATAATTCTAATTTAAATGGAAATACACACACAGAATTTGAAAGAACGGAATTGAAATTGCACACTTGTAACTAAAACTCAGTCAAAGCAAAAGCACATGCTAACTATACTTTGCATAAAGGGAAACACACATTCTAAATAGAAATTTTAATAGGGAAAACAAATACGTTCAAATAGAGATTGCATGAAACATACTGAAATAGAGATTGTATGAAACATATAGAAATAGAGATTTCAGTAAAAGTTATTAGAAAACCATATGCATATGTGAATGTAAACAGCCTCTTGTCTCCTTATTCGAGTGGGCCCTTGCTCTCCCTTGGGATAGAGGAAATCTCAATAGCTATAGATCCTCAAAATTATGCTCACTTATATTAATTCAAATAATTTTCATGACAATTTCAGTATGTGGAAAGAAGAGTGCTAAATACAACATGGCATATACTGCAGATTATATCTCAAAATAATAACTACTCCATAGTGTTCTTATGAAGGTGTCTTTATATAGACACAAGTAGTTACAGAATATGCCATAATATCCAGCACTAACATCTCCCACTAATCAACATTAATCAAGACTCATAAATTCCTATAGGAATGCTAGAAACAAGTCCCATACTTATAGTCGATAGATGGAAAAAGACTTCAAATTTCACATTCCAGCTCTAAACTCAGACTTCTTAATTACATTGGCAATAAATGTTCATTATTTCCCTGCACACATCATCACATTTATCTCACGAAGGTAGTTAGTAGGAATTTATATGGTAATCAGGTTACATGAGAAAAAGAAAGGAAAATGCATTAAACTCACTAAGATATAACTATACAAAGCATCCCCATGCATTAGAAAATCATATCTAAATGAAAATTTATTAATCATAGGAATGATATAAATGAGCCAAATAATGCACTCATCACTTTCCCCACACTTTACATGTTACATGTCCCAATGCAACTTATATACGCCCTACCCTATGACCAAGTTGTTGGGCCATGTCATACTCTTCAAATTGGTCAGCATATTGCTCCCCGGTAACTTTACATCCCTGAGTGTTGGAATTTACTTCAACCCAAGCTTTGAAACTCTCATTTGATTATGCAACATTGTTTTTCTAGGAGGTAGTAGGACTCAAGAGGAGAGATGGTCACACCTGAAGTCCTACCCATTCATCATTGTATTGCTTGCTAGTATTTTCTGACAACTTCCTTATGATTGTGATGAGGGCATCACCTCGTTGCATACTCCAACTCAAATTTTAAGGTGAAACAACCTCCCTTTGCTTTAATGGTAAGCTCAAAGTGTCCCATCTCCTATCACATGCCTACCTTGCTGCTCCAAAGTGCTACTGACTAGAGGTTTCAAATTTCTCCACACATTTTAGTAATATTTTTGAAGTATTCTCTCCAATATCAGCTTAGTAGTAAAGAGATCTGAAGTTTTTCCACATAGCCACGTTAGTGTGATGTGTAGGCCGAATATAGAATCTGATTGTTTGAGATATGTGATTGAAGATATCCATTTGTTCACCCCACATTATCTAACTTCAAATCAAAGAATAAAATTATTTCAATTAAAAATCCTCCACAAACAAATTAATGAAGAATTCAGGGACATTGGGAACTAACATATTATGGAGGTAGAACTCACAGAGCAGGTTTTGAATTTTTGGGGTACTGGATTTGTAAATGGATAAAAAAACATTACCATTAGGAGCTTCGCAAGGCACCTGAAAACACAACTGTAATAACTATCAAGAGTAAAACTACTCTTGAACAAACATATTGTAAATCAAAGATGGTTTCCTACAAGACAGTAGCTTACAAGCTAGAGGATAGACAGAGTCCAAAAGAGATTGTAATTTCTGTTTTTCATCTTGAATGATTTCCATCTCCCCCTTTAATTTTTGGTTTTCCTTCTTTAATTCTGAATTGAGAAGAGACAATTTGTGGACATCATTCAAAATGCTAAGACCTTTATCTCTCTATCACTTTAGGCTGCTAACTTCTATTTGTAAAGTTGTGATTTCTCTAACCTTTTCTAATGTGCATTGAGTAAATTCAGTTTGTAAAGACATATTTGTTTCCTCCATACCTCTCAACTGGGCTTTAAGGAGTGTAATCTCTTCCAAATAACCATGAGGTTCAAAAGCTTGACATAACCTGAGGTGACCAATTTCCATTGCAATTGATTTCGGCATTGGATTTTGTGCTTCAAGTACCAAAGTAGTTTCTGGAGCTACGGAGTGGACTTCTAAAGATGTGGGTATAGCCGAGCTCTATGGGGTAGGAATAGCTACAGTGAATATAGTGTCTGGTGATTTGTCAGTGGGGACAGCTAGATTTTCTACCTCATCCCTTACCTCCCACATAGGGGCAGAAGCATCAACAAAACCATTTGACTAGGAACTTCCAGGTTTATGCAATGCACAGGACCATCATGGCCATAGGAAAATAGAAGAAGAGGGATTCAAGGTATTCCTACCTTTAGAACTAGAAGGTGTTGAAGATGGGCTCACTTGATCACTAGATTTTTTCATGTTTGTCTAAGCGCCATGTTCCTCCTTCCTCTTGTGTGTACGGTGACTAACTGATGCGATAGCAGGCTGAGGTGTGGAAGATGGCCCTAGTTTGAGCTGCTTCGGCTTGGAACCTTCCCCCACATTCATCCTTTCAATCCTTCGCTTTGGCTTAAAAAAACTTTATGCGAGCATAGTAAATGAATGAGCCCTAGGTGCTTTAGCACTACCTTTCCTCCTCCAATCTTGTATTTTAGGCTGACTTTGATAACTGCATCTATCAATTATTTTGGTAAATTCACCCTAAGTGCAGGTTTAACACATCCTTTCTTTAAATGAATGATAATTTTGAGTGAATCACCACCCAGCAAATACAGGTAGTCATCGTATATAAAGTATATGTTAACCCATTTGGCCATCCCCTCCAAATTTCAGGCATATTGTCCCTCTTAACTCCTTTTTAAACACCATGGGATGTAAGGATTACTTTGAGAAATTCCTCACCCTCCTCATGAAACAGAGAAATCAAGTCTTTAAGGGGAGTATTTTTCATGACTTTCAGACCAAAATCCAGTAAACCAGATAGTTTAGAAACTACCTGGCTAGTAATATCCACTCATTTCTCTCCAACATATGAGCAAGTAGCTTCAAAATTCTCCAGGAATTCATCCACTATTCCTTAATCAAAACCTTTAAATTTTTGGATGAATTCAATCCAACTGGAATCATAAAATACCTACGAAAGCACAACGTTCATGAGTAATGGGTCTAGAGAATCATGCTCTGAATTTTTCTTTTGTCCCATGATGAAGGCGAATGAATCAAAACATTAGAGAAACAAGAACTAGGGCATTCTTGATTTCACGGTGTAATGGCAGGTAGAATGGTGCATTCAATATTCACAAAGCAATGGTAGGAAGTGGTTAAGAATTATTAATTTGAAATGCACCTGGATCCTTGAATCGTAAAAGCAGATCAAATTTGGTGGCATAAAATGTTGACAAGACCAGGTATCTTTGAGTAGTTTTGATATGTGAGATGGCACACATCCCATCACTTGAAATGGAAATTCCAAATGTCCCTTTCATAGAATGTGACACATTTGGTGTGCGTGGAAATCATGAATCATTACACCCTCATGTCGTCATGTCATAGCATCAGATTCGAAAGGATATCCATAATAAATAGATTGAACATTGTGTATGGATACAATCGTGATAAGTTCATACATGGGAAGTTGCTTCATAAGGAAATATCCGTAGTGAATTAGAATGCACTTACCCATGCTAGTTCAGTATCTGATAACTGTATATTTCCACATCTTGCAGTCTGAGATAAAATACGATTAGTGGCCTTGAAACAATGAATATTTCTACATTTATTAAAAACAAAACAGCTAGCTAAGGGAAGAAGATCAAGGTCATGACCATCCTCCTTTATTGAAATTGAAAGACAACAATTACTCTTGGATGGAAGGGTGAAGATCTGCCTCAGCATGTATTTCTTCACTCAACATGATGTCACTGGTGAAATTTCCCTTGTCAAGAGTTCATTGATAAACCCTGAGTCTGTTTCCATTCACAACAATATTCCTTATGTTGTCATTGATTGGTAACAGTCACACAGAGTTGTTATCAAACACTTTGTCGAGCTGATATAGGCCCAACCAGTGTGTCCGTAACTTACCTTTAAACTGTTGATATTTGGAATCAAAGAGTAAGACCCATTCTCCCTCATGAAACGTCTTGGATTTGATATGATCATCATGTCAAGTCTTCCTCTTATGTTGGATAATTTCAGCATGTTGATGTGCTTCCATCTGCATTTCATCTAATTCGTTCAGCTACATCACCCGTTCATGTTGTGCTTCATCCAAATTTATGTCGTCTTCTAGTGTTGTTATCTAGGTGCGTAACTCAAACTTTACATGTAAATGTGGCTTGTTTCCATATACCAACTCACAGGGAGAAAAACTAGTAGTGGTTTTTCAGGTCGTTTTATAGGCCCAAACTGCCTTGGGAAGTTTTGGTACCCAATTTTTCCTGTCAGCACTGATCACTTTAGTTAGACTCTTCTCAAGTTCTATTGTTGGTGACTTCCACCTGCCCATTGGATTGGGGATGATATGGTGATGATTTCTAGTGCTTTATTTTGTAGATTTCCATAAAAGACTCAATCATTTTAAACACAAATTGAGGGCCTTGATCAGATACAATGGCCCTGGGGGCCCCAAATCGTAGCAATATTTGATTGTACATGAAATCAACAACAACATCCTCATTGGCAGATTTCAATGCTTGAACTTCAGCCCATTTTGTGATGTATTCCATGCATACCAAGAGGTATTCTTTCCCAAAATATGGGTTATCAAAAGGTCTAACGAAATCAATTCCCCATTTCTTAAATGGTCCTAAGACCAATTGAGGATTAAGATGCATTTTCATGGATAGTATAGGCTTCCCCATTCTTTGACATACATCACACTGCCACACATACTTCTTGCAAGTATTGTGGAGGGAAGGCCAATAGTACATAGCTTCAAGGACATTGTGAATTGTCCTCTTTACTAAGTAATGTCCTTCTCCTGGCTCATCATGACAAGCTCGTAGTATATTGTATACTTCATCTTCTCGAATACACCTGTGAAGAACCATTTTAGGACAACATTTGAATAAAATTCCATTACACCATTTATATGTTGCACTATTTTTAACCAATCTTCGTCTCTCTTTATGAGTAAAATAGGAAGGAAACTTCCCTGTAGTTAAATAATTTGCAAGATCGGTGAACCGCGAAGTCTGAGCTGATTTAGCAAACAAATGTTCATCTCAAAATTGATCCTGGAATACCTCATCATTACCTAAAACATTTAATCTCAAAAGAAAATCAACAACAACATTTGATTTCCCGGGCTTATCCATAATGGTCAGATTGAATTCTTGTAACCAGATTAACCATCTAATAATCCAACCTCTGACTACTGGTTTATTCATCAAATATCGGATGGCAGAGTGGTCATTATAAACATAGATTTTATACCCAGTGATGTAATGTCATAATTTATTCAAGGATCAAACAACAACTAAAAATTCCTTTTTCCGTAGTGGTATAGTTTCTTTCCGTAGGAGTCAAGTTCTTGCTGATAAAGTAAATGGCATACATGTGATCCTCTTCATATTTCTACCCAAGAACAGCTCTTATGGTTGTATTGGAGGCATCAGTGTTGATATAGAAAGGTTGCCCCCAATCAGGGCCTCATAAGACTGGGGCAGTGGTCAGCTTCTCCTTGATAATATTGAATGTCTGCCGACACTGAGGGGACTAGCCAAAAACACAATCTTTTTTCAGCAATGAAAACATATGTGCAAAAATTTTACTAAAGTCTTTGATGAATCACCAATAATACCCTCCATGTCCAAGGAAACTTTTGATGTTAGTCTAATTTGTTGGTGTAGGTAGTTGAGTGATGACTGCAATATTTTTGGGGTTAACCTGTATACCTTTGGCAGAGACATGGTGACCTAAGATATTTCCCTGATCAACCATCATCAAACATTTTTCATGACTCGGGGATAGTTGGTGTTGCTCACATCTACTCAATGCTTTTTCAAGTTTATTCAGAGATTAGTCAAAAGTGGATCCATGGATAGTAAAATCATCCATGTAAACTTCAACATAGTCATTTGTAAGATCTACAAAAATGGCCAAGACTGCTTTATGAAACGTAGCAGATGCATTACAAAGCCTAAAAGTTAAGACTCGATAAGAAAATGTACCCCAAGGGCAAGTAAAGGTGGTTTTATCCTGGTCAGCGTGTGCAATACTTATTTGGTTATGCCCACTAAACCCATCCAAGAGAGAAAAATATTTCTTACTGGCGAGATTGTCCAGAACTTGGTCAATAAAAGGCAGGGGAAAATAATCTTTCTTGGTGGCTTTATTAAGTTCCCTATAGTCAACACAAATTCTCCATTTACCATTTTTCTTGGGAACTATAACTAATGGTGAGACCCACTGACTATCAGATATAGGGTAGATGAATCCTACCTTTAGCAAATTTTCTATCTCGTTTTTTATTGTCTCTAAGTGATGGGTTAATTCTTCATTGTGGCTGCCTTATAGGTTTAACATCTTCAGTGTAGATATGGTGAGTACCAATGTTAGGATGAATTCCCCTCATATTAGTGTGTTAGCATATGGATTTGCACGCATGCAAATGACATGTAACAATGTGGGAACGAAGTCCCTCCTCAATGAAGGTGAGGTTGCCTTTATTGAAAACCAAAACTGTATTTACATCTATACATTCAAAATTGTATGTGGGGGGTGTTTTGGAACATCAATGGAAAGAAAAGTGGGATGAGGGAGATGGAATGGGATGAAGGAAAGGAGTGAAATGGAAGGAACTGAAAGAACATGCAAGAGTTAGGTAAACACAGAGCCTAATATTGCATGAAGAAGAAAGACGAATAACTAACACAAATAAAATGGAGTTTGAGTTAGCCAAACAAGAATGTGTAAACGGGAACACACATGAGCAAGTAGATAATTGGATCTTGATCACTATGAAATAGAACAACTGATTAATAATGTTGAAAATAAGATCAAAGATAATATTTTCATGTAAGATTCAAACACCTAACATCTAATGAACATAGGAACATCAAACATTACAAGAGACAATGAATGAAACACAAAGTTCGTATTTCATTAACTCCAAAATGTTTTTCACAAAAGAACACAAAGCTTCTTCCTAAAACAAAGCTTGTACACAAAAGTATTTCTTCTCCTTTCTCAAGTCACCCTTTACAAATGAGCCCCTCACTTCCTTTTATAACCCAAAAGTTGGTTACAAAGTAGTTAGGGTTTTTACATGATAATTAAATAAGGCACTTAAGTGACTTTTGACTTTTTCAACAGCTTTATTAAAGACAACCTAAAAATAGAAATTACTTAAAATATCCATATTTTTCCAAAAACAAATAACAAAACCTTTTTAAAATATACAATAATAACCAGTGCCTTATCCATTGAAATGGGGTCCGCCTATCTCAAGCGTATGAGAAATGGACTCTCCCACTTCATTAGATACCAAGAAAATTAACTCCCTGAGCCGCCAGTGAAATTAGGATCTGCTGCTTTTGCCAGTTGAAAGGATCTAAATCTTCCCAAAGTTTCAAACATATTTTCTTCTTCTAGAGGTTCATTTGGTCAAAGAATAGCCTCACAAAATACCTATAATTCAAGAATTCTACTTGGCATATCATTTAAATTAACAATTTTAGATTGAACGTTCTCAAATAAGTTCTTTAATTTGATGCACCACTCCATTGAAATTGACAAGAAATTGTTGGCGGGAGTGTACATGTCCTTAAACAATTGTGAAAATTGCTCTTCCACCTGCTCCGATGAACACCTTTGATTATGCTCATTTACGAGGTTGCAAGGAATCTCAGCTATGAATTCTTGAATTAAGGAGAGTGAAGTGAAGGGTTCATTGCACATGCTCTCATAATGGATCATAGAATCCTTGAGAAGTGTCTTCCTTGATTTTAGATGCATACACCAAATAAAACGTGTCCCTTGATGTTCAAATTCGAGAATTCCTTCGATGGCTAAAACTGAAGATTCCATACTTGTCATCTCTTACAAACTAGGCAATATCTCATCCAAATTTGATATAGTAAAACAAAAGTTTCTTTGAAAGAAAGAATTGGATCAAGATACGCACTGACATCTTCATGAAGCTTAACCATGGTCTTGATCATCCCTTGGCCTAAAATGAGAATCTCTGAAAGCTAAGTTTTAGTGACGTGGCCTAATGTGTTTATTTATTTTGAAAAATTGAGAGTCTCTTAATTTGGGGCATCCATTGCATCAGGTACGGGGAAAGTGGATGATATGGGATTTATCAAATGTTGAACATATTCCACTAATTGATTATTTTCGGCCTTGAGCTAAGAGTTTTAAGACTTGCATTTCTCAAGTCTCTTTAGCACTATATCAATTGAATCTCTAGCCATTGCCATGTCACTTTCTAATGTAGACCTCTCTAAGTCCAAGTCTAGAAACTTAATAATCAGTAAGTTTCATGGCATCACACTCCTTATCAACTTGTGGGATGGTGAGATCTGTAAACCTATTTCTGTCACTATCCACCATTATTTGAGAAAACACCTTAGGATTCTTTGGAATGACATCGTTTCAAAGTTTGAAAAGGGCATAAAAATCAATTGTCAATTGCCTTGACAACCCTCTTCCTTTTCTTAACCTCAGAAATCAACCTAGGAAGGAGTATCATGCACTATTTCTGTATACAAAATCCTAGATCTCAAATCAATATTCTCATTATTCTCGAAATCATGAGATCTTGCTTGAATCCTATCTACAACCTCGATTTGAGGAGAAAAAACCTCAATATCCACTTCCTAGATTATTCATAAGATTTTGGGAAATCCCTTCATGAACTACATGCTCTAAAGTGTTTGATATTTGAGTTACCTAAACTTGAGTGGATGCTTGTTTGAAACATGACTGAGGATTGTTTGCCACTAGCTTCTGAGCATTATTAACGATGTGGTTAGAAGAATCTATACTCGAGGTAGAAAATCTAGACACATTTTCTCTTACTTCTTCGAGTTTATAGGATCTTTAGATCTTTCTCCTCATGACACGTTACTTGGTGAAGTAGGATTTTGGCAACCACTCCTGTTCTTGCTTGTTGTGTATGATTGGATGGTACAGAGGTTGATGGAGAAGAGAATTTGGTCGACTAGAGGCCTCCTCGTGTTGGCAATTTTTGTGATGTTGAAACATGATCTAGAATTGATTGCAACTTGGAAAGTTCTCTATCATACCAAGATATTCTTCTTTCAATAATTGGTTGATTCTTGCTATCAAGAGAAAATTCATCTCTTTTGGTCCATTCGATTCGAGGTAATGGGGTAAGAGAAACTACATCATATGAGGGATCAATGACATCTTCATCATCATTTATGAATGAATTGGGAGGGCTCTTGATGCAGAAGGCCTTGATCTGAGAAAGTATTAGGTGAGGGTACTGTCATCTTCTTACCTCATGTTCGTCCGAACAAACAGCTAAGAAATATTCCATGGTAGGATTATGTTGATACTTTGCACCCAGAATCTTCTGCATATATCCATTGATATCAAACTAGGCTCTCTTCACATATGGATGGATGGTTATCAGAGCAAACTCATTTTCCATGATTTTTGCACTAAAAATATTTGGACATTGGTAATTCCCTGATTTGGATTGGGAAATGAATTCCTGAACGGTGCTTGTCACTAAGAAGGTAGTGAAATTGGAATAATTGTCATGCGCTAGCTCCATTAATTCCCATCTGTCACTGACATACATAGGAAGTTTCCATGGGGTACCAGCAAAGGCACTCACGCGAATGTAGGAAAAAGATGAAAATTGAATAAACCAGGTTCCCCATTGGGAAATGACACTCATGTCTTCTTTAGAAAACATTTCCTTAGTATTCCAATTTAGGTTCCAAATCACGCAGGAAGGTGAATGCATCGTTGACTCTTCTAAAATGGTGAGAACTATTTTTGAAACTGAGTTAAGGGTAATAATGAAAAACACTATTTGAAGGTCCCATGACCCCTCTCGTTTCATGTCCTGAAAATATACTTTCTTCTTGCTACTGCATAAGTTAGATACGATGTCATGTAGAAGCATCCAGTCATCTTAACTTCTGTCAATTGTTTGTGAAGGGTGTTACTGATGATGGTGTCCCAATCCACAAACTCTTTCTTGGCTAGGATGATACAGATAAACTGATACATTCATGGGTGGAAAATCCTAGCAAAGGGTAGACCAAAAACTTGACCTAGGAGAGTAATCATGTCCTTGATTTCTTCCACGAACTCAATGCGATACAGTTTTTTGAGAAGCCTAACAATTTGAGGTCTTTTGGTTACTAACTAGTTGTTATTAACCATCTTGCTCCATCTTCAGGGGTTCTTCGTCCCATAATTCTTATGCTGACTGGTGAGTGATATCTGCAAATTCTCAAGAAATTCAGGTATGCCGAGGAATTCCTCAATGTGCTCTGGTGTGATTAAGAAGCAAAGGCTCACGGTTATATTTAAAAATTACTTGTCTCTTAGGATCATAGTGCTCAGCACAAACAATAACCAATTCTGGACACTACTACTGAGACAAGAAATGTTTTTGCTTGAGATAGACCACTATGGTAAAGTCTATCTGAGAAAATGGTTTTTGCCTTCAGTTTTCACACGCTCGCAGAATTGTTGCACATTGATGTGACCCAGATTTGTATCAGTGATATTGTCATATGCTAACTTAATGGAACTGGGGGGGATGATTCCCTGGAATTCATACTTTAGGGTGGATTTTTTTGATTTCTCCACTGGCTTCCTCTATCTCCCTGTAGATTTGTTATATTTTTCAGCCATTATGAATTTCCCAGAAAGAATGACTCATGCATGCAAAATAACACAAGAGGGGTCGGGTCTCAGTCTCTGAAATCCCCATTAGTGCAAAGAACAATAGGATTCACTTTAATATTATTATTATTATTATTTTATAATAATAATAATAATAAATAAATAATCCTGGTTACAAAAATTTTTATTTTTTAAAAATAAAGTCGAGAAATTTCCAGGTCACAATTTTTGATAAAGCGTGAAATATGAATTCGATATAGAGCTCAAATCAGTTTCCAGATGCAAATTCTCCTTGTACTGAGTGAGCTATTGCAGTGAAAAATATCTCATTTTGATTTTCTAGCACGTGTTTTATCGTCCTAGCTGATCTCTCCCTTACATCGATGTTGATTGCATGGTGAACATGAACTGAAGTCCTTGAACGCGTTGAAGATAACTGTCAGTTTCTATGAATTCTCCTGTATTTAACTATTCTGACTCCAAATCACCATACGTGGACTGTTTTATTCTCCTTTCCAGGCATTGAAAACCTTTGGATTTTTTGTCTACCTCCTGCATGGACTGCAGTTTTGGAAACTGCATGGACTCTTTTTATGGCTGTATGGAAATTTTCTTTCTTCTCCTAGCTGTGTGGCCTTTTCTACCATGAGGACCGGTGTGATGGATTTTTCATGACCAAAAAAAAGAAAGGCCTGCGTGATTTGCTTTTGGCTTTTCCTGATCCCTTTCTCATGCATATGCTCCACCTTCTCTCTATGGTACGTCGGAAACCTCTTCCTCCTATAGCACGTGGACTGCAAATTTTGGAATGTTCTACCTCTCTGTTGAGCGTGGAATCTGGCAGTGCATGTGGAAAGTTTAAGACTATCCTCTTGTATTCAAAAATGGGGATTACCTTCTATAATAGTTCCTTTGCAACCTCCATGTGTGGAAAATGTGGTTGTCCTCTACCTGTCCTTTATTTTGTGTTGGACTGTATTTTTTTATTTTATCTTGGAAACTCGTTCTTTCTCCCTCTCCTCACGTTGTGTGGGCTATTTTTTCCTTTACTGCTTTCCTCTTCAACCTCTGTGTAAGTCTTTTGCTATCCTCCACGTGGCTTGTTATGGTGGGTGCATGAGAAGGATTTTCTCATGCATTGGAACTTATATTTATCTTTTGTTGTCCTCCTTGTGTTTTCAGTGCCCAACTTCCTTCTTTCAAAGATTTAAATTTTATTTATTTATTTTTACTGGATCCTGTTCTCCCTGCATCCTGTCCACATGGAAAACTATTCTTGTTTTCTTTCAGCTGAGTGTGGACTAGTCTATTGCTCTTTGTGTGATATTTGGCATTGGTTTACCTCTTTGGTGCCTTAAACAGTTGTTTGTGCGTAGCCCAGATGCGTAGACTTGGAGATGCTCACAGTAAATAGCAAAACAAATTTGATTCAATGTTCAGTCTTCCCTATCTTCAGCGTAGGCATTTAGCAGATTTATTCTCGTTGGTTGTGTGAGGAATCTCCTTCTTTCCAACAACTAGCTAAAACTTCTCTATGCATGCATGGGTTTGGACTTTGTGGGGACTAAATTAACCTTCCTTCATTTGGAGAGCTTCTTCAGTATCTAGCTTTGTGAATGCGTAATAAAATCCTTGAGGGATGTTCTTCAATATTACTTTGGAAATAAGAAGCAATTGTAAAGCTTCGCACGACTCTTTCCAATGAGTCTGACGGAAGGAATTTATGAAGCCTAAACCAACTTCCCCCTCTTCCTTGGTAGTGGAGTTGATTGCCAGGGGAAATGGGGAAAGCAACAGTCAATTGCCAATGGGAATGGCAAAGTGGGTTGGCAATCTTCGTTCAATTTATCCATGTGGGAAATTGGGAGATTTCTTGCCCATTTGGCAATCCATTGATTTGGTAATTGGTGGAGAAAATCCCACCAACAGGAAATTAAAATAAAATTGCTAAGAAAAGGGAAATCCAGGCTCGAGAAGCCAAATTGGCATTCCCAGCAGTTGGAAGCATAAAGCTTACTTTCCCGGCAAAAAATAAAAAAATTGTCGAATGACTTTTAATAATTATCATGTTAATAGTTATTTAATTAAAAACCCCAAATTTAATAAAAAATGATTTTATCAAATAAAGGATAATAAATTAATTAAATATTAATTAATTAATTATTAATGCATTTTAAGACCTGACAGGAGGAGTTATCTTGCCAGAAATGGATGAAATGAAGACCAAAACGATCACAAAAATGAGACGATCGCGATGAGGGCAATGGATCACGCAAAGTAACACTTTTGAAAATTTTCAAAATTTCCATTTTTTTGAATTTTGCGAAGTCAAAATTGGCTGATAACACAATGTAATCCCAAGCAAAAGCGTGGGACTGTTTCCTCAAAATATCGAGAACCCTAACCTCTTGGTTGGCCTCCAAATTATTACCAATAGTCAGTTCTTTCCCTATGTCAATAGGCACTTGTTTGGTATCTTTCAAAATAGTGAACTTTGCATTGGTGATTAAATAATTCAATGGGAAAACATGGGGTTGAAGCATGTGCAAAATGAGTACATTGTCAAGAGACAAAATCTTGGTTAAAGGACAATAGAAATCAGATACTGTGTATTTCACATTATAAGCATAGATTTCTTTACAAGCTTCATTAGAAGTATCACTTACCAAGGCAATAGTATCATACATGTCTAGAACAAATGGGTCTACAGTTAGAGTTCTAATTTCCGTAGCCATAGTGTTGATTTCCGTAGTCACAGAGCCCTTTGCATTAGTCAGTGTGTATGACTCAACAACTTCCATCATATGGTTTTTCACTGTAATGGTGGCCAAATAAGAAGAACTCAGAGAGTTAGTATCCAAAGAATCTACCCATACATGTTCACAAGCATACACATTAGGCTGGGGAGGAGGATATAATGAAATGTGCTTGGATTTATGCCCATTTAGAATGGTCATTTTGCCCAACCTACAGCAAATATATACAGCAACAGTAGCCAACCAGGGTCTTCCCAAGATGACTAGATACCCCGATTTCTAAGCTTTAGGTTATAAGACCATAAAATCAACAGGATACTCTCAGGATTCAACAATGACCATTATATCTTCAATCACACCATTTGGTACAGTAATGGATTGATTTGCTAATTGAAGAACAATATTAGTAGGCCGTAGTCTTGTTAAGGACAACATATTGAACATATCTGTTATTATAACATTGATGGCAGCACTAAGATCCACCAAAACGTTAGATATTGACTGATTGTTTATACAAATAGTAATGGCTAGACTCCTGGGATCCTCGTATTTTGGTGAAATAAGTTTGTCAGCAACAAGATCATCCAAATTTCCTTCCACCCTGACAGTCTTTGGGTATTTCTTCTTTCTTCCTAGTGTCTTTATACAGTCATTTCTAATGGTTTGGTTTAATTCTAGAGGTTCCCTTATTGCTCCCAGAAGTGGGACCTCAATGTGAGCCTTTTAAACTCTTGAACTATAATTGTTTCATCTGCAGTTCGAGTGTCTTATAACCACTCAGGAAAAGGAGATTTATGGGCATTTTGATTAGTTTCTTGACCATTCTGAGTGTTTTGTGTTTGTGGAGAAGGTGTAGTTCCTTCATTTTCCTCAAATGTCTCTTCTTTATCAGTGTCTACAGGAATTTCCCTGATAACAATAGGAGGATGCAATGTTTTCCCAGACCTTAGTCGTCGATTACCAATAATATTAACCTGCATTGTATTACTCAGTCATGTTTCATCAATTGAAGCTTGTTAAGGTTATTAGAACCTCCGTTGTTGATTAATGTTTTGTTGTGGTGTCCACTACTAGTTTGGGTTAGGATTCTGTTGAGGTACCCACTGTTGGCTGTGTCATGGACTTGTTAAGGTCGGTGGTGTCTAACCTGGCTAAGTGTAGGGATTCATCTAGGGTGGTTGATGTGGGTAAGTCATCCAATTTGATGTTGTCCACTCAGGTTATCCCCGAGTAGACTGAGGAGCCTGGTTGAGCCATGACATCCTCTAGGGGTTCTGAGCAGGGCGAGGGGAATATACAACTTGATTATTTGGCCTTTGAACAAATTTTACCTATACATCAACTTGAGAGATGACATTCAAGCCTCCTTTCAACTGTGATAAGAAGGTGTAATGCCTAGTGTCGTGGTCAGCAACTTCACAGATCAAACACATGTTTATGACATCTAAAGGACATTCTCTGAGGGGATGTCTCTTCCTACACTTAGGGCAATATATGTCCAGAGGTTCTTTGGCAACACTGGTTTTGGCCTTAAGCCCATCTATGGTTGATGTTAATAGTAACAAAATGTATGTTTTCATGTTAGCCATTTCCTCCAGAAGTTCAGAGGTGCCTAGGGTAAGCTTGGATGTTTTTCTCTTCCTTATACCCCCTCAGGTTCTAGAGTAACTTCTGCATAGCTCAGTGATTTGTTCCATAATAAGTTTATGCACATCTCCTCCTCCTATAAGATGGAGGGAATCCTTGGTTTCCTCGTCAATTCCTTTTAGGAAAACTATCTTAGTGATGTCTGCATGTAACTCATAACCACTCTATTGATGGAGAAAGATAAATCTATCCAGAGAATCCTCTAGATTTTCATCTTCTTTTTGTCATATCTGGAAGAACTCTTCTTTCCTATCCCTTCCCCTACAGTAGTCTTGATATTTATCCAAAAAGGTTGTCTTAATGGCTTCCCAAGAATCAATGGAGTTAGAGGGCAACCCCATGAACCATCTCATAGTAGAGTCTTTGAGAGTGGAAGGAAAGAGTTTGAGTTTTTTATTGTCAGTTCTGTAGTCATATGTCTGGAAAATAACTTTGAATTCAAACAAGAACTGATCGGGGGTCTTCTGTAGACATGCCTCGAAAGAGAGGGAGGATGGATGGTGAGATATTTTTCATGTGTTCATCTTCATCCTCATCTAAGACAATGGGATAAGTAAAGGTTTGACCCAAGGATCGGTCTCCATTATTCCCATGGTCCCCCATTTCTAAGTGTTGGTCAGAGGATGCAGAATGCTCAGAAAGGATTCTAGGCATTGTATTAGATTCAATGTCACTCTCAGTGTTCCCTACGTGTAATTCGTTTGGAGATATTTGTTGGATGTTGCATGGTGTAAATCTCCCTTGATTGTCCCGTGACCTATGCATCAAGGTTGGTTATTGAAACAAGGCCTAAGACTTATACTGGTTGCATATGTGAACTCCATTAACACCCATAGCATGTAAAGTGAGAAAATTGGCATGGTGTGCTTATGGTGTTCCCTGGTAATGGCGCCAAAAATGATGGGTCGTTGTATTCTCCAATCATTTAACTAACATGATCTTATGTTAGTCTCATTATAAATCGGGGTTGTGTCTTAGGCTGTATGCAATGGAGCTTTATGTGACCAGTTTTCCTATTGGGTCTTCTATTAGGGGGTTGTTGTGAGATCTTTCTAAGTTGGTTACTAATCTACGAAAACTCAATGTAAATCTACAAAATCAAGTTACTATGATGAAATGAAGTCTAAAAGATATACTTGTAATTTAAATGGAAATGTGCACACAAAATTTGAAAGAATGGAATTGAAATTGCACACTTGTAACTAAAACTCAGTAGAAGTAAAAGCACATGCTAACTAGACTTTTCATAAAGGGAAACACACATTCTGAATAGAAATTTCAATAGGGAAAACAAATACATTCAAACAGAGATTGCATGAAACATACTGAAATAGAGATTGCAGTAAAACTTATCAGAAACCCATATGCGTATGTGAATGTAAACAACCTCATGTCTCCTTGGTTGAGTGGGCCCTTTCTCTCCCTTGGGATAGAGAAAATCTCAACACCTCTAGATCCTCAAAATGATGCTCACTTATATTAATTCAAATAAGTTCCATGACATATCCAGTACACGAAAAGAAGAGTGTTAAATACAACATGTTATATATTGCAAATTATATAAAAAATAATAGCTATTACAGTGTTCTTAAGAAGGTGTCTTTATATAGACATGAGTAGTTACAAAATACACCATAATAGTCGGCACTAACGTCTCCCACTAATCAACATTGATCAAGACTCATAAATTCCTATAGGAGTGCTAGAAACAAGTCCCATACTTATAGGTCGATAGGTGGAAAAATTCTTCTACTTCTGCATTCCAACTCCAAATTCGAACTTCTTAATTACATTGGCAATAAACGTTCATTATTTCCCTGCACACATCATCATATTTCTCTCACAAAGGTAGTTAGTAGGAAGTTGTATGATAATCAGGTTACATGAGCAAAAGCAAGGAAAATGCATTAAATTCACTAAGATATAACTATACAAAGCATATCCATGCATTAACAAATCATATCTAAATGACAATTTATTAATCATAGGAATGATATAAATGAGCCAAATAATGCACTCATTAGCACACACATTGGCAACTACACACACTTTTCCACCCTGGGTTCACTCTCATCACTTTTTTGCACTTTTGCATCTTAATTTTTCACGCTCCATCATCTTGTTGTCACTCCACACTTTGTCTAGTCCTTCAATGAGTTTCTACATCACTCTACATGGATTATTAGGTACACATCTCAACCTACTTTATGTTACCGAGATTTCCGCTCACCAATATAAAGTGGGGGAAAATGTAGTCACAAAATCACACACTTAAGACCTTATTTAGTCCCAGTCTTATACTACAATTCATATGGTTTTTGAGTGAATAAAGTACTAATTAACCCCCGTATTTTGGCCATTTTACTTTGTTTTCTATCATCACTGCCAACCTTCGACACATGAATGCCCAGTCTATTTCTATCGTTCCGTGTTATTTTACATTTGACTGGGGCACTCGAGCAAATATTGGGGCACCGATAGGTGCCTTGGTCCTTTTCCCGCTTTCCTACCACTTTTCGGGCATTTTCTAACTGTTTGAACATTTCATATTTCTTATGGTCAGCCTTTTCAGGGTTAATTACGAAATTAGAACAAGATACACATAAATATAAAGTTATGTGACCATAATGAGGGACCAAACACTAGTCATTACTATCTTCACCTAAGGTTGCATCCATCAAAGGCTAAACTTACATCCATCTGGCTCCATCACAAAGGCACAAGGCTAGTTCATCTGCATCACACTACATACGAGGGAAGCTTATTCTATTTCATCCACCATTCTATTACATTTTCTACACATAGTTATTGCTCGTTACTTTCATAAAGTGCAATTGGCACAAGAGCATCTTAGGGTACGATTACACACACTTGCACATAAAACTACATCAGGTCTAAGATGTAGTGTAACACTTAGTTAATAAGTCCACCATTGTGGCAGTTGAGGACAATCTAACCCCTTCATATGCATCTTTCTTTTTTCATGGTTTGATGTTTGTCTTGGGGTTTTGTAGGTCTTTTCTTCATCACTGACTACCGATGACATCTAGCATAGTTAGGATACATTAGTGTGATAGAAAATGAAGTCTTCAAATCATCTAGTGACCCTGTAAATCTAGTTTTTGGACCTCTTACACATACCAGGGTGCCCAGAACACAAACTAGCGCACCCACAGGTGCCCTGATCCTCTCTGAGGCGCTCCAGTCCACTCAAATTTCTTGGATCTGCAAGTTTTTGGACCTTAGCATGGTCATTTCCTCCTCTTATTTCTCTAATCAACTCTGTAACACAGTCCAATAAGTTTGTGAAATTAGCTAAGCTCCTTTCAACCCTTCTTTGCATATTAGGGTTTCTATTTTCAGTAGCCTAAGTTGCTTCGGTCACTTTCTATATTTACTTACTGCTTTTATTTACTGTTGTTCTTAGTTAGATTAACTATCATAAACCTAAATTGTAGTTAATCATAAACTGCCTACATCTTTCAAACACTTGCCTAAGATGAAAAAGGTGGTTAGTTGCATTCTTAGAGAAAACTATGATATCATCAAGATAAACTAGAACAATGTTATTGATCAGTCCCCTGAACGTCGTGTCCATGGCTCTTTGGAAGGTTGCTCCTGCATTAGATAGAAAGAATGAAATTTTCCTATAGGCATAGGTTCCCCATTTTGTAGTAAAGGCAGTCTTGAACTGATCCTCTTCCTTTACCATGATCTGATTATATCATAATATACATCTAGGAGAGAAAACCTTTCAGAACCTGCTACCATTTGCAAGATTTGTTCCATTGAAGGTAGTGGGTAATGATCCTTCAAATATGCCTTGTTCAGGTGCCTGAAATTAACACATAGTCTAATTTATCCATTCCTCTTCCGTACTTGAACTAGATTGGCAACCCAAGATGAGTGTTTGATGGAAAAGATGATGCTTGTCTGTATTAATTTGTTCAACTCTTTCTTCATCAAAGGATCTATATGTGGATTGACAAGTCTCTATTTTTGTCTGACAGTTGGATCCAACTCAATGGTGTGTTGAGATAAACTAGGATCAAAACCTCTAAGATATTCATAGCTCCATGCAAAAACATCAAAAAATTCTTGGAAAATTTCTACAAAATCATGGTTTTCTTGTGAAGTGCTTACCTTACCAATTTGAAGAAATTTTTCTTCACCAACTGAGATGGGTTCTGAATCTTCATGCTTGACCATTATATTTTCCTTTTCTTTTCTAAACTGATCATTGGGGTTGAAAATGGATTCCAAGGTCATTAGGCCCTTGGGCAACTTGTTTGATCTGAGTTAAACAACTTGGTCTCCATATTGTTCCTCTAGCTTGTCATGATTCCTTGAAGAAAAATCAACCTCTTCTTAGATGAAATTGACAATTTACTGATCATTCTCAAATACTTTCCAATTTGTGACATTATCTGGTATAACAGGCCTCACTATCACCTTGATATGTGGTTTTACTTTGTCCCTTTTGATGTTTTCAACAACATCAAACCTTGCCCCAACTGCAGCCAGTCTGTCAACAACCTCATTCTTGTTTCTTGGAATAACATGGATGTTGAAGGCCTCAAAATCTTCTAAAATATCCCATAATTTGTGCTTGTAAGCCTTGAGCAAGTCATTCTTGGTTACATTTGATCCTCTAATCTGGTTCACAATCAACTCACTATCTCCAAAGGTCTGCAATTTTTTGATATTCCTTTTCCTTTCCCATTGAAGACCATGGATGAGGGACTCATATTTTGTTGTGTTGTTGGAGCAACTGAATTGAAATCTAAAAGAAGAGTAATACTTGATACTTGTAGGAGATACAAGGACTACACCTCCTCCTACTCCTTCTCTACTTCTTGATCCATCAAAGAACATCTTCCAAATGCCATTATCTTCTTCATTAGTTTGCTTGATAACACTAAGTAGGGGTGAATTCTCCTTATGTAAATAATAATTACCCAAGCCAACTTCTTCAATCTGATCTAGGTCAAATTTATAGCATGCACCTTCCCACTCATCAACTAGCAAATCAAGAATACCTTCAATTTGAGTACCTAGTTCTTGAGCGCTTGGACAATCCTCTTCATTAAAGATTGTATAATTGACAGATAGGGTTGGGAACATAAGGTTCTATATGATATGTAGCAATTGGTTTAGAATTGATAGTATCCTTAGTGCCATACCTTGTCCTGAAGAGCATATGAGACCAATCAACTGATAAGTATCCTCCAATTTTGGCAGTGAAGTCCCTGGATAGACATAGAGAAAAGAGTGGAGGTAGATCAATTATGGATTTCTTAAGGAACTGAGACATTGGGACATGCATGCAAGTGTGAGACTTAAACCTTTGATAACTCCAATAGTTCCTACTGTTGTTCCATCCAACTGTACTACTCCTTTAGAAAGAGATTCATACTTGAGACCTAGCTGGTATGCAATTTGTTTTGGCATTACTGAACTGCTTGTTCCAAGATTCAATCATACAATTATGAACTGAATTATTCCCAATGACCAGGGATACATAGAAAGGTGGAGGTTTCATGTTTTTTCTTGGTTGATCCTCCTTTTTTTGCATTACATTGGTAAGAACAACCTTTTCTTGTTCCTTGGATGACTCATTTGGGATAGACAAGTTGGCCATAACTGCTTGCAAGAGATCTCTTTGTATTGGGATAGCCAATGAATCCCACATGGATATGCTTATGTTAGTTTTCTTCATCTGCTTAAGGATGTTGAAAGGAGTTGGTTGGATTATCCTTCTATTGCACCTTACTCGTAACAACCTTTTCTTGCACTTGAGCTGATATAGAAGGTACCTTAGGCTGATTTTGCACATTTGGAGCTATGTTTGAATTGCCACCTCCCTGGAGTGTCAAAGAAGGTTGAGAAGGGCCTACATTTGTAGAATGCACTTCTTCAATAGCTCTCTTCTTGGATCTAGTATTTGCAGCCACACCCTGTGGAGAGGTCTGATTTATCCCACAAAAGTCTTCCACTTGCCAATTCACAAGTGAAGTGTCACTTAGGAGTGTCTCTTGAGTGACAATTTGTTGTTGATTTTCCTCTGCAGGTGTATCTTGAGAAACAAATGCACCTTGGACCATCAAATCTTGGTTCAAAATGCCATTAGGCATTTTCTTGGTTTTGTGGAAGATGACAAGGGAAACACCACTCATAATCTTGCACAAGATTGTTTTGAATAGGAACCAGATCTTGAGATGAACTAGCCACATTGGGATTATATGGTTGAAATGGCCTCGTAGGAGGAAACTGATTTTGATTTTGATTTGTAGCTTCAGATGGAGGCTTTTTTGGTTGGTATAAGACCTTATTTGGTTGGTATGAATGCTGATAAGGTCTGAAATTTTTTGCTTGCTGCCTCTTAATGGATACCAACTCATTCCCAAAATTTTACAATTGTTTCATTACCTCTTGTAACTCAATTGAGGTGTTTGAGGAAGTAGATGCTTGGCTAGAACTTTGATTTCTTGGGCTTTGGATAGGGGCTAATTCAGGGGCTTGATGAGAAGTAAGTTGTCTCAATCTCTACAAATATAGGCATTGGAGGTCTAGGAGCAAGTTTCCCAGCCTGAATAAGACTATTCTCATCCCTAATAATAATGTTATAGGAAATTGGTAATGTTCTACCCCCCATAGACTGAATCATGACTGAAATGTCACTATTCAAAGCTTTTAGATAATAAAGAAATGCATGTTGGGGTGTAGGTCTTACCACTTGAGGAATTTTGTCCCAAATCTTTTGGAATCTAGTGTTAAAGTTTGTCATCTGCTCATTAGGGGCTCTCTTTGTTGTTTTCAACTATCCTACCAAAGACAGGTGATACGAATTATCCTCAAAATAACTTGCACAAGGCTGTGCCAAGATCATCCCAAATGGTAATAGATGTAGATATCAAGATTCTATACCACTGAAGTGCTTTACCCTTGAGTGAAGACGCTAGCAGCCTAACTGTTACATCATCTTCTGTAACTAGATGAACAAAGCATACATTTGCAACATCCTGAATGTGCTCAACAAGAGTAACTTGATTCTCACTAGTGAAGTATGGAATACTTTTGAGTGTAGCTACTAGTATGTCATGTTGTGCATTAAGAACAAGAGGGATTCCACCAGTAAAGTTGAAAAATGGTAAATTCCTTTGTGGTGCTGCCATAATTAGAATAGGTCTCAAAAATCTAAATGACTGCAAGAAAGGCCTACTAGGAGGTGGAGTAGAAAGAGTTCTATTTGGTGGTGAAGGTGACCTATGAACTACTCTACCCCTTCTTCTCCTCATAGGTGATAACTGTAGGTATTCAAAAGTTCCTTCTTCTGTTGATCTTGACCTTGTCTGGATTCTTCTCATGAAACTCAGGCACCTTAGCTATTGAAACCAGTAAATAGAATGTTTGGAGTTGTCGCTAATCCTATGTGTTGTTGCATGAGCCTCAAAGGCTAAAATTACCAAGATACACACCAAAACTTGGAAAAATGGAAATATTAACTTCTAATGTCCCACTAGGCATGCCAAAACTGTTATCACCAAAAAACAACACCCTCTAATTTGTCAATGGTATAAATTGTGTATGTTGTAATCAATATTTTTTTGGGTAACATAGGATTGTCTCTCAAGTTGTGGGATTTTCTACTTGAAAAAAACCTCCAGAGAAGGTTAGTTTCTCTACCTAATCCTAATTTTAAACTACTCCTAAGGAAGGAAATGCAGTTATCTACTCCTATTCTATGATTCTAATGGACTAAGGAGAGATGAAAATGGGAAATCCTAAACTAACAGAGGTGATAACACCAAGAAAAGGGTGGAGAGACACTCTCAAATGAGGGATAATGGAAGTAAAATGATGAAGGAGAAGGGTAGACATAAGTACCACCAGTCCAAAACAACCTTGAAACCATTCATTTCCACAACAACAACACAACATTATTTGAGCCCTCCACAAGGAGAACAAAAGATGCACAAAATACCTGTAAATGTATATACCCCTCATTTATACATAAGCTATCCATGTTCACTGATAATGACAAAAACTAGTTGTGGATCATTTTCAGAAAATATGAGGGAATCAGAGACCTATGCATATTACTTGCATTGTTAGCACTTTACATCACACATAGTTGTTTTTTACTTTAGTTTGATAGATAACATGGTTTAGGGGATCTTTATCACCATGATGCATTCAACACTGGTATATTGAGTTAGGTGTGGGACAAAATAGATCTAATACTAGCTTCTTAATATAAATCTACTGCATTTAATGAACTTTACATTCTCATCATGTGGGAGAGGGGGTGGGCGGGGTAATCTCCTCCACATGTCATTCACATGTGTTATGTGTGGCTATTATAGTTCTCGAACACACTTCCTCATCTTACACTCACATTATCTGGGGAACAATTGTTGTATCGCATTCTTTATTAGACATAATACAGACAAAACATATGTGTCTTATGCAGCGTTGACATCTATTATTTCAAATCCTTTCACTCATGTTGGCTACTACATCATATGTATCATGTTTTGTCCACACTCTTGTTTCTTTACATACTTGTTTTCCTATGTATGTTATTGCTTGCAATGTTTTCCTCTTACTTGCTGGCAACTTAACAAAATCCCAAGTCTTGATTCTTCTATCAAGTGACACCATGGGCATCATCCATGTCATGCTAGCATTAGTACCTGAGTCTTGTCATCCAATTGCTATCTTCAAAACTCTCTAGTTTGCAGGCCTACGATCATTTAATTGTAATTGCAACACCATGAAGGTGTGCCATCTTTTGTAGGTTTTACTTACCTTTTGTGTGACCATTGTTTACAGGACTTCTGGGGTACCCAAAGGCTTGATCTACACTCTTCCGTTGACATTTACATGCAAATTTAGACAGTGACTATTGTTTTCGGCTCACCTGTAGTTGTTATCTATTACTATCTGCTTACTGATGTCGGTTGTGTGCCATGGTTTCCGACCATCGGTCAGGGGTAAACCGACACCCATTTCCTGTGTAACCATGCAGGTAATAGGATTAAATCCAAGAGTGGCCACCTCTTCAGCACTCTACACAAACTTCTCAACTATTTCATCTTTCAGTAGTACCAACATCTGATCCATGTACAATCTCTGATCCATTCATGTTCCAAAAAAAGGGACTCATACTAATTTTAGGGTTTATTCTACATTTTCAAAACGGATACCGAAATCACTAAATCCGGGGGACCAATGGAGGTATATCTCTTGGATTTTGTATCCAACTGCATCCTAGAAATCCTTAGTCAACATGCACAAAATTTTTTGAACAAAAAATTTAAGGAAAGAAAGATCTACCGCTTTTTCGGTCCAAGCTTCCTTCGGTATTCCTCCATCTAGTGAACTTGAAGGCCCATGATTAATCAAATAAACTGTTATATCAACTACTTTTGCCCAAAATTGCAAGGGCAATCTAGAATGTATCCCCATACTTCTAGCACGTTCCATGATTGTTATGTTCATTCTTTCTACGACACCATTCTCATGTGGTGTTCTTGGAACCATTCTTTCTCTACATATCTCATTCATTGAACAATAATCATTAAAAGCCTTGCTACAGTATTCACCACCATTGTCAAACGTAAGACAATTTAATTTTAGAGTTTGTTTCATTTTCCACAAGGGTTTTCCACCTTTTAAAAGTCTCAAAAACATCATATTTACGCTTAATACAATAAATCTCATACCTTCCTTGTGGCAGCATAAATGAAATTCACATAATATTGGGATCTTGCAATAGAAGCTACCTGAGCTAGTCCCCACACATCTGAGTGTACAAGCTCTAATTTCTGCTCCTTCTTAGTTGACCCAACCTTGATAAATATCACTCTCTTCTCACTTTCCAAATATGCAATGCTCACAGAAATTCAAGATCTAATTATTTCAAATTTGATAACTTACCCTTAGACTTTAAGATTTGCATTCCTTTTTCACTCATATGGCCTAACCCATTATGCCACATGGCATACATTTGAATCTGTAGTAGATAGCATGCAGAAAAGGAATCAGTAACACAAGTAGACAGATATAACAGTTCCTACCTTCTTACCTCTTGCCACAACAAGAGCATCCTTTGGTAACCTTCTAAGAATCATCCTGTGAATGTAACCACGCATCTAGATTCACCTAGTTTCCCTACAGATATTAGATTTCTCCTTGAGGCTTGGCACATGCCTCACATCTTTCAATACCCATGGATTTCCATTCTACAGCTTTAGATGAACATCACCTTTACTAGTAATATCTACATGGATCATCATCTCCTAAATAAACTTGTCCAAAATCACCCTGGAACATAATTTCTGAAATAACCCTTATTAGGGGTAGCATAGAAAGAAGCTCCTAGAATCTAAAACTCGCAAGATTCTAATTCTATTATCCAAGGAGAGAATAAGGGCATCTTGTTTTACCTCTGACTGTAGCAACATTTTCCTCTTTACCTTTTTATTTACCTGGTTGTCTAATGTATTCTCTTTGTTTCCTTTAGATCAACACTCCTTCCTTACGTGTCCTCTCTTTCCATAATTCCAGCAAAGTAAATCCTTAATGTACTTGGATCTAGATATGCCATTTCATTAACTTTGATCTCCCATTACTTCTTATCTCTTTGATGATCTCTCCTTAGATGCATGCCCATGCTTTCTACATTCCAAAGCATTTTTCCAGATGATGCTTCTCTCTGTAGCTCTTTCTATAATGTATTTCCTCGTTCAAGGATTACACTAACCACATCATCAAATTTCAAACCTATTAGAAGCAGATGGTGTATTACTAACAACCATTACCAAGCTATCCCAACTATCTGGTAAAGAGCATAAGAATAAAAGTGCTTTCACTTCATCATCAAATAGATATTTCTACCAAATTTAATTGATTTACAATAAACCGGGAATCATTCAAATGATTAGATACATATCCACCCTTCTGTGCATCTTAGAATTAAATATTTTTTTCATCAAATAAACCTTATTCGAAGCACTAGGAGTTTCGTACAAATTTGCTAAGATATTTCATCAACTCTACCGTGGTTTTTGCATCTGTAAAATTCAAAGCCACCAATGTTGTCAGGCTCAATCTTATAGATCCCAGATCCTTTATGTTAATAACCTTCCATTCTTCATCAATCATCGTGACCGGTTGTAGCATGCTCATCTGACATGGTAAGTATAGATATCTCTTTGATATAAATAATCCTCCATCTACATTCTTCCATAGTTGATAATTACGACCGTCAAATTCTCTACCTTGTATTTACTATCTTCTGCCATTGCTGTATGCTCCCACTCATAGGGTTTTTTCAGCCATTAAACAATGTGTGGGGAATTCATGTGTTTTCATGTATATGCATCTTGAAGGCACCTGGAAAATATGAAGATTTCATAAAAATCTCGTTCTGATCCGCTTACCGGATTGTAAAGATATGAATTTTTTCATTTTTATGGGCATAAAGTCATTTTGGCAAATAGATGCGGCATGGAGTCTGACCATAAGAAATGCAGGTATAAAACATGAGATATTTATTATCTATGATCATGGATTTAATGTGATTCAAAAATTGTGGAGCTACGATCAGCCAAGAATACAATGAAAAATGGATTATCTGGAAAAAAATTGGCAAGCATTTATGGACAATTGCAGATGCACAATGGGGGAGAAGCAATGGAAGTTAGGAAAAATATGCAAGTTTTGAGCTTTCTCTGAAGCTTTTAATGCTACGAGGAATATTTCTTTTTTCCCCACTTAATCCTAAATTGATGATATGATTTGTGTAAAAAATACACCTAGCCATCATGCATATACATGCCAATTTCTAAACTTAGTGCACTTAGCAAGGTGCAATTACAATGGAGGAGGGGAGAGGATAGCTTAATGCTAAAAAGCTATATCTGGGGGTCCTGAAATGGGTCATATGAGGAACACTCAGGAAGGGGCTTGTTACGAGGTCGAACTTTTTTCCCTAACCGATGTTAGTTCCTCAAGGGGTTGACCGAATGTTTGGTCTGTCCTAAAATGTGCCCCCATAGCATGTGCATGCCAGCAATGCTGATACAGTCGTATGCTAATGTGAAGTAATGCTGAGGAGGCACAGGACTCAGGGGCTGGACAAACATAGCCTGCAGATTCACCAACCCCCCGAGTCACATGATGAATCAAAGGATAATGATTTAATGAGGGGCCCAATGTTTTTGAGTCCCTATTGTCCCACTGTCGAGTATGTTTATACATATGGTGTAAAAGTACACTTTGATCATGGGAGTGACATGTGTCCACCTTAAAAGATTGTGCTAACTGCAATTAATTTACCTATGGGGAGAGCCTATGATGACGAAGTTTCCCGGAGCATATCAAGAGGAATTTTTTGATGAAACAATTATATTATTTGTGTACTGGATGAATGATTCCCTTATAAATACAATGGGATGGGTGTAAATATCTATTTCTTCTTAAATTAACCCCATGAAAAACATCCTTTTATTTCAGGATCGCAGGGTGTGCAATATTGAAAATAGGGATGTGGAAAGAAGTGCCTGGGTCTTCTGAAAAATGTAGATAAATAACTAGTCCCATATAGGGAACTAAGTCATCCAAATAACAATAATGATGTTTTTTTTTTTCTGCACAACTAACATTACTCTGAGCTCCCAAATTCATCTTCCAAAGCTCAGGTGGTTTTAATGTAAAATATGCATAGGCAATGCGCGTTAACACCCCCACAAAATCCGCTTTTGTTAGGGGTTTTCCGTAGAACCACTGCAAACTTTCCAAAATATTCCTAAATCAATTACAATATACTCAGTTAATTTAAACCATTTATCGATGAATTTGGGCCTTCAAATCTACTTTTTGGTACATGTTGCAGTTGTGAATGCCCTGGTAGATATGTATGAAAGATAGTGAAGCATACACAAGGTCAGATGATAATTTGACAAACTGCATCAAAGAAATGTGGTGTCACAGACTATTGCGATGGCAGGGTTTGCACAAAATGGGTTTTTTTCAGAAGGCCTTGGAAAAGATTGAAGCAGATGTAAAGTTACCACTCCATGAGATTTTCCCCTTATGCGTCAAAATGGATGTAATGGAAGCAAATAAAACACATCAGATGAATTTGATCATTGCCCAGTGAGAGTGGAAACCTCACCGAACTGTAGATGGGAAAACACGGCTCTGCCTTGTGGTTTGGGAGAAACGACTTTACTTTTCGCTGTGAATCGAAGTGAAATATTTTACTCTACATATTCCATAAAACTGCCATGGCTGGGAGCTTGGCATGTTTTCTTTTCAATTGGGAGTTTGGTGTGTTTGTTTTTCAACTGGAATGCCAACAACTCAGCATAAGCAATAATGGTGGTGAGGCACTCGATCACTTGCGATAGGTGCGATGTAGACGGGTGGTGGGGAACAAATTAATTGCATTTACCTTTGTATGCATTGGAGTAAATGCCACCGATTGCCGTGTATGCACCATTTAATTATCACCAGTGCATGTTTAATTCAATGTCCACATATTTTTTTAAAACATTATTCTTTATCAACAATAGGGTTATAACATTTTCATTAGATGGGTGATTTTGTATTAATATTAATCCCCCCATTAAAAATACATATAATCAATGACATCTGATTGAAATGGATTTATATGATCCATAAATATGTATTTTAAATTTAGATTTAAGATTTTCATATAGATAAGAGGAAGACAAATCTTATGATATTATTTTTGTATTAATATGTGGTATAACGACCGTTATACGACCTTCGTAAGTTTGGTTGCAAGATGAATGACTCCTCTCCCTTAACCTTAAACCAATTAAAAAAGAAGCCGAAGACAACATATTGAAATTTAATGCGAATAAGCCCTTCTTAAACGTTCGAGATTTTGCAAATTAGGGTTTATAAGGAATAGTAGGGTTTAAACATTTATGAAAGCGTCTAAACCCAAGCTAGGGTTTTACCTCTGTTTCAAAAACCTCTTGAAACCGTCTTCACTAAGTACTAATTCCGTTAAATCTTTGGACTGAATTTTTTCTCGGCAAAATCCAGTGATCAAACAATGGCTTTTTTTCAGATAATGCGCAATGCAAGCTCAGCTGTTGTTCCCGTGGCACTCAGAACCCTAAGCCGACAGAGGGCAATTCATTCGGCCGTAGGGTTTGCCTTTCAAAGCCGGTGCAGGCAAGAAATAATTAAAGGGAATCCGTTCATGGAGAGGCGCGCGGCTTTTTCTTCTTCATCTTCTTCGATTGTTCCCAAGTCAAAAGCTGAGGAAAATCTTATTAAAGTGCTCGATTCAGAAATTGAATGCGCCGTTGAGTCCGAGCCTGCGAAAGAGGTATGCTTAAAAAAAATGTCAACTCGTTTAAAACCTCGTGATTTAAATTGTCTCCTTGATATTTGAAGTTTGAACCATGGTACCGAGGCTCTTAAAAGAAAATAACAAGGTAACCTTTGACTTATGTTCTACTGAGATTTTTTAAGTGGCTGGTAACCTGGATTTACTATAAGGTCATGTTTTATTTTAATTTAATTGTGGAAAATTTTACACCAAGTACGTATGTTTTATTTATTTTTAATTTCTGGTTTATTTGTCTAAGTAATTCTAGACTCGCACACCGCCCTGACCTCTTCTAGTATACTGTTTGTGGTGTTTCTATTTAATTTCAAGAGTCAATGCCATTGGGGATTTTTGCGAACAACTGTGTAAATACTTCGTTTTTTGGATGCACGTTTGAAAAATATCCTGGATATTTGAACTTTTCCATAAGCATGGTTATCAGAGTAATGACAGCTGTACTGATACAAGAGACTATTGTTATGATGCCAGAAATATTTGTTTTTTTAAGTAAATGTATTTAAAAATTGAAAAGACCTATTAGTATACTCTGGGTAAACAACTGAAAAACGGAATGGATAGGACTTTGGCCGATTTTAAATAATTTTTTCATTTAGTTGTTCCAATTTCGTTTTTTATATTGTTTTTGGAGGCTCAATGTCGATCCAGGGGATTGTACATGAGTTGTAAGGAGATTTAGAACAAATCCTCCAAGTATTGGAGAATGTCTCTAAATCAAAGACGTCTTTCTATCCTAGACTTGAAACAAGCAAGAAAGATAATAGAACTGAAATGGAAAAGTATATTACTGTATGTGCTATGCTAAGTTACCAGGTCTATGTTCGGCAAGGATAAAATTTGACAAAATTCGTCAACCAATAAAATCCGGAAAAATAAATTGTCAATAAATTCAAATTATATATTTCTACATTTTTTAAATTTAATTTTAAAATAAATAATAAATAGACAAGATTGGTCAAAATATACAAATGTTAAATTCTTAAGTATTAAAACTAAATACTAAATTAAAATCCAAAATGTAACTAAAGTTATCTAAATAAGGTTGTGGTTTTATTTTTATTAAAATAGTCGACTGAGAAAAATTATTTTTAATGAGATCCCAAATTACTTAGTCAACGTGTGTGTTATATATTAAAGAACATAGCATGGAAATACCTAGACCCCTAACAAATGAAGTATTATAGAATGTAGCATAGATAAAAGCTAAAACATACTATAGGATTTAATTAGTCTTGTGTTAAACATAATATGGAAATTAAAGTCCCAACTCCCATATAGTACTAATAAATTAGTCTACTACCCCCATACAATAGTAATAAATTAGTCTTCTAATATAAGATGGAATTATATTTATATAATAGGAGTAAGCTTAAGTCACAAGGTTGTTCAATAGATTAAATTCGCAAAATATAATTTTATTATTGAAAATTAAAATTAATTATTTAATTTAAATTTAAAAATCTAATTAAAAAACCTAATACTCATTAAAAATATAGAGTATTCAGATGTACAACTGTTAAGGCACAAATAAGTGTCAATAAGAGAGCTATGCGGAGCCCTAAGTGTCCTTGCGCGAACCCTTGCTCAGTTTCTAGGAGCCCCTGTGCAATGGATGCGGCGACACAGGTGTGGGGTTTTCTACCATTCCTGCTAATGGCGCGATTCAGTTTGGAAGTGGGGACCGTTTTTGTGCTCAGAATTGTGTTTTTGGGGGGCTTTGCTTGGGTGACAACGGTTCTACGGCTGCTCATGGCGTAGACGTTCCGTCTGGTGCTCCTCACGCCCCTCATGCTCTACCCAACGGTTTTGGAGACTCAAATGGCAGCAGAGGTTTTTTGCTGTTCAGATCGAAAAGGAGGGCTCTAATTCCGTTTTGGGAAGCGTTCTTATGCTATTGCTTTAGGTCCTAAACCCCTCTTTGCTCCTAAATCTGTTCCTTTGGTCTCCTCGGGGGAGTAGGTGTTAGAGACTGAGGATTTATTCTCATCCAAGGGTTTGATCTGCTGCTTTAATGGACTTTGGCATTGATTTCCACTCCTTCACTCGTGGGTCTCTACGAAATGGCATCCTCTTCTTTTAGGTAGGATCGATCTTTACCCCTGTGCAAGGGTTTTTTTTATCGTGGCTTTTTGCTCTGGGGAAGATAGGGACTCTATTCTCTCTAGAATTTGAGAACTACAAAGTCGTCACTTGTGGATGAAACCATGCTTTTCAACCTTTAATCCTCTCACTGCAACTTTCCATGTTAAACCGGTTTGGATCCGGATGCCTCATCTCTTGCTACAGTTTTGGGGAGAGGAAAGTTTGACTGCTATTGGTAATGTGTTGGGCAAGTTTTTATCCCTTGATTCCAATACAAAGTTCTACATGCACACTAAAATTGCTCGGATTTTGGTAGATCTAGATACCTCTATTACTGCATCTATTGACCTCAAAGTCCTAGATAAAGTTTGGTCACAACCTCTTGATTATGAAGGCTTGCCCTTAAAATGTAGAAATTGTTTTGCTCTTGGACATCTTGCTTCTAATTGCCAAACTCTCAAGCAAAAATTAAAAAAAGAAAAGGTTTCTTGGTGGAAGGATTCTCATCAAAACCTTTCGTTTATTGATACTGAATTTGATTCCCCTTCAGAGGATTCGACAAAGATTAGCGAAGACAAGGTCTTAGACGCTAAGAAGATCCATTCACGGGCTGATACCCCTTCGGTGACTACTGTTGGGGCTTGGGTAGATCAGGCGTTGCTGCTGCCTCTGGGTGTAGCATTTGATGTTTCTAAAATCAGTTTTACGATTGAGAAGCCCAATGTTGATCTTCTGGCTTCCTTTGAGATTCGGCCTCCAACTCACGCAGATGAAATTGTAGATCTGAATAAGAGTGATGATTGGACAGTTGTTAAAAGAAAAAAGAATGCTTATCCTTTCCCCAAGATGAAACTACGATCCCATTTTTGGGACCCTTTCGTGTAAGCGGGTTATAGCAATGTCATATTGTAAACTTGTTACAGTTGCGGTGGAATCTGCTGCAGTATTCCCATTTTCTCTCTCTAGTGAGGGGTGCCAAGCGACATCTTGACATGAGTATAGATCCCCAGTTCAAATCTGTCAGGACTCGGAACTCCACTTCCTACACTAGAGGCTTCCTGCCTTAGGCACGTCTTGTGCCCCCCCCGCATGAGTGGAGATCCTCTAGGTCTATGCAGAGGCACCATTTTTCTTCCAGACATTGGCCTTCCAGACATTCCACAGTTTCAGTTATTGGACATTGGGGCATCGCCAATTATTTCCAGCCGGCCTTGAATTTTAGTTGATGCTGTTGGGGGTGTTGCTCCTTCTTCCGCTCCCCCCCACACCGTCTTCCCCTTCTTCTTCTTTTCTGATTTCTTGGCACTTGTGGCCCCTTCTGCTTCCCTCTCTTCTTCTCTTCTCTCTCTTGTTTTGGGCGACCCGTTTGGGTCCTCTTGCTGGGTTCTTTGGCTTTGTTCTCTGCAGTCCCATTGACCTACTTTTGTGGTCATTTGTTGGACATTAATAAAATTAACATATCTTATCTTTTCTCTTCTCTCTTCTGATTTTGGTTTTTGTGCCTTGGTGGCTTTCTCTCTTGCCGCAGATGGCTTTCTCTCTGTATTGCTTTATTGCTTTATTTGGCCTTTTAGGGCTTATTGTATGAGGATGCGTGTCCTCTCAAAACCCCCAACTTTTACCTTATTCCAAAAAAAATATAGAGTATTCATTAATTTGTGATAATCTCTAAAAATAAAACTCAAACATAAATACTAGATGAAATATTAATAAAACTAATATCTAATATACAAGTCAAATATTTTAGATTTAACGCATGCAAAATAAGTGAAATATTAATAGAAGCTAATATTTTAGTCAAATATACTAAAAGTTAATTGTAATGTCTAAAAGTAAAGACATATACTAATGTCAACTATTATTTCTTAATCTAATATTCATTAAGATACATAAATTTTTATCAAATATTATAATTTGAAAAAGTTTTAAAAGTCTATAATATGAACTCAGTCTTAAATGTAACTTGAATCCAATCTAAATAGAAAACCGAGTTGAATGCGAAGGAATAAGTGACAGCAACTCTGGTTATGAAGTTGAATAGACGACAATGTAAGTAATGAGAAGCAAACACTCTCCACACTGCGCTGCAAAATGCTAACAAAGCTCCCTTACAGTCCACAGGTCTGTGCAATCTTTGACAGCAAATTGTGCACCCAGCAGTTATTTACAGCTGTATTTGAAGCATCCCTGCACACAACAGTTATTTGTTTTTCACAACAATCGATGATGGTGAATCATGCACACAACATTGAATCACAACAGTATTTTACAGCCAATCTGCACATCCCTGCATGTTACAGGACCATAGGTTAAAGAAACACCTCAATATAAACGGGAAAGAGAGTTAAAAATGCAACACTAAGCCAAAAAAAGGCCTAACACGTTGGCATTGATTTTAATCATGTTTTTCAATGATCTCTTAGGTTTTAAAGCAATTTTTTGTACCATACAAATTTCATTACGATTTTAGACGATTCTTATGTTTTTTTTAGAATTTGCCATATTTCGAATTTTTATATTCAAATTTGGCGAACTTTGTGACTTATGTGCTGTGTGCATGGCGTGTTCTTGGAAAAATGTATGAATGCATTTCTTTCTAGGCTATAAGGCTTTGAAAACCATTATGGAAGTTGGGATTGTTGTAATTGTTTGCTTTTTGATGGTTGAGCTGAATGGGTCATAGGTTTGACAATAATTTGCTATGTTGACCCTCTACCAAGCAAGGGAAATCTCTTGGAATGGAGACAAAAGGGCTATCAAAACATTGATATAGTCAGTAGTGAAGCTTGTATCAGGACGAGGTATAGTGCATGTAAGGATGGTGCCATGTCTGATATTCCCAAATTGTTGCACGCCATTATAAAAGTTTGTGAGGCATCTAGTGTAGATGGATCGATGATCTTGAAGGTATCACAAACCTTTTGATGTGTCTAAAGTATTGTATAATTATTAGCTATGTCACAAGGAACATTGAATTTTAATGAAAAAATCAAACTTCACTAGACTTTATCGTCCTCAAAAACATGCTTGAACTCTTTCCTGTATTTTTATGTGTGAATTTTATGACATGCTTTTACATTATTTTATAAATGTGGGTATATATAAATTTACAAGTTGAAAGTAGAGGATAGAAAACTTTATGCATATTTAAGAAAATAAAAAAATGATTAAGAAATTCTTTTGTTTGAACTTAAAGACATTGTTTTCAAATTTTATTTGTTGGCAAACTTGAACTAAACTTTATCCTCGTCAAGCGCATAGTTACCTAAGATTCTGGGATGGCGAGACATGGGGACAAAGTTTCTGGGATGACAAAAAATTTCCAAAATTTCGAGATGATGGGGGGATGGTTATTAAAATAATATATAAAATTTTAAATATTAAAATATACAAATAAATTTTAATTTTTTTATGAATAACAATTCATATTTATATATCAGTCCACATTCAGACATCCATATTAAAAACTCGCAACATACATATAGCTATACTAATGTTATGTCCATATAACTTCTAATATTAATATGTATGTTGCTGGTTTTCATAGCATGTTGTTACAGTCCATGTGCATTTGTGCTCGAAATTTTTTGTATTCATATATCAGTCTTGTTTATTAATGTCTTTGAAATATAATACAGTTGGGTTATGGTTAATGGGTAAACATTTATAAAGAGACAACAATAAAAAAAATTAAAAAAACCCAGAAGTTCCCGAAACAATTCAGGGACATTCTGTTGTCCCCTGAACGTCATATATGTCCCTAGGATGTTTCTCCTCCTCTCCAAACGTCTCGGGGACGTTTCCTTTGCTCCTTGGCCTGTGGGAAATGTTTCCCCCCTGTCCCGACGTCCCTAAATCGTTCGGGACGTCCCGAACTTCAGGATGTTGGAGAGGACGTGTCCTCATGTAACTATGGTCAGGTGTGAACTCAAACTCGAACCTTGTGACCTAGGTTGATAAGGATTTGTAAATGCCACAAGCTATGAGAATTGGCTTGGTGGCATCATTGGAATTCTCTTCGGAGATTTTTTTCGTGAATGGTCACCTCACCTCTAAAAGCAATAGTCTCGATGGCATTAAGTCTAAGAAACAAGTGCAGAATATGTAGTTACTAAGCTTGGGAATTTGGGTTTCATTTGGGGGGAATTTTTTTTTAAAATCCAGAATTCTTAAGTTTGAAAAAATCAAGTACAAAATATATGCATATTATACACGAGCATAATTTTATAAATTTGCTACACGATAAAAAATGTTAATACATATGTAAATAATATTCAATAACATATATAATCTTGATGGAAATATTTTTTTCTCGAACAAAAGGGATTGCCTTTGAATTTCAAAATCCCGTAATTCTTAAGTTAAAAGTTTGAAAAAATCATGTCCAAAATATATGCATATCAATAATTCTATAAATGTGCTAAATTGAAAAATACACAAAAATAAACAAATAGCAAAAATTAAAACATTGAAATAAATATAAAAATATAACTTAATTTCTAATCATAATATTTAAAATTAAAAAAAAATTGTTATCAAATAAATTTAAGTTTTAACTAATATTAAAAAAAAATAGTAAAATTATATCTAATATAAAAAAAATTTAACATAAAAAATAACTTCAAAATTTTAAAAAATACAAACAAAATAATCAATTATTATCAAATGGGTTGTGGTCCAACAATGCTCGCCATCCATCAAGGTTCCAATCCCAAGACATACCAATAAATAAGGGATGAGGCTGTTATTGTGCCCCAAGTGAATTTGGTGGACTGGACAACCCCTAGTCCTTAGGCAATTTTGGATTCAATAAATTATTTTCTTCATTATTAAATTTTAAAAATTTAATGAACACATTTACTATAGACTATTAAATTTAAAAAATAATGCACATTGTATTGATAAATTATAAATTAGTAAATTTAAAATAATTAGAAGGATAAAAAACAAATTCTAAAAACATATTGTAAGATATTAAATCTAAAAATGAAATACAATGTAAAAAAGTTAATTTTAAAAATTTAAACTAAAATTAAAAAACATGATTAAAAAGTATATGTTGAAAATTAAATAAATTCTATGTCATATTTGATTTAAAAAATAAATGTAATAAAATTATTTAATTATAAAATTTTAAAACAAAAAAAATAAAAAAGTAAAAAATTTAAAACAAACATTATAAAAAGATAAAATGAGAAAAAATAATAGTAAAAAAAGATAAACATTGTAAACTAAAAAATAAACAAAACCTAAAATGCAAATGCGTTGAACTTTAAAGTTTTAAACATTGAGAACTAAAAAAAGAAAGATAACCTAAAACTATGGTGTTGGAGAAAGGCTCTGGTCGGCTGTGTGTGAAGGATGGTGTCAATGACTCCCTTGGTGGCGTTGCCCTGCCCTAAATCCTTGCTGTCCACTACTTTGCCTTGGTTATTCCATCGGTGGCACAACTATGCTTCTAGTCTTGTGATCCCCGTCTATGCAAAGGGCCACGTTGCTACACCAATGCCCACACCTCCAACATCCAATTCAGTTGCTTGTTTGAATTTCAGCACAAACACCGTGCAATGACCAAATCCTTTGGTAAAAACACTTGCAAATTTGATGTATTTCGACCAGACAAAGTAAAAACATTTGATGTATTTAGCAAATGAGAGTAGGGTTTATAAGGACCTGTTAGGACTCTTCCCCATGTTTTTTTCCCGCTCTTACTGTCCCACACTTTTTGGCTTTTTTTTCCAAGGCAAATGACACAAATTTCAACTAACTTTTTGGGGCATGTGACAAGTTTGATGAATTTCAAATTTTTAGCAAAAAATTCCCCAAACCTTGTGACCTAGTGTATATTCAAGTGGAATTGTGTAAGTAAGATAATAAAATTCAATAAAAATGTATGTTAATTAGTGTGGTTTATACATGGCATATTCTTGAAAATAATGTATCGCTATCTAGCTTCAGAGGCTACATTTATGTTTTGAGATGTCTACTATTAGAATGTTATCTAATGCTATAGATATGTATACATGGATTACGAAGTTGCGAAGGCTTAAAGAACCATTATGGAAGTTGAATTAATTGAGCTTTTGTCTATTACTCTTTGCCTTCTGACAGTTGAGTCGAAGAGTGATCCTGCACAACCCATGGGGTGATGCCTTGGAAGGAGAAGTCCTTGATTTATGTTGGGAGCTCCCCTCCATAGGAGTAAAAGCAATAATGTTGTTAGAACCTAATGGCACCTTGTGATGTGAGTTGACCTTAATGGTTTGGTATCTTGAGATAGCCATCAATGAAGATGGATAAGGTGTACAATGTTTGATTTGCCTAGATTGCGTTGTACCAATGTAGAAGTGTGTGAGGCATTTGGCGGAGAAAGTGGTGATCTTGGAAGTTTTGTAAACCTTTGGATGTGTTTTTAGAGTACTGCTTCTTGTTGAATAAGATCCGCAATTGCTGCATGCCATAAGAATTGCCTCGGCAACATCTTTGGAGCTGCCTTTGTAGAAGACTCTTGGATTATTATGAGCTTCTTAACTTCACTAAGTTTTGTAAACCTTTGGATGTGGTTTTGGAGTACTGCTTCTTGTTGAATAAGATCTGCAATTGCTGCATGCCATAAGAATTGTCTCGGCAACATCATTGGAGCTGCCTTTGTAGAAGACTCTTGGATTATTATGAGCTTCTCAACTTCACTAAGTTTTGAGCTAAATGAATCAAAATTTGGGAGGCATTTGAGGCTGATCAAAAGAAACTCATAATAGTGTTCCTTTTGATGCTATTGTTGCCCCTGACGTTATTGCTTTCTTTGCTTCCCTCGTCAAAGTTGCAGTGTCCTTGGTAAACATGGGTTGCTCATCTACACTCTCAAGCCCAACAATCTAGTTGATATTTTGATCAACCCAAGCCATCTCACGACTCTCTTGCTCGTGTCATGGAAGATAAAGAATTTATCAAACAAAAACAAGGCCATTAAGGCATCATGCTATCAACCTGTTGTGTGTTTGTGTCATCAATTCAAACGCATTTCAATTATGTTTACACCTAGAAGAGCTACACCGTTAACACAAAATGTGCTTGGCTAGCCTTTGAAGATTTGGTTTACTTGAACCATAATCTTCCCACTATAAAATCTGCAAATAGGACATCACAACATATTTAAATTTGTAAGTCAACTAGGCTTTAATAAATAAAAGAAGTCACTATCTCCGAGTAATGAGACTAAAAATAAACGGCTCAATTTGTTTTTACTTAGTTGTTGGGAGTTTCTCCTTTGAAAATAGAGACAAAGAAACGAGCCCCTCGTCTGCACTCTTGTAAATTTGTAGCGCATCAAGAATTGTGTCTCTAGTACCCATTAGAGACCAACCTCTCTATGCATGTGTTGAGGTTAGCCATAACCTCCTCATCAACTTTAAATGATTCAGAATAAAAAACTTGGGGTTAAAGTTGTGGTTCACTGCATGTATATATCAATGGAGTTGTTTGTTACATCTATGATCAATTATGCACCAAATGGGTTCATATTTTCTTTTATTTTTCCCATAATAATTTGATGTGGTCTCATGTTGATAACCCATTGGGTGTATTTTTGCCATCCACCAAGCAAAGAACTCTAACTAAAGGCATTGACACCTAAAACAAAATAATGCTTAGTTTTAACCTATGTTCCACGGGGATGTGTCCCCTGGCTTTTTTGCCCCGTCCCCGTATCGGGACGTTTTGGAACCTCGGGGACGGGTAGGAAATGTCCCCTACCGATCCACAATATCTGAAAAAAATAGGATATGTCCCAGGGACATCAATTTTTTTGCAGGAAACGGCAGGGGACGTCCAGAGGACTTCTAGAAGTGTCTCGACTGTATCGGGGATGTTGGCATGTGTGTCCAGTGCTCCCCGTGAGATTCGCAACATGTACTAACCGCCTCTCGTAGATTCTAACTCTGGGGATTGTAGCGGAGACTAACACCTATGGGTTTTGGTCAAATGGCAAGCGTGGTCCAACAAATAGTATCAGAGCGACAGGTGTTGAGTTCGAAACTCACTCGGATAGCGCTGAGGGGGAGATTGTTGGCATGTGTGTTCAGCGCTCTCCATGAGTTTTGCGACACGGACTAATTGCCTCTCGTAGATCCTAACTCTGGCGCTTGTAGCAAAGACTAACACCTATGGGTTTTGGTCTAATGGCAATCGTGGTCTAATAGGGGATGTCTGGGCGTCCCCTACGTCCCAACTTTGTCAAAACTTTTAAAAAAAAAATTCACAAAGTTAATAAAAAATAAAGGAATGTGGGGGCCTACAAGGACCCCCCCCACATTCATTCCTAACTAACCTAACCCAAAACAACCTCTTTTACAAAAAAAACAAAAAAAAGTCATTTTTGTTATTTATCATTTTGTGGAGGAGACAAAGAAAGAAAAGGGCATAGAGAATAAAAGAGAGCAGCAATGAGAAGAAGGCAAGAGAGCAATATTCTACTCCATTAGAGGTATGTTTATCATCCTTTGTTCATTTTACAAATTTGCACAAACTTTTTTTCAATGTTTCATTTGTTTTTTGTTCAAATTCAAACTTCACAAACTAAGGGAAGTTTTTTTTTTTTGTTTTCACTTGTAGTTGCAGTTTGGGTGTTGTATTTCCAATAAAAAACAATGAGCAACAGTCAGGGTAGTGAGGGTGACGAGATTCAAATGGCAATGCAACATAGAGGTAGAACCAGAAATAGGGTTTCTTTAGGGAGTGAGAGTGTTGCAGTAACTGTGGGTTTAAATAATCCATTTCATTGCCCTTCTCAACTTAAGCCTCTTTCACAATTTGTAACAGCCATTGACAAAGAATTTTTTTTTAGGGGGGAGTAGAGTGTGGTTGTGTCATATTTGCAACAAGGAATTTAGGGGCAGCTACACAAGGGTTTATTGTCATCTTTTGGGCATAGTTGGACAAGGGGTAATAGGTTGTGAAAGAATAACATTAGCTGAGAAGGCCGAAGTGACTAGGTTGCACATGGAGAGTGGGGCAACAAAAAAGGGATTCCATTGGAGATTATGCATAGTATACAATTGCCTATCCAATCTATGGATGTTGAAAGTCAAAGGGAAAGGATTTTACTAAGGGAAAGAGAAATGCTACTATTGTTGCGGGGATGTTCAATGTGCAATCACGGGAAGTAGCTGACTCTTCTATTACCAAATTCTTCTTTGCTAATGCAAATACCATTTCATGTGTCACGTTCTACTTCAAACAAATGTTTAAAGATGTAATTGCTGATGGTTCCTCATATGTTCCTCCTGAAGAACACAAACTACGGGCCGACCTCCTTGATAAAGAATATTCTAAGGTGAGTGTGGTGGTGGAGGAGATGAGAAAAACTTGGATGGGTGGACCAATATTGAACATCGACCACTCATCAATATCCTTGTCACATGCTTTGTTGACCCTTATTTTCTTAGAGCTATTGATTGTACAGGGAAGAGGAAGGATGCAACCTTCCAATTTCAAATTTTGAAGGAGGCCATAGAGGAGATTGGGCCCTCTAATGTTGTACAAGTGGTGATTGATTCAGACCGCGTATGTAAGTTAGTTGGCTTGATGGTTGACGGTGTTTACAAGCACATTTTTTGGACTCCATGTTGTGTTCATGGGTTGAACAATGCATTGAAAGACATTGGAAAGATAGATTGGGTGAAGACAGTGGTGGCAGAGGCTAGATACATACAAATGTTCATTTGCAACTATCACACCTCACTTGCTCTATTGTCTTTTTCGAGGAAGGAATTCCTCAAGCCCGTGGACACTAGATATGCCAACTATTTCATTTTGTTAGAGAGGATGCTTGAGGTGCAGGAGGCTCTACAATTAATGATGGTTAATCAAGAGTGGGGTAGATGGCCAGAGGCAAATGCTCCTGAAGGAAAATGTGTGAAACAAAAGATCCTTGACGATGATTGGTGGTCCACAGTGTGGCAATTGCTGATTTTATATATTTAAAAATTAATATTTATGTTTTAAGTTTAGTTTTTAATTTTTAAATATTTTTATCCATGTTTATAACTTGTAAATTATTTTAGTTTTTCATTCTTAATTTTTTCTAATTTTTTTTGTAACTTATTTGTAGATATGTTTGCTCCATCATCTCACCTGTAGTGGAGGTCATAAGATATGCTGATACAAACTCTCTTAGTTTTGGAGAGATTTATGAGACATTTGACAACATGCTTGGGCAGATGAAGCAAGCTATTTATAGCAAGGATCCTACTTTGGGATTTTATGAGGAGCATATCAGACCCATTGTGACACGATGGTGGAACACAATGAACACCCTGCTTCATATGATAGCTTATGCTCTAAATTCCAAATTGTATGCAACACGACCTGGGAGAGTGCCTCCATCTGATGATAAAGAGGTGAAAGAAGGGCTCATGAAGGCCTTTCGAAAGATGTACATTGATGAGGAGTCCACTCTATTGTGGACCCAATTGCTAGCCTTTGTCAATCTCCGTGGACCAACGTTTAGCAAACTAGAGGCGAGGACAAATAGAGCTACATTAGCTCAAGTAGACCCTATTGGATGGTGGACATGGCATGGCAAGGATGCACTAGACTTGAGGATTCTTGTCACTCGCCTCCTTTCATAGGTTGCTAGTTACTTTGCTGCAGAGAGGAATTGGTGGTCCACATATGGCATCATCCACATAGTTAAGAGGAACCGACTTACCTCTTGACGAGCAGAGAAGTTAGTAGCCGTGCATAGTGCCTTGAGACTTAAGGATCGACAAACTTCTGAGCATTGTCAGACTCTAGTTGCATGTTGGGATGTTGATCTCGAAGATGCCACATAGATTGATGAGGAAGAGGCACAAGTGGGATTGGTTGGGGTTCCATTGGATGAGGCAACCCCTCATAGTTCCAGTGACCCAGACTCGAGGTCTGATTTTGATGCCATTTTAGTGGATTTTGATTAGGGGCAGCAATATATATATATATATATATATATATATATATATATATATATATATTATATTTTCATTTTGATTTTCTATTTTTCAGACATTTTGTAGCCCTTGAGCATTTCATTGTAATTGAAACTTGAATCTTACGTGAAATCTCAATTCAGCTCCAATTTTATGTATTAAAGTTCTATGATGTGTGTGATGAATGCTTTAAGTTTAAGTTTATCAATGTTATCATATGAATATTTGAAATTTCCTATATTTTTAAGGTTGAATCTTATGTGAAATCTCAATTCAGCTCTAATTTTATGTATTAAGGTTCTATAATGTGTGTGATGAATGCTTTATCAATGTTATTATATGAATATTTGAAATTTCCTATATTTTTAAAAATTTTCCTTATTTTTTAATAGCCATCCCAAAAACACGCCCCCCGTCCCTGGCCATCCCCGTCCCAAAAGCTTTGTGGAATATAGGTTTTAACATCAAATTTAAGGAAATTTGAATTAAAAAAATTCAAAATAAATGATAAATAAAAGTAGGTAAGGTTGTCTTATGGATTTTATATTTGGCGTTTGCAAATACAAAATAAAAAATGTTCTTCACGACCCTTTCCCCTTTGGCCTTCCTAGCACAAGGAGACTCCGACCTTAATGTACTCACAGATTTTTGTTTAAGAGATGTTAGTGAGGTTATGCAATACTTTGCCATGTGATGAAGGTTTTGGTGAATCTTGCAACACTCACTTGCACAAGGTCCTTTCCACTAGAATGCCCTCTCATATCAAGCTTAGCATTCAAGGGTGATTGTAGTTGAATTCTGTGATATATCTTACCTCTTCAACCACACTTTCACATATTTCATCTTTCCTACAAAGGAGGAGATCAATGCAATGGGCTGTGTAAGATGTTAAAAAAAGTGCTGGTTACCTCTTCTTAAGAAGTCTCTCTATTACATCATATACTGCTGCATTTTCTATCACATCTTGGATGATTTTCGCCACACCTACTTCCATCACCACCTCATTAAACATATCACATAAAGTGTTTGCATTTTTCACTTGGTGGGAGGCATCAATTGACTTCAAAAACATCAACTGCCCACTTGAAGCCACTAGAAAGTTAAATAAAATGAGGGCTTTCTCATCTATCCACTCATGAGTCAAAATGTTGCCAACACTAAACATATCACACAACGTGTTTGCATTTTTCACTTGGTGGGAGGCATCAATTGACTTCAAGAACACCAACTGCCCTTTTGCAGTCACTAGAAAGTCAATCAAAGTGTGGGTTTTTTCATTTGTCCACCATTAGACAAAATGTTGCCAACCCTTTTTACATATTTTTTTGTTCATTTATTATAACTCATGTATTTTTGATGACATCCTCCAACAATTGGTGAACCAAATCATGAGTTGGAGCTTGAAACCCCTTCGCGGCAACGGTCAATGTAGTTACCAAATTCAATCAATATGGGTGTTTTGCCATGTTGAATATAATGTTGTAATACCAAAAACTAGCTGCAGGAACCCTTGCTTCATTGTGCAATTCCTGGTTCCAACCAATACCTTTAAGTGAAAGGTTGAACCCCAAAGTTGTTTTCAGTAGCAAAAAATCCATTTGTAGTTGAACTCCTGTAGGAGATGAAGCTTGTGTCCATGCCTATCCTGTTGGACTTGCGGCAATAAAAGAGGCTTCAATCTCATACTCATTGGAATCACCTCTCGCTGCCCTCCCATTCACTAGCACTGCAATTGTTTTAGCCTTTGTGACACATAAGCGAAACGATAAATCTTCTGAAAAATTGTGATTTCTTTTCTATTGATTAGTCGATGATTCCCGGCGATAAAACTCGGTGAAAAATTGCCAAAAACCACCTTGAAAACCGTCGAAAATCGCCATGAAGGGTATAAAAAATCCAAATAAAAAAGAAAAGGTCATTTCAAAGCGTTTTTCAACAATTTTTCCTCCGCAATTTGACTTGTGATTTTTGCCCCCAAGTTTTGTTAGGGTTGTGACTCTTCAAGCCTACTAGGGTTTCAAAAATCGTGTTTTGCATTTAATTTAAGTTTATTTTATGAACTCAAAACTTTTAAAAGTAGCGATAAAGTTGACGATTAATGTCAAAAAATTGCCAATTCCTGATTTCCGAGTCAAATTTTGGCCTGCCAAGTAATTGCCGATTATGATTTTTTTAACTATGGTTTTAGCTTTCATCTTTTCTTTGCATAACTTGCAAAGGTAAGAAAACATCTTTCTTTGAGCCTCAAGTGGCACTTGTTTAACAATTTGCACATCTTTACCTGTGATTCGTGTAAGGTGATACTTGAGGCGATTGATGCTTATGCTTCTACTCATCATAAAATCACAGTAATTGCATATGAAGTTATTGGCCTTTGCAGCTGGTTTGCAATACCTTGTAAGAAGGGTTTTCAGAGTTGTTAGGCTTACAGCAGATAAGTTGAATCAAATGTTGATGCCATTCTTTGATGTATACCACTGCAAATGGATTGCAAACTGAAACAAGAAGCAAAAACTCTATAAAACAAAAAAAAGGTTCTATAGATCAAAACACTAGCTACTAGTGTCTATCAAAGAAAGAAGTAGAATAAAATGTGAAAGCAAAATAAAAAATAAAAAAATCTAGGATATCTACAATGGGAAAGTAAAAAATTCAAAACAAATTTAAGAAAAAATCTAAATTAGGACTTACATAATCAAATATTGTGAAAATCCTGAGGTCCCACTTGCACAATTTTACATTGTTACTTGGGATGTGCGAGATGATATTTGAGGCAATTGATGCATCCACTTATCATTAAACCACAATAATTGCATATGAAACGAGTGGTCTTTGCAACCGGTTTGCAATGCCTTTCAAGAGAAGTCATCAGAGTTCTTAGGCTTACTAAGGATACCTGAATCATATGTTGATGTCATTTTTTGATGTATACCACTGCAAATCGAATGCAAACTGAAACAAGCAGAAACCCTATAAAACAAAACAAAAGTTCTAGATTAAAACCCTAGCTGCTAGTGTCTATCAAAGGAAAAATTAGAGTAAAACTAAACCGTGAAAGCAAACAAAAAACACAAAAAAACAAACCTAGGGCATCTAAAGTGGAATGATAAAAAATTCAAAACAAATTAAAGAAAAAATCTAAATGAGGACACTTACCTAATCAAATTGTAGTGAAAATTCTTTGGAGCTGGCGGAAACCATTGTCAACTACCTCGCAGCAATTGTGAATTGCACAAAATCACTGAGCAGAAAAGAAAAAGAAGAAAGAAATATTCGTTTCTTGATTAAAAACGACATTTTCTTGATAGAAATGTTTTTTCGCTGTGGGATTGTTCTATGCAGCATCTGCCGAGTTTTATGCAGAGACTTGCCGAGTTTTGCCAAGTTTTGGCGAGTTAAAGCTTGCAATTTTTTGTCATTATTGGGCTTGCGAGTTCTGTGCTAATTTGTCGTTTCACAGCCAAGTGAGTACTCACAGAGTTTTAAAACACTGGTTATAAATGTTATATTTCACGGTAAAGGAGAACTTATATTTTTGTGTGTAATTTTGGTCGATTTTAGTTGGGGTTTGACCAATGTAATTTACTTGAGTATTAGAGTTTTTGCTATTATTATTATTATTATTATTTTTTAACTTTTTTAAGGGAAGGAGGATTACTTCATTATTCAATTTTTACGGTCTATATTTAGCCTGGGTAAATCTGGATGTATTCAACAAAGACACATTCTACTTCTATGGTGTTCCCCACACCTTTCACATGATTCCAAGGAGTTGGGATTGAGGTCTTGGGGTGGTGAGCAAGCCACTTCCACTTGCACAGCTGCAAACCTACTAACCTAGGACCCCATGTGCTTTTGCTATTACTTTGGCTGAAGTTCACATCCAAAGTGTGTCAGCTGGGTCCTAGTTGCAGTACTACGATAAAAATTCAAGGCTATTTGCTGTGTTTTTATACCCCTTTTTGTGCCATGTCCCATTACCACAATTTGAATTCAGGGCTTTGTTGTGAAAGCTCTGATGATTTAGCACTTAATCCATTCATAATCTGGGTCTTTTGCTTTCTTTTCTCATTTTAATTTTTATTGAGTCAATGTAATGTAGTACTTTTTTTTTCATATTACGTATTCAATGTATGCTTGTTAACAAGATATCATTACATGATGATTTTTTAAGCCGTTTAAAAATAAAATTGTCTGCAGCTCCTATCAAAGTGTATCTGTTTAGAAGATTGTTTCTAGTTTTAAAAGAATTTCCAAAATGTTTGCTCGATTGTCCTGATTTGAGATTTCTGTGTACTGGGTTGCAATTTTACAAGTGTTTAGTTTTAAAGTAAGTTATCCTAGTTTTTTTTGGTTATCAAATGTTCTGTCTTACAAGTTTAGTGTACGGGGTGACAGTTTTACTTGTGTTTTACTGGTAAATTTACCCAAACTTTTTGGATAGCAAGTTCTCATTTCTGTCTTCCAAAGTTTTTATTGTACTAGGCAAGTGTTCAGTTTAATAATAAATTAACAAGCTTTCTTGGTACTAGGTTTTCCGTGCGTTGGGTTGCAGTGTTACAATTGTTTAGTTGAAAGTTACATTATCTAATCTTTTTTAGGTTGGTATTAGATATCTGTGTAATTCTGTCTAATTATATTGTGTAGTGGGCAGGTTAGAAATCAATATGAGTTATCTTCTATTTCTTTTGAGTTGTGTCTTCGGAAGGATACAAATTTTGCTGTAATTCTTTTCTTCATATAATTTATTTGATGTCTTTGTTGTTAACAGGATATAGTACCCTCTGGTAAAATTCCATTTACTATTGAAGATAATCCTGGGGAGCAGTCAGTTACTTTGCGAAGGAAATATGGGAATGAGGATATCAAAGTCGAGGCTATGGGGATTGACATTGCTGATCAGGAGGGTGAAGATGACGGGGATAATGAAAGAGGCAATGAACAGCCCCAATTGAGCTTTAATGTGAACATATCCAAAGGTGATGGCCCCTACTTGGAGTTCAATTGCTCTGCATATGCTGATGAGATTGTCATTGATATGATGAGTGTTAAGAATCCAAAAGGTGATCCTGATGTTCTTGCCTACGAAGGGCCAGCCTTCGCGTAAGTACCATAAACTTTTGTATGTTTTGATTTTTGGCTCTTTCAAATAGTTGCGTCTCTGGGTTGGAGAGAGTTAGCAAGGGTTTGTGGAGATGAATAGGTTTTCGATGTGAAGAGGTATTGGTAAGTGATTAAGAGGGTTTAGGTTCTAGTGAGGTTAACAAAGGCTTTCCGGTTTTAGGATCTAGTGAGGTTAGTAAATGCTTTATGGTATTTTTGGGGTTTAGGGTTCATGTCAGGTCTTCGTCATCTAAATGGAGAGTGTCTAGGGTTTCAAAGGCTTGGAGGGGGGTTCATAGTCATGTTAAGGGGGATTAAGGTATTAGAGCATTTGTGATCAGATGAATGGGGGGGTATGTTAGCAGATGAACAGGGTTTAAGTTTTTACAAAAGGTTTTTTCAGTCACCAGGAAATTCCAGTATAGGTATGATGACCACAGCCCTGTCTCCATACACATATCTTCTGGTGACAATATTTATAAGTTATATAGCTGCTCATGTATCCTGCTTTAGTGTGTTAGAGGGTTTAGTATATTGAAGGATTGGGTTTTTTTATTGGTCGTGTTTTACAGGTTTGTTATTAAAATTTAAAAGTAGAGGGTCTGGGCTGGGGTTTTGAGGTTCTCCATAAGAGAGAATTTGTAAGGATTGTGTTTATTTTTTTCGTGTATTTAGTTTTTTGGCTTGGTAGTTCAATGAATGTGTTCACAAGCTTTATTGTTTTTGGGATTTAGGGACTTGGACGAGAATTTGCAGAAGAACTTTCACAAATTCCTTGAAGTGCGAGGCATTAATGCGAGCCTCTCAAATTTTCTCATGGAGTACATGATACACAAGGACAGTAGGGAGTATATCAGATGGTTGAAAAATGTGAAGCATTTCATTGAGAACTAGAGTATTGTCTCACTTTTTACATATTTTTCCTTTAAAAAGTGAAGAGGATTTTGTGACAAATCATTATTATTGCTTCATCTTGTTCAATTCTGCCGGAGCCCGAGGTAGCTTGACTATGTTTTTTTGAGAAACAAATAGTTTCTCATTCGGAGTCCTTTTTGGTATGGACCTTGTCCAGTTTGCGCCACAATAATGTACTGATGTAGAAGTCTGTTGCGGGTGATGCTTGTGAAGTTTGACCTTGATATGGATGAACTTCCTTTTAGCAATTGGAAATTATATTTTTCCCAGATCAAGTTTAATTTTCTGGATAGATATATTGTATCGTGGTCATTATGTTAATTATGGTAAGGATATCTAGTCCCTGGCAGTATGGGCCCACTGTGCCTACGGTTGGACTCTGGATATGTTACGGGGCAACCATATTTACTGTTTTGTTTGATGAAATAGATGTATTAGAATCTAGGAACCATCTGAAATCAGCAAAATTGTGCATGTCTCGACTGTTTTGTTTGATGAAATAAATATTAATTTCTAGGACCACCAGAAACAGTGAATTTGGACATGTCTTTACTGTCTGCCGTGATGAAATATTCTTATATGGAATGGGCATATTCCCTAGTTATCTATTCTTTTGATTGCAATGATTGCCTGGTGAAATTGATTAAGTTGAATGGCATGCATTTTGTACACTAGTTTCTTGTTGGCAATCATTCATGTTGACTGATTATGATTTACATGACAAAGAAAGTGATGTTTCATTGTTGGCTATGCCACTTTTTTTTCCGGATAATACTGTGGAAAGAGGATAGACTACACAAACCAAAAGTAATTGAGTAATATCTGTACCGATCAATTTCATGAACAATATTTCTACCAATCATAATGCTATGAAATGCATTTAATTATATTCATGGTGAATGATATTTGTACAGATCACAATGATATGAAATGTATTTCATTTATATTCATGGTCAATTACAACAGGTTCGAGATTTTTTCATTGGAAGTTTGAAGCAAACTGACCTGTCCAAACCTACCAAAAAAAGATTTTGAAATACCAGATCATCCTAAAGTGTTTGGAGATGAAAACCACCAAAGTTAATAAGTATAAAAGATGCTATTGGTCATGTCAGGACCGTCAATGTTATTCAACAATATCTAGAACTGAAGTCTAAATGGCGACTGAAGAGCAAATATTAAGCAGTTAATTGGAGGCTAGACAACATAAGCCTTCTGGTTGAAACTGAGTAATTTAAGGCTGAAATATGACAGGGGTCTGGTAGTTTAGACTAGTTATTTTAATTAATTAAATATAGAACTGAAATTTACATGGTGGCTAATGATAAATATAAAATTCAGAGGCCAGACAACGTATGAGGTATGCCTTTAGGTTGAAACTGAGTATTTTAAGGCACAAATTACCAGTCTAGTTTTGGATGGAGCAGGGAAGACTCTCCATCTTCATCAAGGTTTTTACATGACCGGTCAAAATTTTCAAAATTCAGCATGGGTGACCACATCTGAGAATTATTGTGTTAAAAATTTACAAGAGGGATGGGTAGAGAGTGGAAAGCTTCCTAACGATTTAATAAAGGATTTCAAGCAGGAGGCTAGGAATTCCATTTTCATTCACTTGTGGGGAAGAAAGTCCCTCGTGTCAGATGACGTGTTGTGTGGCAAAAATGTGCTATTGTTACTTCATCAAGATATATGAAATGTCAGTTTTGTCAGAAACACAGTCGGAGAATACTATGTGTCTATGCTATTCCAAAGTCCGACGGGGTTTCATATGATGAACTGGAGGATATAGTTTGTTTAATTGAAGGTAAGTGTGGAAGGTTGCTATTGGCTGTAAAAATAGAATGGATATACTGTAAAAATAGTATCGATATAGCTTGTACATTCAAAGCAAAGTGTGCAAGGTGTGATTGGCTGTGAAAACAACAGAAGCACCTAGGTCAACTAGATGGCAGCTTACTGATGTTTGGAAAGATATATTGAACCTGCTCAAGGAATGTGCTTATGCCAGTTTTAGATATAAGCTACACAACATGCGTTATAATCTTTACTTTTTCTTGGGTGTTTTCGCCAAAGCTGGGAGATAAATTGATAATTTATTGTTGAATGTTTGAATTGCTGAAGAATTTGTGCAGCGGAAGGATAGTGTACAATCCCTTGTTTGTTGGTGTGTAATTGAAATCTAGTTTGAATGCGGGGAATGCATTAGTGTAGAATGCAGTGTATGTAGAGAAATGTATTAGTGTAGGATGCACGATTTGCTTCAATTCAGGTCATAGAAAGTTGTAGGAAGTGATAAATTGTATGTTTCAGTCCGAGAATACACTCAATAAATGGCTTTCAAAAGTTACAATGATTTTACATACCAACCCAACCTAAATATCTCAAACATTTGAGATTGTTGTACTTGAACAATATGAATGAGGGAATATTGCCAAACATTTAGAAAATGCAAACATTTGGGTCCTCAAACTATTAGTCTAGAATTCAAGAATTTGCATATACAATCTTCAATTTAGGCAAAACCCTATTTGTGGTATCTGGATGTCTGTGTCTGCCTCTAGTTGATAAAGTAACCCATTGGAGTGAATTGTCCTCCACCCCCCTCGTTACTTTAAGAGTGTCTTTTTAACATTCATTTAATTGTCATGAGGTAGGGTTTCGATATTGATTTGGAAGCCTTTGGTTGCTTGGGAAGTACACCTTGACAATTAAATTTGCGGACTCATGTTTGCAAATTAGTTGACCCAAGCTCAAAACCCTTTTGTAATGACATTAGTATGCGAACAAGTTTGAACTTCCACTTGCAAGTTAGTTTGTAAGTGCCTCGCCAAGCACCTAATTTAGTGTTTTGGGGTGGGCCTACATTGGCAAGTTAAATGCGCTCGAGTCTTCCTTTGCTCGTGAGAGATTATTTTCAATTAAATTTCCATGTGCTTTGCCAAGCACATGGGTTGGTGTTGGATGTGCAACTTTTGGCATGAGTTAGTTGAATGAGATTGTTATTCAAAATTTTATATAAAAATATAAAAAGAATTAAACATAAAAGGTTCGCAGGTTGAGATAATAAGTCTATCAAAAGGCGAAGTATTAAGTTAGTACTTTATGATTACGAGTTGGCTTATGGTTCGAGTTTCATTGGAGAGATGGCATGTTCATGTAACAGTTAACATGAACCCTATTTTAGTGAGTGGTTCTTTAATTAAGATTTTTTAAGTGCCTTGTTGAGTGTCCTCGTTTGTTGTGTTGGCGTGGGTTTACTATTATGGATCATATAATTCAAGATTGCTTTCTATATGTAATTGTTCTAGTATTAATAATATTAATAAAAATATCTAATATGCATGAAAGATAGTATAACATGAGTATTTTGAATTGAGTTAAAATAATGAAAATGGACTTTAATGTTCGTTAAAATAATAATAATACTTTTTTTGTTTATGATCCCTAGGGAGAAGGCTCTAGCCTGCAAAAAAGCTTTCTGAACCAGTCCATGATATTTACAATCATCTATGGACTCCCAAGAAAAATTATAAGTACATTATTGCACATTAAATAATATTAGTAATGATAATAAAGGAATCACATAACTTTTAGATGATGAACAAAATAGATAAAAACAAAAAAAACATGCGAAATAAAATAGAATAAAATAAAATATAACAAATAGAGGATTAAGATTCATCTTTTTGGTGATTGGAGTATTGAGGAGATAGAACCAATTCAATTGCATAACCGAAAAAGAGGGTATATCATGGTAGCTTTATGGAATTGACCCCATGAATTATGATGAGATGATGACGAAGATGATGTTGATTCCATTCTTCAAAAAAACAGCTTGCCTAGACGAATCTTTTTGCTTGCACATTTGGAGTTTTTGAGATTAAATAATGTAATATAATTTGTTGGATGGAAAAGGGTAAATATATGTATTTGGTGGTTTTGATGAAGCTTCGAAAACTAAAAGTTGGCATGTAGTTGAATGTGTGCGAAAAATGATTTTGGGCAATGTTTTTTTGTGGCTTGTAGAAAATGCAACATCTCTACTTACACAATGACCATGCCTAACGTGATTTTGCAATTTGATTCGTCTTCCTAAGACTTTGTCAAATATGATTGCACATGAAGCATTATGCCTACATCCTCTTAGACCATATTTCAAATGTTCACAAAGAGTGGTTTCACAAATGTCCTTAGAATACTCAATTTGAGCTCCTTTTTCTCGTTTCTTTCTTGATGGAGTAAAGTTTTTTTTTGAAGATTCTTATGGATCATATGTGATATTGTTGTATAAATATGTAACATACAAACTGCCCAAGGGCTGGCACCTTTAAGAACTGAACTAGATAATATGAATACTTGCATACTTTGTGTATCTTGTAATTCACAAACTTATTTAATTTCATTTGTGTTTAGGAAAATCAATATAGAAACACTCCCTTATTGATTGCAAGAGTTTTATCTCCTAGCATTACTATGAGATTGTACACCTTTATATTTATTCCATATTCTCCATTAATGAATAAAAGTTTCATTTCCTACAAGTAAGACTTTTGTTGCATCATTGTGTATTTGGTTTATTGCATTAATGAACCCTGCACACTCTTATAATCCTTTTAGTTATCTATAGTGTAAGATTGTCCCTTGCACATGGTCTTGGGCTCCATTTTGCAAGTCATTGGTATTATCATATATCTATACCTTTCAATGCTTGTAAACACTTGAATGCAACATGAGAAAGAAATAAATGAATTCAATTCTATTTCTACCTACTGAAAAGAACATCATATCAAGAGTAATATGGTCGATGCCCAAAAGTAAATTGAGGTTTCTCTAGATGGCCAAAACCTCATCAAGGACACCCTAGAACCATAACACAATGAACTCTAACCAGTTTCGTGATTTAAAGGTTCAATTTAATCGAATGTGAATGTCATATTGTTGGAGTTTAATATTTATTTTGGTATATTAAATATCCCAATATTGTGTATTATTATTATCATCTGAATTATTAATTCATATAATTTGGATAATGTGAGGTGGCATGTAGCTTTCACCTCTTTTGTCTTATGATATATGTTTCTTGTTATAGGAATATTGGAGTTATATTTCAAATGTAACTCCTTTTTCAATTTGCACCCACTCCCCTTCACTTCATGGGTAATAGTGACACTATAAACACATTTAGAAGGTTGACTAATGTAATGATTGGAGTTACTTTGTAACTCATTATTCTCTCCACTCTATTTCAAGGGTGTTTGGGTCACTTTTTTACTTGTTCAATCTCTTCATTTAGAGAGTTTCTTAAGGATTCTTTTAGTCTTTCTCCAGATTTTATTCTCTCATTTTAATAAAATTTTAGAAGAAATTCTACGCACATTGTGCCATCTTGTAAATGTTTTCAACCATCTTTCAATAATATGCGTGGTTTTCTTTTGGTGTACTGGTTTTCCCTTTTGACAAATCTTGTCTTAAATCTTCTATGGTTTATTCTTCCATTAATCTCATTGCATTTTATTTGCTTATGATTATATATTTTAGCAGTTGATATTGTAATCATTTCTTAAACATGTTTGTCTCGATTGCCTCAAACATAGTTTAAACATCAAAACCCTTTCAAGGTGCAAGTGAACCTTGACATTCCTTTATTCAAAGGCAATATTGATTTTGTATCAATAGATAAGTGTCTTTTACAACTTGAGGCCTATTTCTTTGTCACCAAGTTCACTGACAATGAGAAACTCACCTTTGCAACGTTGAAGATGTCCATTTAAATGTCCCACTAGTGGGAGACATTCAACGCACAAAACGAAAAAGAGTTCCATCACATTTGGATTTGGGATGAATTTTTTAGTTCTATGCAGACAAAGTACTACCCTCTCAAATACTCTGAGGATGTATACATGAAATTTTAAAAATTACAACATCCGGAGCAATTGGTGAAAGACAACACAAATGAGTTTCATAACTACTCAAAGATCAACATAAGGTGTTGAATTACATACATGCACTTCCACCTTCGATATGCACCCAAATGGAGCTCTTGAATTTTAAATCTTTAGGTGAATCATATTGCAATACCCCTAAGATTTAGGCCAAGTAAATACAAAGTAGCACTTCCCATCTTCATCCAACATTTTGTGTCATGTTTTTCTCAGAGACAATGAATCATATCAATCTCCTACACAAAACAAATAGAATGGTGCATGCATAAGTGAGAAACTTAATAAGTTTGTGCATAAAAAACAGAAAGATCATGTACCATTCAATCCATACAATTGAAAGAATAAATTAGGTGACAAGTATTGACATCACCCATTCTCCCATGATGATTCTAAAAGCCATATGTTTTAATCAATACTTGTACAATCTATATCAAGTCCCAAGAAATTAGGTGACACCGATTCAAAAATTTCTTGTCTAAACACCAATGCCATTTCTGCTGATGCTTCAGAGGAGCACAATACTATCTCCCACATGAAGTTTTGGGTCAAGGGACAACCTCTCCATGTCATCATTGATAGTGGGAGTAAAATGAACATCATTTCTCAAGATGCATCTCAACTCATTCTATTACCTACTTTTGTACATCCTCACCCATATTCACTTGGATGGTTTCAATTCAAAAAATACATATATGTATGACATTTTTTTTTGGTATAAAGTGAATCCAATGAAGGATAGTGTCACTTGTGACATCACACCTCTTGTAGTATGTGACATACTAATGGGAAGACCATATTGTATGACCATGGTGCGGCATATTGGGTTTATTCATAATGATGGATTGTTCATGCAAAAATCTAGTTTTTTAACCTCTTTGAGTCTTCACCAATGACCAAAGTCACTTTTGTCTTTGACAAACAACATTACAAATGCATCTCACACACACAATTTTATGTTTATCATATCTCACCTAGAGAATATTCTGGGGAGAGGGCGTAGGAATCCACAATACACATGACATAAAAATACTTGTAACAACTCAACAAGTTACTAATGTAACACACACAAGCTTCACATATCCTGAAGACTTCTAACTGTTGTGGAAAATGGTCCATTTATACATTCCACACAATTCCAATCATAAAATAAATTAGATCTTAATGCAAAAAATATGAAAACAAACATGAATATTTAAATAAAAATATATAAAATAAAGCACAATATATAGACATGGGTTTATCACGGGAAAACCTTTCCAACTAAAAAACCCAACAAAAAAATATCTTTCTTTTTGCACTTAATATGACCTAGTAGTACAAAAAAATATACAAGATTCTGTTTGTAATATTTTAGTAGTCCATGCACAACATTTTGCACATCTACAATACTAACTTACAATACTCTACAACATTCAACACATAACATGCTCAATACACTAACTCACATACTCAGATTGTCTCTCCAATTTGGCCACATGTTTTTGCACAAAATCACTTGCTCCTTGATCCTAGACCCGACTATTTATTCATAGAAAAGTGATAACCAAAAATAGATGTCACAACCACTTTCTATGATTAGCATATGTATACTTTATAAAAAACTAATGATTAGTTTTGAAAGAGAATCTATATATTTTCTCTAACCTTCTTCTAATCATCATTTCCACTTAGGTTAGCATATCCAGTTCATTTGACAAATGCTTTCCAATACATAACAATTTATATCTTTAGTTGTCGCTATATGATCCCATCACTTTCCAATGTTGTACACCATAAAGCAACTCCCACTACACACTAGCCCTACACATAGTCTCGTGTTGTTTGCATTGTGATTTTGCACCTCTAGAGAATATTCGACGATTCTCAAATACCCATACGCTTACACTCATGCCTTTAATTGAATTAGATTACTCTATATAGCTCTTGCATATGAGGTCTGAGCGCTTAAACAACTATTAACCAAATAGTATATTATAAGGATTAATTAAATAATTCAAATTAAACTATAATGAAATACATAGAAAGAATATAAATAACACAAGACACAATAATTTAACATGGAAAACACCGAAAGGTAAAAAATTGCGATCAAAGGTAATATTTTTATTATAAGTGAGAAATAAAAGTATAGTCTAGTAAATACCCCTTTCACCTTACTCCTCTCCATATCAATTTCAATTCTCCTGATTGATTTTACCGGCCCCGAAAGCCCTATATAAGTGGAGTTACACGGTGCGACTTCTCGTGAAGCACTCCTCCACATATTAATTGATTTTAATAATCAATTTAACCATAAACCTAAAGTTTATATTAAATAAATAAAAATATTATAAATTTTATTTATTTAATTATAAACTATAGTTTATATCATTTAGAACACTTAATATTAATGTTTTAACACCTCCCCTTAATATTAAATGGGGTTTATATGCCAACATCACCTGTTTATACAACAAGATTTACAATCCTTAAACCACAATGAGAGTTATGGGCTATAATATCACATTTGAAGGATTTATACATCTTCATCACGCTAAACTTACCTTTTGGTACAAAAGAATTTGAAATCCATAAATCAGAAGTGATGATTTAGGCTAAGCATGATTTGTGAGACTATATCTCACTGTTTCTCATGGAAAATCTATACTAGCATCTCTAATATCCTTTTATAAAGTAAGGGCCTCCTTTACAACAAGATATAACATTATTGGATTGCACAATAAACTTAGAGTGATAAGTTTACTAAGATCATAATTAAAATCTTTTACAATGCTTTAATTTGGAGCATAAATATAAAGGTGAAAGAGAAAACACATGGCTAAACATTAGGCGGTGGCATTGTCATGCACACTCCCCCTCAATGACAAATCTGAAAGCCAATTATTACACAAAATGTGTAGAAATTTACAACACACAATGGCTTCATAAACATATCTGCAACTTGATCTTCTGTCAAACAGTACTGAAGATCTATATCACCGCAAAACACGTTCTCTCGGATGAAATGCATATGTATCTCTATATACTTCGTTCTTTGATGTTGAATTTGATTATTAGCTAGAGAAATACAACTATGACTATCACACAAAAGAGGAGTACTGCTTTTAACTTCCATGTGAATCTCTTCCAATAGCCGCTTTAGCCACATGACTTTTTTTGCTGCTTCCATCACACTTCTATATTATGCCTCAATAGAAGAGATGGAGACTGTTGACTATTTTTTGTTGCTCCCAGTAATGAAACTTGTACCAAACTTGAACACATATCTAGTTGTATATTTTCTCTCATATCACCAGCATGGTTAGAATCACAATATCCATATAAACATGCATTATCAGAAGAATTATAACGTAAACTAAAATTAATTGTTCCTTTAATATATCTTAGTATTCTTTTTGTTAACTTCCAATGATCTTGATATGGTGCATACATGAATTTGGATGCAATACCTGCCACATATGCAATGCCAGGTCTACTAATTGTTAGATGAATTAAATTACCTGCAAACTACATGTAAAGAGTAGGATTAGTTTTTTCACATGCAGATTTAGGTTCAAGTTTACAACCAACTTCAATAGGAATAACAACTAATTTACAACCTACCATGTTAAATATTTTAAGCAAGTTAGTAGCATATTGTGATTGAGATACAACCATAGAATTTTTATCTTGAAAAATTGCCATGCCTAAGCAATGATGTAATAATCCTAAATCAATCATTTCAAACTATTTTTTCAATTTAATTTTAATTTTGAAAATTAAACTATTAGAATTGCTAGTAATAAGAAAATTCTCAACATATAATATAATAAGAAAAAACTGTTTATTTTCAATTTTAACAAAATATAATTATAAAAAAAATAGTTAATGAAACTAATATATTTGAAAAAATTATTTATTTTTGCATACCAAGCTTTAGGAGCTTGTTTTAAGCCATATAGAGTTTTTTTTCCAGTTTACACACATACACTTCCTTTTTAGGTTCCTCAAAACATTTAGGTTGAGTGATGTAATTTTTTTCTTTTAAATCACCATTTAGAAATGCATTCTTAACATCCATTTGGTGGATTTCCCAACCATATTGAGTAACTAAGGAAATAAGAATCCTAACTGTGCTCATTTTTACAACGGGTGTAAAGGTTTCTATGTAGTCGATATCAGTTTTTAAGTAAACGCGCGAGCTACCAACTTGGATTTGAACTTGTAAATATTTCCATCGACCTTATATTTGATTTTTTGAAGTCACATAGATCCAACAATACTATGGTTTTTCGGAGGAGGGACACGATCCCAAGTCTGATTTTTAATTAAGGAAAAATATTCATATTTCATAGATTTTATCCATCTTATGTCATGATACGCCTCTTTGAAAGATTGGGATTTCGACTCATACATAATCATCAAGACATGATATGTATGGTGCTTTTAATCATCTTACTAAGGTTATCGGGTTAGAGTTTTGAAGAAGAGACTGAGCTCATTTATGTATTTTAGTTATAAAGGAAATATAAAGAGACTCTTTTTCAACTATAGAATCATTATTACCATCTATTTGATCATCACAATCATCATTATCAAGATCATTATTTTCTAACTCATAAGGATCATCATAGACAAAATAAATAGAAGCAAAATAAGGAGAACACAAGAGTTTTTGTAAGATTTTAACATTCATGTTCTTAATAACTTCATGATTTGCATGATCATAGATCCTTAGACCTTTTGTTTTACTTCCACACCCTACAAATATGCACGGATAGGAGGTTTAATATAACTTCCTTTTTACTTTGGGAATGAAGACAGAGGTGGGGATTCCAAAAGTTCTCAGATGCGATACACTAGGTTTCTTATTAGTCCATGTTTCTAAGGGAGTAAATTAAAACACTGATTTAATAGGCACTTTTTTCAAAATATGAACAATGGTATTCATTGCTTCAACTCATAGAAACATAGGAACTTGAGCTGAGTGCAACATGGTTTTAGCCATTTCAAGAATGGTGTGGTTTTTCCTTCTTGCAATACCATTCTACTGAGGAGAGTAAGGAGAAGCAAGTTCCCTTTGTATACCACATTGGATATAAAAAAATTAGATGCTTTACTAATGTATTCTCCTCCGTTGTTTTTTCTAAGTTTTTTAATTTTATGGCTAGAACTATTCTCAACTAAAGCTTTAAATTCTTTAAATTTTGATAAAACATCTGATTTATTTTTGATAAAGAATCACCAAATCATGCCAAAATAATCATGAATGAAAGTGATAACATAGAAAGAACCGTTTAGGGAAGAAAATTATAATGGTCATCTAACATCACCGTGGAAAAGTTCCAGATATTCTAAGGAGTTAGCTTTATGATGACTATGAAAGGGGTTTACTGATTACTTACCACGTAAGTACCCTTCACAACTTTCTCAGGCATGAGAGATAGGAGGAAAACAACTAAAAAGTTTAAGCCGAGACATGTCATACTGTTGGAAGCACAATGGAATGAGAGGGGGGTGGATTTGTCCTATAATTTTCTCATCTCATTAACCATTAATTGCATAAACAATTAACATTTAAACATTCACATGCATTCAAACATTTCTTACTTAGTGTGCACAATACATTCAAACAACCATAACACACAAGAAGAATCACAAAGACACAAGATATAAGTGGGAAACCATCACAGGGAATAAAACACACTGAAAGTATGCTTATATTACATAAGTAAAAGAAATTTAGTGAAGCATTAACTTCACAAGGAACACTAACCCCTAGTTTAGTAGAGCACCAACCTTACAAGGAGCACCAACCCCTAATTTAGTGAAGCACCAACTCCAAAAGGAGGATACAACCCCATAGGATGACTAAGCACCAAATCAGCCTTCTGAAGGTGTTTGATCTCTGATTTTTCTACTTCCATGTCTGATGGAGATCACTTATTCATCTCAAAAACCCTAGCTCAAACCCTAGGTCTTCAATCTTGCTCTATCTTCTTCCTTCTCAACTTGTCTTGCCTCTAAAAACTTGTAAAAATGTTGTTAAAATTTCCTCAACCTAAAAAACATATGATCATCCTTCAAATCATGCCTTCATACCTACAAATAACTCTCCTCTAGGTCACACTTTTCCCCCATGCAAGACTAGCTCTCAAATGAAGCTCAAAGTTCACTTTTATATGCAATTCTTCTCTCTAACCCAAAGGAGGTCGGTCCCTCATGATAAACTCGACCCATACACCTTACAAAAATTTAAATAAACTCATTAGAATGGTCACATATGACCCATATAGGCCGGCCTAGAAGGGAAAATTTGAGTGGCGAATTTTCGTAAACTCGCGAAAATCGAGGATTATGGAAATTCATAATGGCGAATATTTTGCTGTTCAGAGCTGACTTATTCACCAAAAAATTCGGCCAACATGTCCCTTATACTATTCCTTTCACCTAGATTTTACACATATATAAGAGGTTATGAATGTAATTCACCACCATTTCGAATCATATAGTGCGCATATTGCCATATTCACCGAAGTAAGCATATCAGCCGCCAACACTGAAGTCTGAAATCTGAGCCGTCCAACCGTAAGGCGTCCAACTCTGATCTAAGCCATCTAGCCTTGATCTGACATACTCTGCAATCTGAAACGTCCAACTGTATTCCATCCAACTGAGCCATCCAACCCCTAGCCATCCAACCCTAGCTGTCCAACCCCTATCCGTCCAGCCCCAGGGGCCCAGCCGTCCAAATCTTAACCGTCCAACCCCTATCTGTCCAACCCCTAGCCATCCAACCTATAGCCATCCAACCCTTAGCCGTCCAACCCTTAACCATCCATTCTCAGAACCTTGGAACATAAAAGCCGCTCGTAAGGCCTTAAGCAGTAAGTAGTCATGGATACTAGAAATCAGGGCAAAAAGATTACAAATTTAGTCAGTTCAAAAAAGGGTGCCAATACTTTGCTTGGCTATTTTGGAAAATCACAAAAGACGAAGTCGGTTTCTGCTTCGGCTAAAAATATCGGTATGTGGCAAGTGTTATTTACTGGTTATTTTATCTAACAAAATTTAATAATTATGTTTATAATACTGTTCTCGGAACTCTTTGACATTTGTACTCTGTAAAAATTGAACTATAGATAAGATTAATACAATATAAGTAACAATTTTATAAAATTATTTACATAATTTTTAGAAATTCCTTCACAGAATAATCAATTTATAGATATTGATGATCCGATATATGTTGAGGCAAACATACCATCCCTTGATGAAATAGAAGTACAGGAAAATTCATCAAACTCCCAGGAAACACCAACAGAGGAAGCTTCTACTCCAAGGTCTATTTCCAGAAAGAGGAGACATGAGATTCAAAATATTTCTACTGACATCCTAGATGCAGAAGTTGAATCCTAAGGGAAAAAAAGAAAATATGTTAGAAGAAAGACGGCAAACTGGACAATTAGAAAGAAATTCCATCTCAAATGGGTTGCAAAATATCCTCTTATTGAACCTGTGCACACTGAAAATTGTAATGATGTTCCAACACAATGTTGATGCAAAATATGTGGTTGGAAACAAGGGAAGGATCACACGATGCAGCTCAAACTAGACACAATTGAAAAACACTGTGGGAAAATATACATTTCCCAAAAGTAAAAGGATGACAATGTAGTCAAAACTCATAAATGGAAAGATGCAAAAGATTGTCTACATGTCAAATACGCAGAAGAGTACAAAAAGGAACAAAAACGTATCAAATATGTAAATGAAAAAGGTGGGACCATAGTAGGAAAATTGAACAAAGCTATGGAGGCAGAAATGCAAGCAAAGGGTATTCAATTTGCAACCGTATTTCATATAATGAAAAGGGGAAGACCAATGTCATATTTTGGAGAAAATAGAATGTTGTATCAAGTTATTGGTTTAAAGAACGTTCCACAATCTCATTGGTCAGATACCAGTGGCTGGGAGATTGCAAAATGTCTAGCTCTGGTAGAGAAGGAGGATCTGAAAATGTGTGTTCAAAAGGCAAAGTATATTTCCATTTCTTTAGATGAGGTTACCGCAGTCGATAATACATCCTAGATATGTATTCATGTTTACACATTTACTAATGAAACAAGGACTCCACACCTCTTGGAAATTCATAAAATGATAGAGAATTGTAATTCTGAGAATATTTATAAATTGGTGGTATCAAATCTGAAGGATATCGCCGGAATGGATGACTATGCCATTGCAACAAAATTAGTTTGTGTCAGAACCTGATGGTGCAGCTGTAATGTAGGGAGCCAGAATGGTCTGTGTGTTAGACTTTAGACAACTATTGCTCCGTATATGGTTGTTTTCCACTACATGGCTCACAGAATGAATCTCGCATACAAAATTGTGAGCACATTTGAAAATGTAGCTAAAGTGAAGGAATTGATACGTGATCTCCATGACTATTATTCTTGCAGTCCTAAGAGATTTTTAGAATTTCAAAAATTTTCTATTGGACTGACAGAGGGAAAAAAAACTTCTCAAATATGTAGATATGAGATGGATATCTATGTACGAACCTGCCTGTAGAATATATGATGAATATCCTTCACTTACAGGATTTATGTTTAAATACCGCAGGGATTTAGATAAAGCTAAAGATCTATTGTGCCGTCTAACTGACATAGAAACTTTACTAACACTTTGCGGTATTTTACCCATGTTGAGGGAGCTAAATATTTTAACGAAGCATGCTCAAGATCAGTCTTTCTACATTACAGACTTTATAAGACTCAGAAGACATGTTTGCTGGAGTCTAGAAAGTTTATATATTTCTGATGGGAGTTTTCAGGGTGTTGCTTTTGAAAACTGGAATGCATTAACAGATTTGAAAAATTCTAAGTGCTTCTTAAAGTACAATATAAATGATCATCTGTGTATAACAACACATGGAAAAGAGATTCCACTTCATACGTACCAAAAAAGAATTGATTTGGCTTACTCAGAAATAGAAGAAGTAAAAGTGACACAAAATTTATATGATTCAGTATTAATCGAAACTAGGAATAAGTTGAGAAAGATCTCTGAATCGTTAGCTAAAGAGATCTGGGAAAGATTCAAAAATGACAAAATACTTGAAGCAATGGGAGTTGTAAATCCGCAGTTCTGGAATTTATCTGGAGGCAAACCTTATACATCTATTAGTCCTTTATTTGTCAAAAACATGGGTGATCTTACTGATCATTTCTGTAAGACTGTAGAGGTAAATGGAGTTTCAGTAGAAGGAATTTTGGAAAGAAAACTACTTAGTTCACAGTCAATGGATTTTTCTAATACAATGATACGACAAGTTCAGCTTCTACAAAACCCACAGGATTACAGTGCCATGAAAAGGATTTGGAAGGATATCTGTTCTAGTAGTATTCTAAGTGAAGATTTGAGCGAGTATATTAAACTGTATGAGCTATGTCAAACAATGATTTTGCGTTCTGTGGAAGATGAGAGGGTTTTCAGTGCACTATCCTTTTTAAAGTCAAAAGTTTGAAACATATTGGATAGGAATCTAGAAAGTTGTCTCAAATTTTATGTATCGAGTTACTTAGTGGAGTATTTTCTTTATGATAGAGCCTTGACATTGTAGAATTCACTAGTAGACAAAAGAGGAGTAAGTAATATTCTGCCTGAACCAGGGGATCGAGACACATCCACAAATAATGTTGGAGTTGATTTCCAAGACACAAATGAAAGTGTTGCCCCGGGAATGTTCGAATTCACATAGATTTCATTTCTTCTATACATTATTGAGACTACTTATGTACTTCATTCAGTGATTACAACTTTCAATAAATGCAATATTATATTTTTCATTATTTGATCCTTCGTCATTGCAACAATGTCATCAATCATTATTTGTTTCAATTATGCCATTTGTTTTTTATGTTTGCATTTCAAATTGAGACTGAAATAAGAACACACATTCATCTTTTATATCTGTTAATTTATTTATTTTACATCTGCAAGAATGCAGAAACGTAATGAAACAAAATAGTGTAAATTTAAGCAACATTTACATAAACAATAGAAAAGAAACATAGTTTGTATTTATATATAGTTACATTATACAATTCTAACTTCCAAAGTTCATATGAAATTGATTTCTCATGTGGCGAATTACTTTATGAAAAATTACAAATTCATAAAGCATTGTCGGCCAATACAATTCAAAAAAGGGGTTGTTATAACATCTCAAAGCTTCCAGACAAGTTCTTGTCATATAATGGCACAATACGAGGTCATCCTCTTTTCTGCCTATGATTCAAAATCATAGTTGTCCTTACGTCTGCCACATGGAATAAAAAATAAAAAAAGGTTGACCACTATCTTTTAATTCCTACGCCAGTGTCGGAATTGTGACAACACACCTGTCACATGGTGAACTTAAATAACTTATCAAATTTTCTGATGCAGGTGAAGGTTTTTATTTTTCTTGCGTATCAGATGGAGGAATAACTCCTGACGCCTGAAGATCTCCTACTGCAGTGTTGATATTTTCTAGTATACTCAGCTCCTCCCTCGCTACATCTCCTGCAGACAAAAGTGTTGCATCTGCATCTGTCTTTTCCTTCAGTAAGATTTCTGGATCCATATTATGCTCCTTTATTATCCTTCTCAATGTATTATTTTGTTTATTAATAACAATGAGTTTTTCCTTCAACTGTATAAAAGAATTCAGAATTTTGCGGGCATTCTTCAAATGTGCTTCAAAAACAACTGCCTCTTTCTTTAAATTTTCATATTTTGCCTGTAAAATAGAAATATTAAATTTTTAGTCTATCAAATCATATGAAAAAAAAATATTGCAGTGGTTATTATATCAGATAATATTTAGTTTTTCATGTAAAAGTAAATGCCCACTTACAACAACTTTCTCTTTTTCTGCATTTGCAATTAAAACATTAGTCTTGTCTTTAGACCATTTGTTGTAGTAAGCCTGTGCTTCAACATTGAGATTTTCCAACCTGTTTAGCATTATGTCTACAATTTCATCATTGTAATCATTACTATATGAAATTGTCCCTGATTGAGCTTTGTTTAGCAAAACATCCTGCCATGCTGGTTGGCTCTCTATGGCAGTGAACAATGAATGCCTTTGAGCATGATTATGGTATCTAGTATTTATTTCTTTTATCAAATTTTTTTCTTTCCTTTCCCAAGACCGCACCAAATCCACATCAGACATTACAACCTCTTGAATTGTTTCCCCCATGCTATCTGATATCAGATTTTCTAATATAAAGTGTGTTTTTTCATCATTTGTTTGTGGATCAGCGCTTTGGGGAGGAGGAGAGTCACTGCCCTGTATTCCATGCACATTTGGTTGTGGAGGCGGAGTAGATTGAATCATGTCGTGGGTGTCAAAATAGTTACTCTTGGCTGCATCCCCACTATCGAAGCCTAAATACTCCTCATCAAGGGAGATGTTGTTGAAAATTTGTGTGGTTGTTACACTTAAAACCCCACCTAGTGACAACCCAGGAAATTCAGTTGTAGCAGGATGAACTGTTCCTGCTGACTCTGCAGGAAACCTAATATTCTTTCCTGAAGTCCTCCTTTGTGTTTGTACTTGACGTGTTGGAGGAATTGGTGGCCTCCTTGCAAGTGGAATATGACCTGAAGCCATATTACCTGCATGGAGCAAAGAAAAAATGGTTAGAATATAATGGTTGGTGTTTGTAAATGCTAAAAAATTGTAAGGAAACAAAACATGCGAATCAAACTACCGTACAATATACCTCGCATAGACGGAGACACAATCATGATATTTTGATCTCCAGAGACAGAATGAGTTTGATCTTCATCATCCATCTCAGTAGTTTCTGAATACAATACATGTAGAAAAGATCAGTAGAAATATTAGAATACATAATCTATAGTAATTGTTTGAATTTTTAATTTATATATAAAGATAACTTCTTTATTCATACCTGTAGTTAAATGTGATGGTAAACATGTTATGCATATCGACCCCCTAGGTCACTTTTGTAAGAGGTCTTACTGGTGTTGATTCTACTGAATCCATGTTAGAATTAGCAGAGACCTCTGGAGGGGCTTTACCTCTAGCAATTGCCTCCTTATGAGATGTTGCAGCTATAATTTTTCTCTGCAAAATATAATCATACAATTAGTATTTTATTTTAAATATTCAAATTGAAATCTTTATAACAAGTAAACAGAAAAATGTAACTTTTACCTATTGTTCTTTGAGACTAAGACCAATCATCTTATCATTGATTGAAGTAGGAATCATATGCTACGCCAATTCGTAGTACGCTTCATTATAAAAAGAAAGAATAAAATTGCAACAAGAAAATACAATCCTCGATTTATCAGTTTGATAGCCTTTGTGGGCATGGGAGATATCTAATTTTATTCAGTTGTACAAATAACTAAACTAATTGAATTGTTGACCTGCTAGTGTCCATAATTAATACTGAACTGCCCAATAGGGAATGTCTGTACATCTTCCCTGTAATACAATCCTAGCCTGAAAAAGTGAAGCAACTGCAAGAAAGAAATTGTTTGTAATACCTTGTAGAAGAAGGCCTCTTGATGATCGATTAAGAGGAGCTGCAATTACAGAAAGGAAATGTTAGATCCTTTGTGTGTTCGAGTAATGTTAAAAAAAATCATTTGAAAATAATAAACTTACCATCAACCTGTACATTGTAATGAGACTCCAATTTTTTTTTGTCTTCATCTGTAAGGACTGCCTTTATAGTAACTGGCGGCTTATTTTGGAAAGGTAAACCTATTAGCCAATGCATGTTCTCGGGTTCAATAGAAAAAGAAATTTGACGACGTTTTAGATGCATGACAAGAATGGAAAATTTTCCATCTTTGTTGTTGTAAGAGGCGAGTAGGTAATCAAGGACGGATGTATCAGTGTCGAATTGGGGCATGTTCACAAGCCCGGAAAATTCTGATTTTTCCAGCCAATCCTTTGGAGCGTCTTTTAGTTTTAGTAAAGCTAAAATCTGTGGGCACATGAGGTTTTTGTATTGAAATTTGGGTGTAGGAATAGATGTGGTACTGGCCATTGCTGAAATTAGGGAGAAGTGAAATTTGGGTGTAAAATTAGAGAGCTCAGAGCACTGGAAATTTACGGATAAAAGTGTAAAAATGAACCTTGAAACGTTATTTATAGAGTCCAGGGGTATCATTAATGAGCATTAAATACATTGGTAACAATGCACCAAAAAACTCCGTCCAACCAACCATTCCCGTCTATCCCTTCCGACCATCCCCCCGTCAACCTATATTCGTCCAATTCACCTGTCAAATCATAGTCCGCCTAACACATTCCCATCCAACCGTTACACGTCCAATCAACTCGCCCAACCATCATTCGTCCAACACACCCATCCAATCCCTTCCTGTCTAACCCCACCGTCCAACCTCCACCAATCCAACATCTTACCATCTAACCCCCCGTCCAACATCCACCCATCCAACCAACCCGTCCTACCCTTTCCCGTCTAGCCCCTTCCTGACCAACCTCCACCTGTCCAACCAACCCATCCAACCCCTTCACCCATCCAACATTCGTCCAACCCCATTTCATCTAGCCCCAACTTGTCCAACCCCAACTCATCTAGCCCCAACTTTTCCAACTCACCCATTCAACCACTCGTCCAACCTGCCACCCAACCAACCCGTCCAACCCCTGTCCAACCTACTCGGCCAAAAAAGTGAAAAAACAAGGAACCAATCCTCTGTAAAATCACCTTCACCACGAATTTTTTTTTGGAAATTCTCCTATGATTCAAAAGTCATTTTATGATATTTGCCAATGATTCAAAATTAATTTTTCAAAGGGGTCTTCTTAAAATGAACCCTGCGGCCTAACCAAAACCCTTCATCCATGCACCAAAAAACCTCAAATCTCCATCATTGGAATGAGAAAAAAGCTATAAAAATCACCACAAATGTTTAAAATAATATTTAAACATCATCCATGGTCACAATTATCACGAACCAATCATATTATTTCATTTAATGGGCCCAATGGCCCATTACCTTCACTAAATAGTTGTTTCCAACAACCTGATTCCGCCTTTGGGCCTCAAGACCCCTCAAGATGAACTCAAATATGTCATGTGACCACTAAATGTAAATAAAAATACTTGTAAAACACATCTATGCATGTTAGAGATCATAAAGCATCCATTGGTTCAAACCACAACAACTTTTGTCTTTACCAAATCAGGCTGCCCAAAAACCAATTTTCCAAACTTAGATGATAAACGTTCTTGCTAATACATTAAATACATATAAATTCATTAAATAGATGAAAAATTAACCCCTCTTAAATTTCCAGATGATATCAAGCATCAAATTAACCATTTGATGCTTCTACCAACTCAACTTTCAGAAAGAGAAACCCTGTCCTGAAAAATGCAGCTAGAAACTTCTTCACAAATTGACCCGAATGACCGACCAAAACACCTCATCATGAGACAAGCCACACCTCATTAGAAATATATCTGAATTTAATTGCTAGAAAATATAATAACTCTTTCCAAATCCAAGTGGAAGGCCTTCAAACATGTCTATCTATGCAAATTACTTTTTATCCTTTCTTGGACTCAAGAACTAACAACTAACCCAACATGCTCCTTCACACCAAAAACTACTTCCAAGCTTAAAAAAGCATGGAAAAAACTTATACATGATGTATAAGCCATTAAAAACCTTCACAAACTTTGCTAAAATCAGAATCAACATCTTACCTCACGAAGCCACATGCACCCTGTTAGAATGAGCATCTTTTAGATTTTACCTTTAAAGAACATGCCATAACTTTTGAATAACATATAAAAAACAAAAGTTTTATATACCATTGGAAAGGTCTCTAAACCAAAATCACAACATAACTTGAATGGAGTCCTAAATCTCCATGTAGCTTTTGCAATATCAATTTTGCCACAAATTACTCCAAATTGCCCCAAAAACCAATCTTCATAAATAGGGCACACTTTGTAATTTTTCATCATAACCATGACCTGAAACCTTTTCAGACATCAATAAAAACTCTTGGGATATCATAAATGACAATTTAGTATTCACCTCATTTGTCAAACTTCTCCTCAAATTGCAACTCTTTAGAAACTAGCAAATTTAGGCAGAGCCCACATATCTCCACATGCTCTAACATACCTTTATGGAAATATGGAAGAGTCCTATACAAAATTAAATTATAATTTTTTAGGAACCAATCAAAATTGGGTTGATACAAGCACTTTTCTCCAAGATGCTCCTAGTTAGGGTTTCAAACCACTTTAGCTTATTAACAATCGTTCATAAAAATGTGACGACCAAACCACATCATTATTTTTGTAAAAACTTAATAATTGAAAAAATAATATATTAAAAATATATCAGGTCCCCATGAAAAGTATACAATCCACAACGAGCATCAGAAGGTCCAACTTTTGATTTAAAATCACATTGCAACTTACCCAGTTTCACAAAAACTTGCATATCTTCAAAAATAATCTTCAGAATGACCTAAAATTTCGCATGAAGCACCATGATAACCTTATATAACTGTCCATATTAAAAAATTCCCCAATATCTCTCAAATTCTCCATCCAATCTTATTTACCCATGCTTTCTTGCCCATTCCTCGTTATTTTCTTCCCAAGGACCTCATTCAAGCATCAAACCACTGAATGCAGACCTAAAACTCACCATACATGCCATATATACCATCATCATGTTGCTACCATGCTCCACTGTGATTGATTATGTATAATCTCACATCTCCAACTCATTCTGCATGTTCCAGGGATAGAAATAAGCCTGAAATGACCCGACACACAGCTGATAACCCATGAACTAACCATGTTGACTCAATATAGACTGATAAATACTCATGACACATAATTTGGACCATGTATGACATCATGACACACTCCAACCAGATCAGGAGACCTCATACTATGACTCAGCTCACTATACCATGCACTAGGACACCATGACAACTCATCAAACATGACACGACCAATCAACCTTCATGTTTGATATCTGAATAACACCTCATGGAGACACACATGACCACATGAAACCCTTTTCCATAAATTTAGTTGAAATTAATGAAAAAACTAACACACAATGGACAACACATACATGATCCTAAAATTAATATGACCTAATATTTCATGCCACAATTGAACATTATTCCTATTTTGAGTAGAAAAACATAAAGCAGATGCAAAACATTTAAAATATATATAAACCATTCTTTTGCATGCCTTCAACAATAGTAATATCTAAATCATTCTTAATAAACCATTTATCCTTTAGTAAATTTACACTATAATTGTTTTGAGTTAGCTGTGAACAAGAAAACAAATTCATTTTCAATTTAGAAACACACAAAACATCATTTATAAAACTATTGAAAACTTTTTCTTTTCCTTGAATTTGAACATCGAGAATAGAATGATCACATAGATAGATTTGATCATTACATTCACTGATATCAGTTAGAATACTAGATCTATAAGTCATGTGCCTAGATGCACCACATTCTAATATCCATTTTTTTTATTTGGCTGTGACTAATGAAACATACAAAACAACTTCATTAGGTTTTTAATTTTTCTTTTTATTTTGATTTTGATTTGATTTGTTCCCTTTCTAATTTTTGAAATTTGGGTCGTTTTTGTTTACCCTATAGTATTCCTTATTATGACCAAATTTCCCTCAATTGTGACATTTACCATGAAAATTAACTCTTAAATTCCCTAATTTCTTTTCTTTACTAGGATTTTACAGTTTGATTTTTGATTCTTGTTAAACCTAGAAAAGTTATTCTTAGGTTTTTGTGCAAAAAGTGCCTGAGTGGAATTCTCCTTTGAATCAAAGTTTAATATGACATGTTCTTCCTGAATTAGGAGAGCACTTATAGTAGATAGATCAAGAATATCTTGTTCAGTTTGATATTAAGCTCCCAAACCTCCCATGGATGTTCATTTGAATAATAAAGTATAATAGTTTATCATGAATCAAATTATAGTTACATCCATCTGATTGCGATTTAATGTTTTTAATTTTTGCTAGAAAAGTAACTACTTTTTTGTCTCCCTTCATGGGAGTTGTCATTAATTCAAGAATCAATTTTATAATCTTTGAAAAATACGTACCTTTGTGCATTGATTCTAACAAAGTCCAAACTTCACTAAGAATTTTTTGATTTCCAATGTGAAGTAGGAAGTTGTCATGCACGCTTCACAATATGATAAACATTATTTCCTACACTTTCTGTTGAAATGTGGCTACGTTTTCGATTTTCACATGTCTGCCGGTCAGTGCCTTCTCCATACCGTTTACGATAATCCAGAGTTTACATGTCATGATTTCTACCTCCATTATGATGATCCATATGTTTTAGTTTTTCACGTTAAACATTTGCGTCTTATCAATTGAAGTGATTAGAACTCATTTTTAAGCTTTTAAAAAATTCCAAGCAAAATCAAAAAACAAGATTATAATGATCAAATCCTTATTCTTTATTTTTTTGTAAAAAATTAGGTCTTTACGAAGGTAAAAAATGCAAAGAGTTTTCGAAAATCCCCTTATCGTTTCTAAGTGAAAATACATGCCAAATTTTGGAGTTTTTATTCTCTTTCACACCAAAATTAGAGTGTCACATGTTTCTTACAAAAACATATCAATTTATCAATAAATTTAATAATTTTCAAAAATAAGTTTTTATAATTTTGAATTAGAGGAAAAATAAATCCTAAAAACTCATGATTATGACATTTTGCGTATCTAATTATCTTAACACTAATAATAAAAAACAACTTTACGATTTTTTTTTGAAAAGACAAGAATAAAATTTAAAAATATGATTTTATTATTATTTGTAAACTAATTGAATAAAAATTTCATATATATATATAAACTTAATATAACCTAAAAAAAAGTTATATAAAAACCAACACTTTGTAAAATTATAACAATCCACATCAATGTTCCAAGACATTTTATACAACTTGATAGATCAAGCTAAGTGGCAAGTTATTTATGGATAGGTCAACCAACTCACCAAGTTGAGGCCACGTTCTAAGTCACTAGCTCGAGACTCAATGCAAGGGTGAACCAAGCTTCAACGAGGTGACTCAACCCATGACAATCCAATTCTTGAGCCAGTAGGGATCCCAAACAAAACAATGCCACAAGGTACTTCCCATAGTGGTGGATTTTTAAGTCCTTTCTAGGCCTAACAACTTCCTAATGTAGGACTAAGTCTCGAGCAAAGTATTAAGGAGGGTAGAAATTTAATATTTTATTAAAATAATTTTAAAAATTAACATCCAATACAAATTCCACATTTTATAGTCTATAGAGTCTTACGTGGATTACATTTACAATCAATACGAATATATTTGCACTTAAGTGCTTACATTGGTTTGATCACTCCTCTCCATATGCTTAGTGTGGGTTAGATGGTGGTTGGAATGAGCTATTCCCTTGACCATTCAACAATGTATGGATGGTGTTCAATGCCTTGGTTGACGGGCTTAGTTTATTTTTAATTAAAGATAGGTTCCAATGAAATGAAATATTTTAATGACGTCCAAGAGACTGAAGAGTCTATGGGACCAAACAAAACTGACACATTAAGAAATTTTTAGAATCTTTACCATATCAACTCTTATACTATGAATACATTTCAAATTTATTACAAATTCGTACATATACATTAGAAAATCTTATATCATGAGATATGAACTAAACATTTATACATGAAGACCTCTATACATCTATAGATTTTATATCATGAGTGGTAGCCTTTTGTGGCCATTTTTTTGGCACTAAACAGGAAAACTATACATAACATCAAATTTAATAATAACTAGCAATCACATGCATATAATGTAATGTGAACACCGAATTGTATATGTTATTTGATTTAGAGGGATAGTTATTACTTTTGTACTTGATGTTGATAAGGGGTGTGATTGATTTTGTAAGTGTAGGAATATAGACAAAGTATTACATTTAAAGGTTCTATCTCTACATTTCAAATTTGTTACAAATTCGTACATATACATTTGAAATCTTATATGATGAGTGGTAGTGTTTTGCTGACTATTTTATTTGAACTAAATACGAATACATGAAGACTTCTGTAGATTTACAGATTTTATATCATGAGTGGTAGCCTTTTGTGGCCAAATTGGTTTGGCACTAAACATGAATATATTTGATACCGCTTTGGATAGTTAATTACTTTTGTAGTTGATGTGGTTTGTAATTATTTGGGGGAAATTGTGTTGGTGTTGCAACGTGTTTGAGACGGTGGTTGCATTGGTTGTTTGGTTGGTTTTTTGTTGAAAAATCCTTTTTTGTATTGTCAATAACATGTTGGTAAGGAGTGTGATTGGTAGTGGAAGTATAGGAATATAGATGGAACATTACATTGAAAGGTTATTTGTGTACATTTCAAATTTGTTACAAATTTTTTCATCTACATTAGCAAATTTTATATCATGAGATTTGAACTAAACATGTATACATGAAGACCTCCATACATTTGTAGATTTTATATCATGAGTGATAGCCTTTCGTGGCCAATTTTATTTACATTAAACATGAATACATTTGATAGCCCTTGAACGACACTACCACTTTGGATACAAGAAGTGTTGAGTAAAGTAGTAGTGGAGGTGCTATCAAAATAGAGGGTAGTATTTACGAGAGGTTGTTTTGGTTGAGTGATAGTAGTGTTGCCTCCTCATAAAGGGCCCATCCTTGCTCAACAACCTCTAAAATCAATGATGGGTTTTCATTCCATTTGAATAACCATAGAGGATAATGATGGCCAAACCTGTCATTGATTCTCAACACACTTGCAACTCTGTTACTGTGTTTCAAGTTTGGATATGTTGAAGCCTCTCTTAGTTTTGGAGCCCTAAATAGTACTTACTCTTGGCTTCATTAAAGGCTTCCTTCGGATTTGACTTCCGATGAATATTCCTGGAGCATGTTATGTATAGGATACATGCTGTTATGGCCATCGATGCTGACAGGGATGATACCAATGCAATCATCCACGGCTCCATTGAAACAAGCTGATTTCTTCATGATTTCAACAAAACTATGTGTGTTGGGTGTGAAGGAAGAGTAGTTGAAGGGAGAGTAAAATGTTGCAAGGAATATATGAAAAACACGTGTTTCCCACAATTGCTTTCCATCTTTGTCAATCACTATCTTTTTTTATGTTTTTATTCTTGTACAATGTCAAGGCTTTCTTTCAGCGGCATTTAGTTTGTTAGATAAGACAAAGACATGAATGGAAACTTGGAAATGAACAATTTTGATAATTCAAAAGGTTCCAAGTTTGAAACTAAATCACACTCCTTTCTTCTTATGGCACATTATGTAGTCATTTTTACTTTCATCACAAAAGGAAGGAACCCCATGCGCACCGGCCTATCTCCCAGTGAAAACTGAGTGCTCACCCGAGGCACACACGGGTACCCATTCTCTCTTTTATGTGAATTTAGTGGGAAACATCATCTATGATTAGTGTAAGAGTTTAAGACATACAAGAACCATAGGGCTCAGAACAACCTCTAGATCCTTGCAGTCATTTCTGATTGAGTGTTTTAATAGGATCCAGAACATGCATTATGACAGAAAGAATTATACAAGCATTCATACACAACATGAAAGGAAAGAGAACTTATAAGAGAGAAATATGTATTAGAACCATTGATATTCATGTATATATTATATCGGTAACCTCATTACATTCATTGATCCATTACAGAGTGTCACAGAGAGCAGACCACAGTCATGCATATCACTGGACTTATATAGCTAAGCTATCAAAAGAACAAAAATTACAACTCCATGCCCAAGATATTCTCTCCTGGATGTAATTATCTGTTAACAAATCCCTCACAACATCTCTACAGAGCTCCACTCACTCTTTAGATCTATATATCAATTCCCGCTCTCTCCAACCCGCTATATATTAAACTTGTATATATTTTACTCTGTAGACAATTGTATTTATAATTCTCCTACACTGCTAACCCGCCTTCCAACACCCTCAGATTTGGTGCCAAGTGTCGAATGTGGTCCATGCAAGCATGCTTCCCCAGGTCTGAGCTTTCCACTTTATCTCATGATGTTATTCTAGAAGATTCCATCCAAGGCATGCTCTTTCCTGGGCCAGCCTATCGCCAGGCTGGTATCTTATCCACGTGCAACCGATCATGCTTGTCATGTGTTTAGTCCTGGGTGCTCAAATTGACTAAGTCCTAAGTCTCCTTTCATGCGTCGTGCATGCTATGTGCTTCTTTAAACCTTTCCCTCGTGTGCTTTTCCTTGCGTGTCTTTCATAACTGGGACCCTGCACGCCTAAGTGCCTTCATACTTGGCCAATATTCTAGGGGTCCAACACATTACATGCCTACTTTTCAATTTTAAGCTTGAGTATGGTAATTGTGCCCCTCCAAAATATGGACATATGAGTAATAAGAAAATTTTATAGGCCAATTGAAATTTGTTTTTTATGTAACTTTTTTACGGCATCAAGGTTTTTGACTAGAAGATGTTTAGTTTGTTAGATAAGGTAGAGACATGAATAAAAATATGGAAATAAATCATGCAACGTAGCTACCACCGTCCAAAAAACCTTTTCCTATATGACATGGCTCATTTGTTTCTATGCACTTCCCACCACGTTGAGTATTAATATTATATAGGCTTTAACATTATTTCAGCGTTGATAATGTTGACACTTGAATAAGATAATCGAGACACACTTTAAGATATCGACATCAAGTTGAGAATTTTAAATTCTTTGAAAACCTACAAATATTTTATAAATTATTCTCAAGATCCATTTTCTCCTATTTTCCATCATATTCAAACAAACTGGTTAAGATAAATTAATATTTGGAATATCTATACCATATTTGTGAATGTGTGGTCTTGGCCTCAATCTCTCTCTTCCACTCATTATTTTCTCCTTTTTTCTTCACTGTATCGCGAATTGTGTCCTACCTAGGAGCCAAACAAAATATTTGATAAAATGTCTCCTCTAAGATGTTATTGTACAATAGGTTAGGGGATGGATCAAAATCATATGAACAACTAGACATAAAATAAAAACTCTCTTCGAGATTACTCATGTCAGTCCAAAAACTTAATTGGCTATAATTTGATTTTTACCTTTCTAATCCTGTTGAGTAATAGAAAATTCTCTTGAACGATTACAGATTGGCATTAGAAATCAAAGCCAATTAAGTGCAAGGTATTCATTTGGGTTGTGTGATTTGTTGTTTGATAATCTATACAATATGAAATCATGTCTAGCCATGTAAGTTATATCACCTTGCTCCATTTGTTGTCAAAGTCCTATCCATCTTTCTGCGAGAAATTATAGACAAAAATCAAAGGCTCTTGTAGAAATTCCATGTAGGTGGGAGAGAATTAGTGGTTAAACTTGAATAAAGCTTACGATTGCATGGTTATGTATGTGAGTGTTACTTATTTATTTCTTTTGAATTATTTTTTTTAGGTCTAATCGATCAGGGTTCTTTTATTGAACGAAAAAAAATGGAAGAAAAAAGACAAACAAACCATCTGCACCACCATTGATGATCATAATTCCCTTTGACAAACTAATCTCATACATGCCATTTTTGCGAGTAATTTTAGGCAAAATATTGGAGATTCTTATAGAATTTCTATGGGGCACAGAACTAGGGCTAAAGTCTAATAAAGCTTACGATGGCTCGGCTATGCCTGTGAGTGTTATTTATTTTTGAATCGTTTCTTTTAGATCTAAGCAATTTTCATTCTTTTATTAAAGAGAAAAGAATGAAACCAAAAAGACATAACAAACAACCGTTATGTCGTTAATGACTAGAATGGGTGATCCCGCAATGTCCTTAGACGAAGCGATCTTGTACATGCAAGGCCCGGGAAGATAGAAAGAATCATAGTGCATGACTCAGATTCTTGACATGATCATTTATATGGTCTATCACACGGATGGTGTCAATTACAATATGTTGTTAGATCCCCTATGCTTTTTACCTATAAACACGCCTTTCAATGTAAATATATGAAAATTATTTCACTGGATACTTATATTGTTTGTATAAAGAGTTATGTATTTTCCCTTCGCAAGAATATTTTGTCATCGATCATGTTTTAAAACTCTGGATATATTGTTATGAAAGACAATACCAAGATGAAGTCACTCTTTACATACATAGTAGATTATAAAAAATGATGCTAAGGTGACAAAATCATTTTGTGATCATTACAATGACCCTTTCTAAATTTTCCCGCTTTGTTTCTCACTCTAACATGCCCTCCAAAGCATAGGTCATTAGCATCGAGACAAATGAAAGAGTTATAGTTGGAAACCATGGAAGTAAGTGACTCAACTAGATTATGGAGGTTGATGGCAGAGATTGAAGACAATTAAGACCTCCAAAAGGAAACAATATTACTGTTTGTCCAGTAAAACAAAATTCAGAGAACCAAAAGAACTAATAATAGAGGATCAAGACTTGCATGATTTATGTTAAGAACCCTGGGAAAATGATGGTTTTTAGGTAGATACCTGAGACAAGGATACGATGTTTACATGATGAAGTCTTTTACCATTAGCTTTTGTGCATTATAAATATTAAAGTCTGGTCTATTTTTCATGTAATTTTGGTTAGGAATTTCAATTTTGTTTTATTTTACCTTGTAGTTACTCAAGGAACAATTCTAAGGCCCAAATTAACAATGCAAAGTAGTTCAAATTACAATCAATCAATTTTTGAGAAGTGATTTAGCAAGTTTAGAACCTTTTTGGCATAATCAATGCCAAATGAGTTTCATCCTTGAGACTTCCTTCATACATTGTTCCACAAACTTCCTTGTCCAATGTTTCTTGTTAGGAGATTAGAACTGAAGTTTCCTAAAGCCTTTCTTAGCTTCACAGCATGTGTAAACATCACCATCACACATTTATTATGTGAAATGATGGAATTCCACTTGATATCACTTTCAAGTGAGCCTATAAATAGGGATCCACTTATAGTTGTCACTGTTGAAGTTGATCCTAAGAAGCCGGGGAAATCAATTCAATTATTTCATTAGTGCGAGAAAATATAAGCAACAGGTGTTTCCTACTGTCAGAGTTACAAAAAATGGTTATTCAAATTAATGACCTTATCAATTGCAAAGATCAAAAGCCCTAAAAATAGAGTACCTTAGCCCCTTAGAAAAAAAACATTGGAAAATCAATTTGATGATCAAACTTGTAAAACATGAAGACTGAAAAAATTAGAGGGAAAGTGAGGCAAACACACCTCATTTTAATTTTAAATTAATATCACTTCCCTAAGTTATTGCATTTACAACAAGGTTTCACAATATTTTATTACTTAAAACACATGAATTGACATTGTTTGCTCATATAAACTCTAATTGCTAACAATTGTATTGCTCTCTACAAAATATCATCAAAAAATCTACCAACATCATGAATAAAAGTACCACATATTGTATGGGAAGATGTTGAAAGTTTGAAAGCACATCTATTACAAGTATTTGTATTTTATAGGCAGAATATGAAACCGTATTTTTATATTAAATTATAGGCTGGCAATTCCATTTACAGTTCAACAACATTATCAATCCACAACACCTTCTACTGAAGCCCTGACAATGAAATAAAATTATTTATTTCATGCATTTAGCTAAGCTAAAAAACCCACATACATTTTGTAACAACATGGTAAAAACGTCTAAACGACTGTCAAATTTAGGATAGTCATAGAAATGTCCAGAAGGGCCTTTCCCAAAGGGGGAACGCCTTCAACGTAATTAAAAGGGTGAAGGTTAGCGAAATGGGTTTATGTTAGGATTTAAATAAACATTATGCCCACCATTGTTTACAAAATCTACCATGACATATGAAAAAGGGTTGGTTAGAATTTAGGTTTAGTATAAAACATTGCTATACAAGGTGTCCCAACCAATGATAAAAAATAGAGATCTATAATTGTGGAGATTGTCTCCTACTTGGGGACCTTCTTATTAATGTTGAACCTTGATTTTACCTGCGCACTTCAAAAAAGATAGGAAATAATTTAAACTCGCAAAAATATTTAAGAAAACTCTTACCTCTCGTGAATGAGAAGTGGTCCTCCAAATAATTTTCTAAAGCACCGACCAAATAATTGTTTTTTAATTTATCAAGAAAGTATATAAGGGTGTAAAAAGAATTGAATGAGGCTTATTTAAATACCCCATAGATTGTAAACACTTACCAACCTTAAATTTTTAAATAAATTAATAATTTAAATTATTTAACCTACCTGCTTTGGTACCATGTGAGGTTGAGGACTTAAACAACCATTAACCAAATAAAATATTATAAGGATTAATTAAATAATTCAAATTCAACTATAATGCAATACATATAAAAATTAACAATAACACAAGACACAATTATTTAACATGGAAAACCTCGAAGGGTAAAAACCCATGATCAAAGGTTAGATTTCCATTATATGCAAGAAACAAAATTACATTCCAGTAAATACCCCTTTCACCTCACTCCTCCCCATATAAATTTAAATTCCTCTGATTAATTTTACTGGTGCCCGAGAGCCCTATATAAGTGGAGTTACATGGTGTGACTTCTCGTGAAGCACCCCTCCATGTATATTAATTGATTTTAATAATCAATTTAACCATAAACCTAAAGCTTATATTAAATAAATAAAAATATTATACATTCTTATTTATTTAATTAAAGACTATAGTTTATATGATATAAAACATTTAATAGTAATTTCTAACATTGCATTGCACATTAGATATGCACGCTATTTACACAATCCAACCATTTCATGATAATCACCATGCAATCCATCTGTTGCATACTAGTAATTTTGCAATAAGCCTTACATAACACCATGTGAAGTTGAAACATTCCCAACATTGTCCCACTTGTTGAACACTTTCCATAAAGGGAACACAAGATCATTCCTTGGTAGACTTGGGTGACTAAGCCCATTTTTCGCTTGCATTAGATAAATTTCTCAGCAGGAAATTCCTTAGTCAATGAATCTAGACATTTAGATCAGTATCCACCTTATTTAGTTGTAACTTCTTCCTGTAGACATAAAATCACGCACATATTACTATTTTACTATGTCATCAAGTATGTTGTTATATGCATGGATCTTAAGTAAGAAAAGTATTCACTGGTGACACAACCCTTTGTCCATCCGCTTGTTTAGATATTTTCTATTGGTTTGATCTTTCAGATCTATCACTTCTATACCCAGTTCTGGTCAGGTCACAGGGATCCATATTTGTCAGTTGTTTAACATATGTCATCATTTATCCCATGAAAATAGCGCCCATTCTGGACACTAGCGCCCAGGCGCTCCTGTCTTTTTTTGTTCTTTTTACACTTTTTGACATTTGTGGTTGGCCTTTTTAGTTGTCTAATCCTTATCTCAAGCTCACATTCAGATTTTTGGGTCACTGGTGTCAAAATTCAAACAATAGATCCATATATATACACAACATACAATCTATTATTTTGGTTGGAAATTTTAAGGGGCAATATCATCTACATACTATCACTACCATTACTAGGGACTATATTTTAAGGCTACCTACATTGCAATGAAGGGGAAGTACTCAATTCCATATCACACATTCACATCTTATCTAGCTAGCCCGCGATCTTGGCATCATTGGCGTGAGGGAAACCTAAGGAAACTATAATGTACACACACAAATAACTACACAGTCTAGAATGTATTACAGTGCTAAGTGATAAGTTCACTCATAAGGTGACCGCTGGGGTTACTCCAAATTCACATATTGCATTTTCATTATAATTTGATGTGTTTGTGAGCTTTTGCAGGTAGCTAGGGTTTGTGTTGTAGGTTACGGGTACCATTGGTGCTCAAAGAGTGAATATCATATGATCAACAGGAAGTGATAGAGAAACCATAGCGATACAAAAGAAAGAAGATTCCAAACTTTCTATGGAGTCACTGTCGTCCATGAACAATCACCAAAACCTAGGCTCCCCTTTCCAACATTAGGCACTTGTGTCTGACATTATTATCATAGTCTAGATTTTACTGAAAGCAGTCGTGACACAGTGCTATCCCTATTCAACAGTTTACATCACCCAGATTAGTTCCAAATTGCGTAGGATTCAGCGAAGTCATCTCTCTCCCCCATTTACTTATACTGTTGCATTGTTAGAGCACTTAGAATTTGTATATCTATTGTATTTTATTGTATATGTTAACTCTGCATTTAGATTTAATTCATTTTTTATTAAATCATTTGGGAAACCCGCTTTTATTCTAACTTCTTTCCTTAGGATCCCCAAAACAATCCCTCTACTGAAACCCTCAAGGTGATTCTTCCATCATCCAAAAAATTCTTTCTTCCCAAAACACCCATCCTACTAACTTTCGGGTAAGTGCAGGAAGTTGATGGACTCATGTCTAAGAAGAAGTCATCATCTCCTAAACACCATACGGTTGATACATGCTTGAACCATGTACTTGACGATGGTGTAGTGCAATCTGAATTTTGAGACCTCTACTGAAACCCTCAAGGTGATTCTTCCATCATCCAAAAAATTCTTTCTTCCCAAAACACCCATCCTACTAACTTTCACAATTCTAGAATTTACGTAGTCTCTCCTGACCAAAACTTTACTTCATATTTTCATGCCTCTCCCGTATTCACCCCTGCTGCCGCACCTTTTTCCACTCCTGTTATGGCACAAAATAATATTACTGGAAATTATTTTCTTGATTATGTTCTTGGTTGTTATAATATGGATGCCAATACTTCTACTTCTAATGTCAAAAATGTACATATGCATGATGGTATCTCTACTAGTAGTCAATATGAATTAAAAGTTGTATCTCATACTCTTCCCACTTCTGAAAGTGTTTTTAATGAATGCAATGATATATCTAATATTAGTAATCCTACCACTTCTTTCTATGTTGATGATAGTCTTGATGAAATACTTGCTTGTGAAAATATGTCTGATAGTGATGTCAATTATGCTTCTGATCATGAACATGTTAGAAATGATGTTAGTTCTCTTAACACAATCGAATATGAATTTACTATTACTCTTTCTTCTCTTTCTGAAGTTGTTACTCATAATGATTATACTCCTACTACTAGTACACATCTTATTATTTCTTCCAAGTCTACATCTAGCATTATCATAGAGCCTCTATTTTCTTCACCTCCTCTCCCACCTCTTTTTTATTCTTTTGATGTTGTTTATAGTGCCCAATCCTCTTCGAAACCTATTTTTGCTATGGTCATGATTATTAGTTGTTTAGTGACATGGACATTGTCACGATATTTTGGATAGACTATTATTAGAAATTATGGACATTGTGATTATCATTGTGTTTTGGCTCTTACTATGGACTATATGGGTACATAGAGGACATTGATAGATATTGCAGTAAATGATGGTGATTTAGTGTTATTTTACTTATATACTGACATCTCGATTCTTGACAGTGGCGATCTTGTTTAGATGATAAGACTAACTGTTGTAGCCAAATCACTGCACCCTCCGAATGGCCAAGATGTGAATAGGACGTTCGGTGTGATTGGGACACATGGGATCACCTCTCAAGATGTGGGACTTGGGCTCGAGGTGAACCTCCGGAGAAGGCTGGCTTCCTCTTCCTAAACTAAGTGTTGTACTACTCCTAGTGTAACAAAAATGATTATCTAGTCCTATGCTAACATTTTCATGGGGCTTTAGGGAAAGAGATTTACAGAACTGAAACTGTAGTAGGGATGGTGATGCACCAAATAAAGGGTGTTTCCAGACTCAGGAAGGGTTTATTTGAAGAGGGTGTGTGCACCACAGGTCAACTTCACCTACTGCAACTTAGAGAGGGTACGTGATACCACAAACTAAGAGACACGCGTTCCCTTTGTTAAACTTTATCAGACCGAGAAATATACTAGTTTTCCAGTGAAGAAGAATGAACTCAAGAAGGGTGAACAGACACCACAACTCAACTGCATGCAATACTCCACCACTCGATAAGCACAAAACTCCAAGAACTTACAATAGAAACCTAAACTTACACATTGTACCTGCAAGTACAAGAAAGGCACAAAGAAGCACAAAAGGATGAAAGGACCGAGATTAGTCACAAAACACACACTTTTATTGCTTCAATAACATGCACAATGCATCATACATTTAGAAGAGGCAATAGTTGCCATTACAGTTGTAGACACCTAAAATTGATTATCCAATTTAGTGTCCCTCGTGCACGTTTGCTCTCTCTGGTAACCTGGGGCACGTTTATGTCACCATTATCCCCTTGGGATATTATTACTATCCTAAGTTTAATTCACCCCTTTATGTTTTACCCATGAGTAATTAAATATTAACCATTTAATTACACCTTTTCACATGTATCCTAACCACTTATTTACCCCATATCTATCCTATCCATGTGTCCCTCCTATTTCTCCTCCTCACAATCAAGCGGCGGGATATTTCCCGTATTTGAGGTGGAGGGATAACTCTTATCTTTCTAGAAATCGTTCATTTTGGCCATCTCGGGAGTCTGTTCCGCGATCGGTGCCGACCGGTACGGTCGACACCGATTTTTAGGAGCGGCGCCGATTATAAATAGAATCCCAGAACTCAGTTCTGAAACGGAAGAAAAAACACATGCACAAACACGAAGGACAGACAGAGACGGATCGCGAAAGAAACACAGACCGTGAAAGAGAGAGAATGAGAGATCTTTGCACATCTAGTGTCAACATTATCTATCAAATGAGAATGGATCTTGTCCAAATCAATCCCTGAGAGGAGCACCGTTACTCTGTTCTTATCACATCAACATCACACGTATCCATTGATCTTCTGGTGACTCTGTTCCAGTATCTCACCGGCTTCGGCATATCCAGCAGACGTTGATGATCTGGCCTTCACTTTCCGATTTCCAAATCTTCTCTCACTGTCCCCGATCGACCGATCTACTTTTAGTCGACGCCGATCTTATTCAGTCGACGCCGATTCTTCATAATCGACGCCGATCACATCAGTCGACGCCGATTCTACATAATCGACGCCGATCATCCTGCAGATAGGTAAAAGGGCATAGGTAACACAAATCTAGCTTTGTTTCCACAGTTCCCTGTCTTCTGTTGCTTTCTGCCTGCTGTTTAGATTCTGTTTATTACCTTGATCAGAAAATCTAGTCTTGTACGTACATATTTTATCATGTATGCTTCTTTACTTAATTGAAAACGTGGACTGACATCCGCCGAGGGAGCTCATCACTTCCTGGACCCGCTTCTCGGGCAGTCCACCTAAATATCTTTTAACGTGGTCTTTTTCTGTCAAGCATCGGTGTCTCGCAGGTTACTTGGATCTATTGTGCAGAATTGCTCGTGTGCGCCCGTCTTATCTACATCGGCTTCCTCATCTGTCTACATCTTTGGATCTTGTCCATCAGGTATCAATTTCATTGGAGTTTTTTAGGGTTTTTGTGTTTAGTTTGGTGCATTAACTTGGACAGGTAACAAGTGCGAAATTCTTGATCTACATTCTGGCACGCCCGGTGGGACCCAACCAAAGTCCCTTATTGGTAAGTTCATCTCTTTTCTAGTTTTGAGCTTTGTTCTTTTTCCTCGCTGATTTTTATCAGTTCTATTTGAGCATTTACTTTCATCATTTCAATCTTGTTCTTTATGCGAAATCGTTATCTTGAAATTTTTCTAGTTCATTAAAATATAATTTTTTCGTTTCACCATTATCTGGATATATCTTTCTGGATCTTGGTTGGTGTTTGCTTAACCTTTTCTTGCGGAGCACTTTGCTTGTTCATGGGATTGTTCGAGGGGAAGATCTCAACAACGTGTTTTTTGAAGTCCACACACCTTGGAGAGCTAAATCTACAGGTATTTCTATTTTACGGTGTTTTCTCTTTTTTTTAGGAACTAAAAAAAAAAAAAAAGTTCTTTGTTTGTTGTCCATCACATTCGAACATTTCAATTTTTGGTGCTTAAAAAGAATTTAATCACATTTGGGAAAGAATCTGTTTGACTTGTCTTCATCGAAATCAAACACTTCGTTTTTAAGTGCTTAAAAAAAAAGAACTCTTTCTTTGTCATTTCTGCTGTATGTTTTTCATCTAGTTTTAATTAGGCTGGAAAATCGATCAAAATCGGTAGTGACACTATTTGATTTTTATTTTTCACCCTTGCACACAAAGCCAAAATCACTAGGTATAAAGCATTTAAACAAAAATTCTTTCCCTGGCCTCGCCTACTTGGAAGTGACATCCAAGAGGAAGAGCCTACGCGGTACTCGGGCCGCGCTATAAATTCACAGAAGTTCTGGTATATATTGGCAAAGCACCCGACTCCCTTATCGCAGCGGTGTGTGAAGTGCGGGGGTAGGCCCCTATATCAAGCCACGTACCGGTCTTTTACTAAAGTGCCTTCGGGACTCCTCACCAAAACATCCCCCAAACCATCCTTAGTTTGGCTATCTGAGTAGTTCCTGTTCTAAAAGGCCTTCCCTAATATTTTCTTTCTTAAAAGCATAAAAATTTAAAAGAGATAATCACCTACGCTGCTTGAATTATCTGTGCATTAGTTAGGTCAATCTTCTTTTCTGCTTGTTTATGACGGTTATCACTCGGTTACAATCTAGAAGAATGGCTCAATTAGCCCCTTCTTCCTCTGAGATCACCACTAGTGTGGAGGTTTCGGCACCCCCCAGGTCTTCCTCGGGACCACTGTTAATGGGTTCCCCATCTTGGTCATATAATCCTTTTTATCAGGCCAAAGCAACCCCATCACGTCCAGCTTCCCCTAGTCCTTCAGAAATATCATCTACTTCTGACTCAGAGTATGTTCCTCACGAGGATCCTGAATTTCAGGCGCTCCTCGATCGCAATCCGGTAGCCCTCATGGACTACCTAGTACACAAGTCTATTCAAATATCTGATCAGGGACCACCAATCCAGCAAGTGTACGATTATTCTCGTGAACCACCCCAGGCTTTTGTAGAACAGCTAGCATCATCTTTCTCGCCTCGAGCCACGGAGGAGGGCGGCACACCTGTGCCTCCTTTTTCTCTTCCACCGACCATATCGACTAGTTCTCAAGAAGTCTTACCTATTCCTAACGCCGCAGTTACCTCGACTATTCCACAACCTACTACTGAGAGGTCCTCTGCTCTGGCTATAATGAGTGCGTCTGCACACCCGCATATTGCTGTTAACTCATCTATGCCATCCATTGTGTCCCAGGGTCAGTACCCCTTTATGAGTCAACCCCCTTCGACTAGTCAGTTGGTTCCTGCTTCTCGTCCTTCAGTGGGTCTTTCTTCCAATGTTCCAGCAATAGTGACCTTCACCCATCCTCTAGCATCGGCACCCTTAATAACTAATCTGGCAGTAAAAAGCCTCTTTCAGGTCTTGTTCATGTCCAATCAAATCGTGATCCTCAATCTGTTCTGATTCAGTCAACAAGCATAGGAGTCCACCAATCACAGGCTCCATCCAATCAAATCGGCACCCATGTTCCTCTATCTGTTCCGATTCAGTCAACAAGCATAGGAGTCCACCAATCACAGGCTCCGTCCATCATCCAACCTTCATTTTCTCAACCACTTATTATCCCACAGCCTGCCTATACACAGGCTCCTTCACAACAAATACCCCACCAGGTGTCACCCAGAACACCTGGTTACTCCTCTTATCATCCTATCAATCAACAGATGAATCCCCCATTGACACCTCAACAGCATCCACCATTTACTTCTTATGTAGGACATGCCAGTCTTCCTCCTCCTCAATCTGACGTGGTTCAAATTCTTTTCAATAAAATCACAGACTTGGAAGCCTCCACCAAAGGGGCTCGTCCTTCATACTCTTTTGAAGAAGTATGTAATCAACCCATTCACCCCTCAGTGGCTTTTAAGCCTTATCCTCCCCAATGGGAACTTCCTAAATTTTCAAAATTTCATAGTCGGGAGGACCCTCAACAGCATTTGCGAGCATTCAAACATGCTTGCTACCTCATAGTCCAGGATCAGGAGCTTATGCTCCGTACTTTTCCTATGTCTCTAGCAGGTCCTGCTTTAGACTGGTACAATAACATTCCTCAACATTCCTTGTTTTCTTTCTCTCAATTGGCTCAGATGTTTGTTGAAAACTTTTCAATAAATATCGCGCATAAGATCTCAATTACAGATCTTTATAACATTCGTCAATTCGATGATGAGTCTATTGTAGACTTTGTCACTCGTTGGAGAGGGATAATCAACCAATTGTCTTTCTCCCTTCCTCAATCCCAACAGATCGAGTTGTTTACTCGATCTTGTGCTAATCATATTTCCTCCACTTTAAGGATCCAGACTTTTCATACATTTGAAGAAGCCTTTACGATGGCACGCAAACTTGAATCCCGCGCCATTGAACAAGGGAAGTTAAAACTTCGCTCCAAATCTAAACCGGATTTTTCTCGGTTTACCAAATCAAATCCTTCCACTTCTAAAGACAAGAATCAGGGATCCACCAACGCTATCATATTAAAAACATCACGAGCCGATACCACTTCTAATCAAACACCACGAAGAGACTCCTCATCTTCTCGAAAAGGGTCCTCGTCATCTCGATCTTACACTTCGTTGGGGGAATCATATGCTTCTATCCTGAAAAAAATGTTGGAAGTCCACATGATCGAACTTCCTCCCATTAGGAATATTGATGAAAGCCAAGAACGTCCATTCTGGTATAGGGAAAATGACTTCTGTCATTATCATAGAACCAAAGGTCATGACATTGAGTGATGTCAAACCTTCAAAAATCTTGTCCAGAAATTCATTGATAAAGGCGAGCTCATTCTGGATAACCCAAATGCTCCCCCAAATCAAGCTTTAGATGTCTTTAAACAACCTTTTCCTAATCATTCCCCGAACCATGATGCTTCAGAGTCTCAAAAACCAAACACTCATACTATCAGCGTCATCTCTACTGAAGAATCTTCTTCTAAAACTAAGCCATCTGCGAACACATCGACCGAATCAGAACCCCCTTCTGCTTCGTTAATCGTTGGGATTCCACCATCTTCAGATAGCCCGTCTTTGAATATTCCAACATTGTTAGATACGGATTCACCTCTCTCTGCTTCTTTGTCTGATCTTCCATCCATACCCGAGACAGTGTCATCCTCATCTGTCTCATCGTCAGACATTCTTTCAATGCTCGAGGCAATTACATCCCTTCGAGTTTCCACCGCGGATACATCTACTTCTATTTCTCCCATTTTTGCTACGACTATGCCCTTGGTGAACGTACCTATAGTTGTGCCGACTTCGACGGAAGCGTCTTCGATTTTGACTCTTCCTGTTTCCTTTCCTACAGTAGTTTCACCCACAATTACTGTACCAGAAGAAGTTCCCTCGCAAGGAACTGCTTCTTCATCACTCACTTCTTCCATCACAAATGCTACTTTGCCTATTAAGGGGAAATATAAAGAAGTAACACCAACACCTATACGCTCGGTTCCTGAACTTAGACCAAGACAACTGAAATCTAACGTTGTGTCATCAGTACCACCCCATTTTCTTTCCCCAAAAAGGTTGCAATCACCTTATGCGGTTGAAATTATCACCATCCCTGAAAAAGGAAAGCCCATATTTCGAACCATCAAGACTCTTGGTGCTTTTCCGCAAAAATCTCTCTCTGCGCCTCATAAAAGATTGGATTTGTCCGCTGAGAAGGCGTCTTCTTCTACACACTTATCAAAACCATCATCTTCTTCTACAACACATTCTTCACCAGCACCTCGAAAAGTGGACTTACCTACTAAAGAGACGTCACCTCTTTTATCAGAATCATCATCTTCATTACCAAAAGCCAGGGCACCCTATGTTCCTCCGATTACACCTACTTTGGAAGCTTCTCCCTCATCTAAATCGACATCATCTAAATCATCATTAGTTTCGACCAAGCAACCCCCCTTATCTTTGAAGACCACAACACTTGTCACATCTCCATCATCTTCAAAATCTATTTTAGGGGCTCCCCCTCCACCAAAATCAATCATGTCTCACTTACTTCCATCTCAAGTGCCCAAGGCTGCTCCTCCAGACGTCTAAAAAAATAAGATGATCCCTAAAAAGACTGTCAAACCAAACATGCAGGTTCTTTTACCTCGGCAGTCTGTTAAAGTAAAAGAGGCGCCTTCATCATCTCTGTCCTCATCTTCATCTACCGGGTTCTACACCGAAATCCTTCGTCAACTTATCCAATCTTCATCCATATCCCTTCCTCCGATTAAACCCTATAACCCTAAAGGAGTTAAACCTACCTGGTTTAACTCTGATTTGATTTGTGCTTACCACCGTACCCCGGGTCATGACACTGAGGGGTGTAAAGCTCTTCAATCTGTCGTCAACAACCTTTTGGAAGAAAGTGATCTTTTGCTGGAGGAGGAGAAACAAGCACCTCCTGTCATCTTAGCTCCATCTGAACCCCAACGATCTACTCAGGCCTCTACTTCTAGTGATTACACTCCAAATGATCTTCCACCTTCTCAAATCGACACAATCCATATCGCCACTAGAACCCAACATTATGATAATCCATCCTCATCTACAGCATCTCGACCACGGGTTGTCATTTCTGCAGCCCTTGAAGGAGTTCCTCCTCCCTCATTAGCCCCGAGACCTCGGGTCTCTATTCGTGCTGCACCTCGGGCTCAAATTCCCGTATCAGTTGAGGAGAGTGTTATGAAACAACTCACCCAGGCTCCGGTCAAAATGTCTCTTTTTGACCTCATTCAATCCTCTCCGCAACATCGCCAGGCTCTGATTGATAATCTGCGTCGCATCGCAGTGAATTCAGATGAGCCCCAGCCTTTCGAGATGGTTGTTGGATTGAATAGACCATCAACCACCATTTCTTTTGAAGATTCAGAAATTCCTTCTCTTTCTTCCGAGGATTTGGAGGCTCCCCTCTTTATCACAGTCCAAATCGACAACACTACATTAAAACGCATTATGATCGACAGTGGTGCTGCACTCAACGTCATCTCCTCGCACACATTCGAGCAACTTAAGTTACCAAAGAACGTAGTGTCACCCCCGCCTTTCGCTCTTCGATCATTTAACGATCAGCAAGCAGTTACTTTAGGAACTGTGGTCTTACCCATTCGAGTAGGTAAGAAGCTGCTTCACGAACTCTTCTACATTGTTGAAGGGAAATTCCATTATAATATAATCCTCGGACACTCCTAGATTCACGCAATGCATTGTGTCCCATCCACCCTCCATCGATGCTTAAAATATCAATATGAGGGCAAAATCTATACTCATCCAGGAGATCCTTTTCCTTCCACGCAATGCGACATGACCACAGGGTCTGCCCCTCTAAAGGAAAATGCCTGTTCTCCTGACGGGGCCTCATTTTCTTCCATACTTGCAACCAAACTACCGGACGTACAAAATCTAGAAGAGACATTACATCGTTTCTCACTAGGAGAGCTTCCTCTCCTTTCTTTTGACACCCATCTCAAACCTAGTGAGTATGGTAGACCAGACAAACAACCTGAATATCAGCCAGGTCTTAGTCGCATCGTCACCATTGGTCTACCCAATCAACAGACTAATTTCATTTATGGTGGTCTTGATACACCTCACTATCACCCGGATTCTCCTCCTAGGGCCAAACCTTATCTAACAGGGTTTGATTATCTACAGAATCCCACGTTTGCAAAAACTTATTTATATCGATGTGCATGGAAGGGCTTTGGCTTAGGTAAATATGAACAAGTTGTACATGACCTAGCGTCTATTCCAACTCTCAAGCCACATCAAAAATTTGGTTTAGGATTTAAACCTCTTTCAAAAGCCACCGTCACTGTTCTCAATGAGCCTCTTCCTATCGAAGAACCATCTTCTCCCGCTAAGTCAGAAGCATCACTCGATGTGGACGACGACATTTCCATCCCGTCTAACTTTTTTTTTTTTTATCAATACCATTTCCTTAGGGCCACTAGCCTATAAGACTAATGACAGGTCCACTTCCATACCGTTAATTTTCCCTGAAATAGTTGGAGACGACTCTCCTACTATCAACACTATCCACTGTGCGGATGATGATTCTGTCCTCACCTATCTGGGGGCAGAGGATTCCTATCTTCCCAAAACTATTCCTTCTGACACGTCTACGCTTCTCAACGAAGCCACTATCGACCTTAATATAGGGACTTCTAAAGACCCTCGCATCATTAAGGTCGGCCAATCCCTTAATCCACAGGAGTTAGGAGACTTTACCACTTTTCTTTCCAACCATCGTCAAGCTTTTGCTTGGGCATATGAGGATATGCCAGGACTCGATCCCGATATTGTGGTCCACAATATCGTTACTCTTCCCAACATCAAACCAGTTAAACAAAAATTACGTAAAATGCACCCTAGAGTAGCCCTTCTTGTTAAAGAAGAATTGCAGCGCTTGCTCTCGGCTAACTTCATCCAACCCATCGATTATCCACAATGGGTTTCCAATGTAGTACTAGTAACTAAAGCTACTGGGAAAATTTGAATTTGTACCGACTTCCGGGATCTTAATCTTGCTTGTCCAAAAGATGATTTTCCTCTACCTAATATCGACCAACTCGTGGATTTAACTGCAGGTCATGAGATGCTTTCGCTTATGGATGGTTTCTCTGGATATAATCAAATTCTCATCACACCAGAAGACCAACATAAGACTTCTTTCATAACTCCTTGGGGGACCTTTTGTTATCGTGTCATGCCTTTCGGTCTTAAGAACGCTGGAGCAACCTATCAGCGAGCAATGACCTACATCTTCCATGATCTCTTACACAAAACTGTGGAAGATTACGTCGACGATCTCCTCGGTAAATCCAAGCGTCGGCAGGATCATCTTTTCATCCTTGCACCTCTCTTTGAGAGGCTTATTCGCTTTTGTCTTCGTCTAAATCCATCTAAGTGCGTGTTTGGCGTTCTCACTGGTAAACTTTTAGGTTTTATCATTTCCATTAGGGGTATTGAAGTAGACCCCGCAAAAATAAAAGCTATCCTTGAGATGCCTCCCCCTTCTAACTTAAAGCAACTCCGCAGTCTCCAAGGACGTCTTCAATCAGTGCGTCGTTTTATCTCACAATTGTCGGACCGTTGTCAACCTTTTCATCATCTCCTCCATAAGAATGTTCATTTTGAATGGGATGAGCATTGCCAAAAGGCCTTTGATGATCTCAAAGCTTATCTTCTTTCTCCACCTGTGCTTACACCTCCACGCGAGGGGGAGCCTTTCTATCTTTATATCTCTGTGACTGACCATGCTCTGGGAGCCATGATCTCGCATCGGGACGCTTGCGGTAAAGAACAAGCTGTCTATTACATCAGTCGCACCCTCCATGAGTATGAAACACGTTATTCCGAAGCTGAAAAGCTGTGTTGTGCTCTCTTCTTCGCAACTTCTAAACTTTGTCATTACCTTCTTAATCACAAAACTTACATTGTCACAAGTGTCAATCCACTCAAGACAATTCATGCGAAGCCTTATCACAATGGTCGTATCACTCGTTGGCTCATGCTTATGACTGAATTTGATCTCGAGTTTATCCCGCAAAAATCTATCAAGGGTCAGGTCACTGCAGATCAATTAGCTGATGCTCCTCTTCCGGACACTCAAGTCCCCCTTGCTCAATTCCCCGATGAATATATCTAACAAATTGATTTAGGTCTGTCTCCATTTAAAGTAAAGCTCTTCTTTGATGGATCCAAATGCCAGCAAGGGGGAGGTGCAGGTTTCGTGATGATTCCTCCTTGGGGTACGCCTATCCCAGTCGCACACAAACTAAACTTTGAGTGCACCAATAATATGGCTGAATATGAAGCTCTTGTCTTGGGTCTTCAAAATGCCATTAATCTCGGCGCTCGTCATATTGACATCTTTGGTGATTCTAAACTCATCGTTAATCAAGTCACGGGTGTCTATCAATGCAAGAATGATATCCTTCAAAAATATCGTGATATCGTTCTCATTCAACTCCAATCTTTCGATAAATTCACCATCCAAGCTATTCCTCGCACTGCGAATCAATTCGCAGATACAATGGCTTCGTTAGCCTCACTCATCCCACCTTTTATCAAGGACTCGCGACTTTATGTGGCTGTACAACGATTAGATCAACCATCTCATCTTAGGCAACTAACTTCAATCCATGCTATCACAACCCATACTCAGGATGAGTGGTATCAACAAATCGTTGATTATCTATCTCATTCGGTACTTCCTCCGGATCTGACTCCCCAATGGAAGAAGATATTTTATCCTACGCGCTAATCGCTATACTATTTTAGGCGGGATCCTCTACAAATGCAGCTTTGATGGCATTTTGCTTCGGTGCCTCAAATCCCTTGAATCATCTAAAACTATCCAGGAGGTCCATGACGGTATCTGTGGTGGACATTTTAGTGGCTCAGCCGTAGCCAAACGCATCTTACGTTTGGGATATTATTGGCCTTCTCTTAATCGAGATTGTTGTGAATACACTAAGAAATGTGTCAAGTGTCAACAACATTCCAATCTCACACATATCCCTAGTCAAGCTTTACAACCTGCAGCGGATTTGTGGCCTTTTTCGCAATGGGGTCTTGACCTTATTGGTCTCATCAATCCCCGTTCTTCACAGCGTCATCATTCTATCATTACTGCCACTGAGTACTTTACTAAATGGGTGGAAGCTATCCCTCTTTCTTCAACAAAAGCTAAACCCATAGTTGATTTTGTCTATCAACACATCATTTGTCGTTTTGGTGTTCCACACAAACTCATCACAGATAACGGTAAGTCTTTCAAAAACGTTGATTTGCAGAACCTCTGCGATGCTTTCAATATCAAACTCAACTTTTCTTCTCCATACTATCCTCAAGCTAATGGTCAGGCCGAAGCTTCCAATAAAACTTTGCGTAATATCCTCGCAAAGGTAACTAGTCGAGCTGGTACGGATTGGCATTTACATATCCCTTTTGCTCTCTGGGCTTATCGGACTAGCATTCGTACTCCTACTGGTGCTACTCCCTTCTCTCTCATCTATGGGTCTGAGGCTGTTCTTCCTTTGGAAGTCCAAATCCCATCTCTCCGTGTTTCTCTTAGAGAATTTGTCTCCGATGAGGACTATCGTCAAAATCGTCTATCACAACTTGAATTATTAGATGAGCGGCGTCTCAACGCTCTTGAACATCATCAAGTCTATCTTGAGCATGTCAAACGTGCTTATAACAAGCACTTGCACCATCGTGAATTTAAAATTAGTGATCTTGTTCTTAAAGAAAACCAAAATGTCACTACACTCGAAAGGAGTCAGCGTGGTAAGTTTGATCCCAACTGGATGGGCCCGTACATTATCACTCATAAATATGGGTCTGGGGCTTATCGTCTATCTTCCATGGATGGTATACCTGAAGTGGAACCTCTTAATGCCTTGCATCTAAGGCCCTTCTACTGTTAAAATCTATCTTACACAAATCTAGTCGCAAGACAGATCTTTCATCCGTCTAACAACCAGTCATATACTTTCATGGTGATTCGAAATTATGTGGTTCTCCGCCTTTTGTCTTTTTTACCTTAAATATGAGTATCGCGGCTCTACTCATAGCATTTTTCTTCTGGATATGTTTCTCCTCATGGTAGGAACACCTTAATCACCGTTTCATTTGTCCCAAGTGCTTATCTTAATCGGATCTACTCGGGGCATGAGTGCATGCTCTTTATACGTTTTCTTCCCCTCTATCTGATCTATCTAGGTCTAAACTCAGCTTCTTCCAAAAAGATTTTCAAAAAAAAAAAAAAACTTTTCAAAAAAAAAAAAAAAAAAAAAGAGAAAGAAGAAAGAAGATGCTATCCAAAAAAAAAAAAGATAGACTGATCCCTTGAAGGACAGCTATCCATACATTATCAAATGAATCAAAAGATATAGACCATACCCTCGAAGGATGGCTATCATTAAAATTCAAAATACGGACCGCTCCCTTGAAGGACGGCTGTTTCTCAAAGGAATACTCAAGGCTTCTTGCATTGATCAGCCTTTCAATCAGTTTCTACACTTTTTAGCATCACTGAAAGACTTCCCGTATTGATCAGTCTTTCCATATCTAGCAAACTTCCCGCATTGATCAGTTTGCTTTTCTGCCAGAAATCATGAAGCTGAGATATAAGACCTTTTTGTCGATCATATGGAGAATCCTATTTTCCCAGTATAAACATGTATTCTGTCCCTTGTAAATTTCGATGAGATACTTACTTACTGCTCCTTCCGTTTCCCTCCTAAATCTGGTTTGCGACTAGTTAGTGTCAGGTTTATTTTAACCTCATGTAGGGCCTTGTATGCACGATCTTTTGGTTTCTTATCCAGATTCTATTTATGGTCGGTTGAGAGTCCAACTTATCATTTTTCCTCTTATCTGGGTGTATTTCCTTTATTTCTAATCAAGGTCATTTTCATTACATCCTTGACTCTCACAGAGAGTATGTCCGATTATTTCATCCAGTTAAATTGACATTTCACATGTTAATTTAATCAAAATTTATCATCTATCTAATTTCATCTTATCTACTTTGACATATCAAAGCATGTATTGTCAACACATGTGAATCTATCTATCTATTTTCATCAAAATTTAATCAAAATCTCAAAAATATCAAATCCATTTCAACTATCAAAACCCATCTATCCATCACATCATCTAAACACTTGTCCATCCAAGTAACACTACATCTATCTATATCTATTTTCATCAAAATTAAATTAACATCTCAAACATACCAAATCTATCAATCACATCTATCCATCTATCCATCAAAACATCTAATCAAACTTGTACATCCATCTAGTTACACTACATCTATCTATATCCATTTTTCATCAAAATTAAATCCATACATCAATCACATCTATCCATCTATCCATCAACAAATATAAAAATATGTACATCCAAGTTTCATTACATCCATCTTTATCTATTTTTCATCAAAATTATATCCACATGTCAATCACATCAAATCACATCACATCTATCTATCCTCTATGTCTATGTTCATCCAATCTCATCTATTTATCATCTATCAATCTATGTCTACATCCATCACAATTACGCTACATCTGTCCATGTATATCGAAATTAAAAACAGGAGAACAATCATATGACAAAAACAATGATAAATCTATATATATACATAAGTGTCTGTACAACAAAAAATGGGTGGCTCTCAATCAAGCCATCTATACAATGCATTCCAATCGAGGCTACATCACTACACTGATACAAAATATAAAAAAATCCCTATATAGTAAAATCTGATGCATGGAGGACACTATCTCCTCCACCCTCCTCTGGACCAGGCTGTCTCTCCTGGCCGCCGCCTATCGAGCTAGACGCACCTGCTGCTGGAGGTCTCTGCCCACCTCGGTCTCTCCCGGTGCTCCCTCCACCTGAGGCCCCGCTCGCTGTGGCCGTCGCTGATCTCCTCCTCGCCCCGTACCGAGGCACATCTGGGGCATGCTGCGCTAAGGCATCCTCATAGTATCTCACCTCAGCGAGGAGAGACTGATATGTGCTCAAGCTCACGGTACCCGGTGCTCGTAATGGTGCTGCTGGGGCTGCTGGTGCTGCTGGTGGTGCCCCTCCTAGGGTCGTGCCCTGTGTACCAGACTCTGACGTGGTACCTGTCTCCCCATATTTGGCCCTGAGGGCCTCCCTATGTCGAAGGTAGCGATCCCTCTGCTGGATCGCTGTATCTCGCTCCTGGCGAGCGGTGTCTCTCTCCAAAATCAGGGCATCCCTCTCCTCTGTCAGAGCTCGAATCTCCTCAAGAGCCACCTGGTGTGTCTGCGTCAGGGTGGCGTGCTCTCCCTCCAGTCTCTCTAGCACTGTAGCCATATCCTCCTCGTCGGCATCTATAGATGCCGGGAGATGTCGTGGTAGCTCTGTCGCATACCATGCAGCATAACCATCACCTACTCCAGCATCATCATCGCTGTCTGTGGAGGGTGGGGCCTCTCTCAATGGATCTGCCGGGATCAAAATCGGCAGATCAGTCTCCCTGCTATCTCACCTATAAGGCCTGTAAGTAGTCGGCACTGTCTGCACTAGGCCGAACTGTCTCAATACCCGCATAAACGGGACTCGCTCCCACATATCAGGCCTGCGGCCCCTAACCACCCTGCTCCGTCTCAATGCCACCAAGTGAGCATCCTGACCAACCCATGTCGGAAATACCCGATATGGCCTCCAGATAACCTGATCAGGTGTCAGCGTCCTGAAACGCTCAGTATACCAATCCGCCGACCTCCCTGTATCCCCAGCGGCCATATCAGCCCGCCATCGCCGGAATCCATAATCAATAGCTCCCACTGCTGCTGGCATCCAAGGAAGCCCGGATGGCCTGATCACTGCTATATGCTCATATGCCCAGCAGTGGAGCACAAAACTAACATCAATACCTGTCCTCCGGCCAGTGGTATACATCCATAGCTCGTGATATATCTGAGCTATCAGAGCATCAGCAAAAGTAAATACCTGTCTGAACTGCAGGATGTCGCAAACGCAATCTAATAATAATAGTGGGAATCTCCCACCTCCTGAATCTGGCAGAGCGAAATAGGATATCGCCATCTGAATCAAAACTATCCGTCTTGCTCCGGGGGCTATCCTGTCTGTACTGCGAGGCTATCCGCACTGCCCCAGACACTATCTCTGAATCATCCGCCCTATCTCCATACAATCGAACTAGGGCCCTCTGCTGCTGCTCTCGTGGTGTAATCTCTATCGGGTCCCCAGTGATCGGCAGTCTCAAAATCCTGTATATATCCTCATGGGTGATGGTCATCTCACCCGTCCTGAACCAAAAAGTGCACGTCTGGCTATCCCATCGTTGCACTAGTGCTCGCATCAACTCTACATCTCGCGGCACTCGTCTGTAGTATCTAAAGCCCCCGAGCCCGGCTAACTCTAAATGCCGCCAATCTGCATCAGTCACATCAGGAAGAATAGTCTCTAGTAACTCGGGAATAGCATCCCTCATGTGTAGAACCTCTCGTGCCTGCATCCACGACATCAAGAGCAATATTAGTCTCATATTTACCCAAATCAGAACATCCCAAAAAAAAAAAAATCTATTCAAAAGTCTATACAATCGGCGTCGATTAAATATAATCGGCGTCGTTTATTTATAGTCGACGCCGATTAACATAAATCGGTGCCGCTTGAATATAATCGGCGTCGACTATACCAATCGGCGCCGATTTCTCGGTCGGATGTACAAAACACCCTGGCCTCCCACCCGGCAAAATAGAAATTAAAAAAAATAAAAAATAAAAAATAAAAATAAAGCAAAAGTAAAACAACGGGTTCACGAAGAACCACTTACCCCAGGTCGTGTCCTCCTCCGCTTCTGACCGCTTCCAGAGGCTTCCATGGTGCTCAAATCCAATTTTTGACTCTCTCTGATTCGATCGTCACGATGTAAATAAATCGTTCACGTTTTCCGTTCACATATTTATATGTGCTTTCAACGGTCGGCGCCGACTATTTTGGTCGACGCCGTTTATTTTGATCGGCGCCGCTTATTATAATCACCGCCGATTTTCCATATGTCTTTGCCATAGTGTTGATACTTGGCTCATTTATCTATCTGATCATTATGGTGCGTTGAATGTTGCCTTTTGGCACATATTTTCGATATCACCGTCCATTTCGAGTTTGTTCCCTTTGCATGGGGCACTCATACTTTTTGGCAGCTTAGAGTTAACGGGTCTGTAGGCACTAACGTCGTCTGTTTTGCAGACCGTCTAGTTGTCCCTACCAATGTGTCTCTCTTTAGATGCTGACTATTTTGCAGCCCTCCTTACACTCATGGGTCTGTAGGTACTAACGTCGTCTCATGAGGAGACCGTCTAGTTTGCCCTACCAATGTGAGTTCCTTAGGTTGCTGCCTTTTTATTTATTTTTATGCGTCATCAATGATCAGATCTACTCCAGACATCCAGCTGGGGCATCCGCGTGTCTTCATCTACCTTTTTTTCAAACTTGGGATCGTTTGTTCTATCATCCATCCCATCCCTAGTTTGAGGGGGATCACATCATCACTTTTTCTTCCCTTCTTCCATCTCCTTGTTTTTGTCTCATAACCTTGCTTATCGCAAGTTACTTGACAAAAAGGGGAAAAATGTAGACACCTAAAATTGATTATCCAATTTAGTGTCCCTCGTACGCGTTTGCTCTCTCTGGTAACCTGGGGCACGTTTATGTCACCACTATCCCCTTGGGATATTATTCGATTTGTGATTTAAACACCTATCCTAAGTTTAATTCACCCCTTTATGTTTTACCCATGAGTAATTAAATATTAACCATTTAATTACACCTTTTCACATGTATCCTAACCACTTATTTACCCCATATCTATCCTATCCATGTGTCCCTCCTATTTCTCCTCCTCACAATCAAGCGGCGGGATATTTCCTGTATTTGAGGTGGAGGGATAACTCTTATCTTTCTAGAAATCGTTCATTTTGGCCATCTCGGGAGTCTGTTCCACGATCGGCGCCGACCGGTACGGTCGACGCCGATTTTTAGGAGTGGCGCCGATTATAAATAGAAGCCCAGAACTCAGTTCTGGGACGGAAAAACACACGCACGAACACGAAGGACAGACAGAGACAGATCGCGAAAGAAACACAGACCGTGAAAGAGAGAGAACGAGAGATCTTTACGCATCTAGTGTCAACATTATCTATCAAATGAGAACGGATCTTGTCCAAATCAATCCCTGAGAGGAGCACCGTTACTCTGTTCTTATCACATCAACATCACACGTATCCATTGATCTTCTAGTGACTCTGTTCCAGTATCTCACCGGCTTCGGCATATCCAGCAGACATTGACGATCTGGCCTTCACTTTCCGATTTCCAAATCTTCTCACTATCCCCGATCGACCGATATAATTTTATTCGACGCCGATCTTATTCAGTCGACGCCGATTCTTCATAACCGACGCCGATCACATCAGTCGACGCCGATTCTACATAATCGACGCCGATCATCCTACAGACAGGTAAAAGGACACAGGTAACACAAATCTAGCTTTGTTTCCACAGTTCCCTGTCTTCTGTTGCTTTCTGCCTGCTGTTTAGATTCTGTTTATTACCTTGATCAGAAAATCTAGTCTTGTACGTACATCTTTTATCATGTATGCTTCTTTACTTAATTGAAAACGTGGACTGACATCCGCCGAGGGAGCTCATCGCTTCCCAGACCCGCTTCTCGGGCAGTCCACCTAAATATCTTTTAACGTGGTCTTTTTCTGTCAAGCATCGGTGTCTCGCAGGTTACTTGGATCTATTGTGCAGAATTGCTCGTGTGCGCCCGTCTTATCTACATCGGCTTCCTCATCCGTCTACATCTTCGGATCTTGTCCATCAGGTATCAATTTCATTGGAGTTTCTTAGGGTTTTTGTGTTTAGTTTGGTGCATTAACTTGGACAGGTAACAAGCTCAAAATTCTTGATCTACAATAGTCTTGAAGAGGAGGCTTGAAAGTTCTCTCAACACACAAGAACAACTTGCAGAAGAGAGAGGACTCTTGAAAAGTATACACTCACCTGAGATATCTAACTGTCCAACTTGTCTGAACTGTTGGAACCCTTTGAAATGAGCTTCTAACTTACATTTATAGAAGAATATGTGAGAAAGAAGAGGAAATGTCATAATTACCTTCCTAAATTGAAGACCCATGATGTATTTATTACAGTTAGTTGAACCACCTGAGAAGGTTCCATCATGGGTCATTGATTTCCTGATGACCTAGTCTTCTCAATTAATTAAAAGAATATTTAAATAAAATATTTAAATAATAATAATAAATATTATTATCAAAATATTTAAATAAAAATATTAATTTAATTAACATAATGTCAGGACCCCCCGTTGACCCGTTTGACTTGAAGAGGAGGGGGGTCCATGTGGATAGAGTCTACACAAATCCCAACTCGGTGAGTTTCGAATCCTCTAACTCAGTGTTGCAATCGATTTTGAACCCCATACTAACTCTTTCCTTGCCTTGGCAATTGAGATCTTTTGCATTGAGTCCTTCGAATGATGAGCTATCAAACTCGATTCTTATCTTTTTCCTTGCTAATCTCAAGGCCATTTATACATTCCACATTTAAACTTCATGAAACAACACAAAAAATGTTGAGCAATATGAATCGTTTCATTTTGCACCGTAATAAACCTTCATCTCCTGATTTAGGGAAATTTTATGAAGCCTTGAATAGCATGACTCCAATCCATCGTACACAGCAGTGAATATTTGTTTCCTGCAGCTGCTATTCGATTTGAGTTCAGAATAAGGATAAGCCTATGAATTTGAGGATGCATTCAATACTGAATAGATAACAACACAGTTGGACAACCTGCTTGCTGGAAGCGTTCAAAAGGCTTCTATTATACTACAACATATCAACTACCTGGTGCGTGGGAGTTTGTCTTGTGACCACCGAACCATCAGAGCCCGAACGTCTGCAGACTCATTTGCTTCACGGCTCCTCGATGTATGTTCATACCCTGTTCCAAAGCTCTTATTGTGGCACATGCTAGAAGTATGCTGGCAAAGGCGAACTGATCAGGTCAGACATCTATTTGTTACATTCAGTGAAACAGTATCAATGCCTTGTGAGGAAACCCATGTCTTCTGTAAGCTACAATTATGGTATTCCATGAGAAGGCGTCTCTTTCTTGTGAGCTTGAAACATACTTTTTCCAACATCGACCCATATTCAACCATCTCGCCATCATCCTCCCTTAGCGCTTGGAGGATTACTCGCCGGCTAATTTGTAACTACCACTTTAATTCTCCTGGTGACTCACACAATGACTCGGACCACTCCAAACTGCTCGGGGTTTTCATGACGGATAGCCATCATATTGTCTTCACTTGGAAATTTGACCTGATTTCTCCAACTCACAGAAGTCTGATCATGGCTTACCATGGGTATATTTCCACTTGGCGGTGCTTGCCTGAATCTCCCCTACACGGAGTGAACAGCTTGGACTGCCATCATCAAATCTCCGACCTTGGCATACCAGCTCCAAATCCCTGCGTAATGGCTTGGCCACATTAATCCACGTGCCCCGGCCTCAGCTTCGTCGCGCAACCTTGGCAAGATAGTAAAATGTTTTCCATGCGCGGGATTACCTGCTTGGTCTGCCATTCATAAAAACCCACTTGGAAATATAGTGAAATGTTTCCCGTGTGTGGAATTACCTGCAGCTTGCCATGATCATGCTCCCAATTTTTGGCAGTAGACTCAAACTTCTCCCACACCCGGAATCTTTTCAATGGCTTGACATCACATCATTTCCCTTGGAAATTATCACCTTATTTTCCACGTTCGGGATTGGAGTGCGGGGTTTCGTTATCATTTGGCCATATTTCATTTTGGACAGATGGCCACCAATTTCCACTTTTCCACTCAGCGTGAGGAGACATCATTTTCTCGGTGCAAACATTTCAGCCGTAGCTTGTAAGATGTGATAATTTCAACAGAAACCTTTATGCCTGATGACCTAGTGGCTCGTTGAAGATTCTCATGTAATTGCAAAGAAAATTATGCTTCATGAATATTCTGATATGAAACAGTTCCACCTCTATGAGATCCACTTCCATGAGTTACATCGTAAAATAAGTAAGGTCTCGATAGAGAATCTTTGTAATAAATTTCATCAGGTCTCCTGGTAACACTCTCACTGTCACTTAATTGATTTTCATAAAAATATCTTGAAGGAAAATCCTGAATTTGAGGATGCATTTGATGCTGAACAGATAACAACATAGTTGGACAACTTGTTTGTTGGAAGTGCTCAAAAGAACTCTTACTATACTGCAACATGCCTGCTGCCTGTGCACCGAATACTCGGCTGAGGAAGGTCTGAACAACATCAGTGAAAATATATATACTGTATTCACTAATACCCTGGCCCAGCATTCTTGCTACCTCTATGAGCTTACCATTGTAAAATTATTTCGAGCAGGCCTCCCAGTTTTGCATTAATCAATGAGCCCTGGAATTGTATCCTAGAAACCATCTTTAATGCATCCACACGAAACGAGTTGCCTTGAATTATCCATCATGCTTGATGAGTCCCATTGATAGGGCTCCATCACGTATCTCTATTTACGCAATGATCTCCATTCATTTTATGGCACTCTTGATGCCTGGGCTTGCATTTAAATCACCCTAGCTCTACAGAATGTGTCCTAAAAGAAGCTCACCACATGATCTCCAAAATGAACGAGTCGCGAAGATGAGTCGAAATCCTTATCTTTTCCTTTGCCTCTGCCTATGGCTTGAACCTTTCCAATTCGTTGAGACTTTATTGATAGCTCGAACTTTGACTCTCCCTGACTCGGCCTTCACTTCCACCTGCATCGATCTCTACCGAGATCCTTATAGAGTTCCCTTCATTTGTCAATTTTCAACGAGCTATATTTTACATTAACAAGACCTCGTCGAGCTCTTACAACTGAGAGTCTCTACTGAGGTGATTTCTGAGATGATTATCAATTTGACATCGGGTTCTTTATCAACTCGACCTTGAACTCTTCACTGAGCTGAGATCAACTGGGTGCCTTTCGATGCTAGATGATCTCTTCATATGCAATTTAGGAATTATTTTTAATTATTGCATCTCGATAATAACCGAAGGTGGGTTCCTAGGACTATTTTTTCATTTTGAACGTGATAGGACCCTGTTGTCCAATCTTGCCATGTGTGTAAAATTGGATAACACTAACCTTGTGTGCCCATTGATGTTATGATTTATTAATAATGTGATTATAATAGGTGATCAGTAGTATGTTGTCGAATGCATCTAAGTAGGTATAAATTACAGTAAGTGTGTGAATTACATGTCTATTGTAAACTATTAATTGTGATAGATGGTTATGCATAGGTGTAGGGTGATAGTAAATATTAATGGATATTGTAGAATTGTGATGATCAATAATTGTAAATAATTGATTTAGAATAGAATTTCTTATCCATGATAATGATGCAACTATGTTGTATGATGATGTTATATGATAAGTGATATATGTGTTTTGATTTATTGACGTATTGATATGGCCTTGAGGCTGAAGGTGGTATTGCCTTGGTTGTTCGCAGAAAACTAAATCACAATAAACAAGGGAGAGACTAGGAAGACCAACCATGGACGAATGCCGGGTGTTTACAACATGTTCACCGTGGCAGCTGTGGGTGTGCGTGTTGTCTTGTCACTTGCCTTGTTGATAGGAGGTATCCATGGGGGAACAACTTCACAAGTGACCATGGATGTAAATGTGATTTTTCCTTTCTATTTATTTGTCTATTTTGATGATGTGATTTTATTAAATTTTAATGTTCTCTCATGTTCTTGTGTTTATTAATGTACCCTTGATCAAGTAAGTGATTTTTGTGGTTTATGTTAATGGGGGGAAATGATTGTGTGGGATATACCTTATTTTATTTATAATTTTATTGGATTTTATTTCAACCTTGGTTTGTGTGCTCATCCCCATCTCCAAAACTCAGATTTGGGATTTGACCCCATTTTTGGAGACTTGTGGAATAAGTTTTACTTTTCCCACACTCCTTAAAATCTCCCTCCAACCTAACCTATGGTATGAGGGGTCAAATTTAGCCCTAATTATGTGCTTTTGAGGGAAAATAGGAAATTAATGTCACCTTTTTCTTAATTCCCTAAATTTGAATACTTGAAATGTGGAATGAGGATTTTGTATGGGAAGGAATGTGTCATTTCTCACCTTCCTCATTTATAGAGCCTTGGTTTATGTGTTGGGTTGTGAGGTGGAATGAGGAGGGATCAAGTGGCATCCTACATGGAGCCACCCCACCATCCTCTCCACCATTTCTTATTTATTGGAGTCTTTTAGTTGTTTTTGGGGTTACTTGCTTGGGGATTTTTGGGAGAGCTTGCATAGGAGTTGGCTTGAATTGTGGAAAGAAGTTGGAGCTTGGTTGCTTGAAGGTTGAAGGATCTCTCTATGACAAGGTAGGATCTTATACTTGGTATTTTGGATTTTTTGTTTGTGTATTGTGTTGTAAATTGTGTGAATGCTTGTGATTTTTGTAAGGTTTGGGTAGAATTGGCCATAGGGATGGTGTAGGGAGAGGGAAATGGGGCCATTGTGGAGGTAAAAGGGAGTGTGTGAGGTTTTGTGGAGGGATTGTGGGAAGGGTAAACCACCTATGTGGAGTTATAAGGAAATTATAGTATTATGTTATCTTTCAAATGGAGAGATAAGGGGCTTGTGTGTGTGTGAATAGTGCACTTAGAGGCTTGAGTGGATCCCTATCCCACTTGGGAGGCATAATGAGATGGCTGTCATGTTTCCCTTCTCCTTTGGCTTAAAGTTTTAAGCATATGTGTTAGTTGTAGGTGCAGGGTTTTCTATTGCTTTGTTCTTGTATGTGTTGCAGATTTATTGTGTGTATGTATGTGTTGTTGAAGCCATTATTGTGAGGGTTGTCATGGTTGTGAATTCATTATGTCTTGGTTGGGGCTCGAGGGCCAATGAGAAGGTATGATTCACCTTCTCATTGGATTAAGGTTGGGAGGTGAGTGTTGCCTAGCTCCCTACCCTTTGTTGATGTGTTTGAGATGGAGAAAATATGGATTAGCAAATTTTAGCTATGGTGAATTGGAGTTGCAGGTGTGAGTTAAAAAAAAGTTGTAAAATTTAGCATGTTGTCTCCACTTTTAGGTGGAGGGCTTGTAAACTTGCATTTTATTTTCAAGCTTCCTTGTAAAGGAATTTAATTAAGCCTGTTATGAAGTTTTGAGTTATGAAATATAGATATGAAGGAGGATATTGAAAGGCTATATTTATTTTATTGTAGCACTCTGTTTCATAATGTAAATCTGCAACTAAATTGGAAAAGTCTGTATTTTATTTTGAAATCTACATCATGCTGCAGGCTAAAATTTGAAACTGTACTTCCTTGATTTGAAAATATATTGAAGTTTATATTTTGTTTCCCTTTGGAATGTTGTTTGAAGGAAATGGAAGTCTATTTTGGGGCTGCAAGTTCATCATCTTCAATTAAAACAATCCTTGTTAGGAATGGAAATATTATTGTGATTGTAATATATTTATGTTAATCTTTTTTTGATAGTATGGTTGTTGAATTTATCATTAGTGTAAAGTTGTAGAATATCATTGGTTTACATTGTGTATTTCCTCTTTCCTGGATAAAAAGAAATTTGTTTTATTTCTAAACCATCTTCTAAAAATATGAACCAACAAGCTCTCTTCCCAGCTATGTAATGCACATATAGAATATATATTTAGTTAGAAATATGTTTTTTCTTGTTATCTATGAACGAGTATGCACGCACACACACACACACACAATCTGATATAACTGTAAATCTGTTATGAAAATAAGATCAACACACACACACACACATAACTATAGTCATATATAAGATAAAAATATATAGAGGAAGATGGAATCAATTTGCTTGGAGTTGCTTATTTTATTGAAGAAAATTTTAATTAAAAAAAGAGGCTTGGGGAGGGGCTGGGTGGCCTCCTCCCCACAACCCTTATTGATTTGTGTGGGGGTGGTGCCACACCCCCCTCTCAAATAGCCATGACCAAGCCCTTTGTGGCCTGTGCCCTTCACCTGCGCACTACCCTTTCAGGGCACCCAACACTGCAAAAAAAGAGTTTATATATATATATATATATATATAAATACATACTTATATAAAATATATACAAGCATGTAAATACATATTAAAAATACGGGTCTTGAATATGGATATTTATTTAATGTGTATAAATATATATAATATATATATATATTTATACAGACACACATATGCCCAAGAAAATCAAATTCACCTTTGTGAAATAACTGCAATTAGGGTAAATAAATACCCATAACCAGAAGCTTTGGTAAAACCTTCTTAAGAAAAATAAAATATAGAAGCTGTAAACCCTAGGGATAGGTAAATTAGAACAATGAATGAAAAGGAGGAAGAAATTTCCCCCTCATTGTAGATCCAAAACTAAGAAAACCACCATAGACCTCCACAAGTTTCTATGGCCTCCATCTTCTCCTTCCTTCAAACATACCTGTGCGAATTGAGGCACATTAGGGCAAACAAAAAATAAAAGGAAAACACAAGAGAGATTTAGGGATTTTTTAGGAATATCTAAAATCTAAGGTGAGGATTAAATCTATCCAATGACCCAGATTTAATCCTCACAACTTTAAGTTGATGGAAGATAATCGTTTTATTAAAGTATGGGTATTTTATTCACAGGAATGGTTAGTTTTACTATCATAATACTTAATTAATGGGCCATGGTGGATTTAATTTGTTAAGTGGCATTTTAACTATGGGTTAAATAAATTAATGTTGTGCATGGGTGCTTTAATTAAATTATTTATGGGGATTAAAATAATAAAGTTAAATGTGTAGCTAAATAGATTAAATGGGTGGCATGGGTATTATTTACTTAGGGAATAATTATAAGTTTAACTTAGGAAATAATTTTAATAAATTTAATATGAAGCTTAAGGGTGATAAAAATTAAATAAAATAAAATTAGGAATTATTTAGATAAACTTAATGTGAACGTAAAGAATAGACATAAACCCGTAATAAATTTTGGAAAATAAATTAATGTTATTTAGGGAAGTGTAGTATTAAATGACTAAGCAATTATTAAACACAATAAATGTATTTAAAAAAAAATCCATAATTTTTAAGTTATGTCATATGTTTTGGTGTGTCAAATTGTGGGCATTACACTTTTGTATCAGAATCATGGGTTCGAAACTTGGAACCTAGGAAAACATAAAAACACAACATAAAACTTAGTGTAACCTAAGTTTAGGACACATGATATTGCTTGATAACTTAAAACGTAGGAACTTAATAGACTAAAATAATTCTAGATAATAATGGACTAACTCCCACTTTGGTCTGTGCAGAATGCATGGACCAGACGAGGGGTTCTGACATGTTGAGTTAGAGGGACCACCCTCAGATAAGGTAGTCGCTGCCAAATTACCATGGATTCTACAAACCTTACAAGAGGTCAATGATGTCATACATGGAGGTTCGCTTGGGGGATGACCTAGCCAACGATGAGAGGGAGCCGTCACAGGAGGCTCAGGGACTCTCCATGACATAGTGAGGAGAAGGGACGGAGAACTCCCATGTGGAGGCAGATAGACATGAACTCATCACAAAGAGAGCAGAGAGATATAAGGCTACGACGAAAGGGAGAGATCTAGGAGACCTAGGCAGAGAGATAGCCATGATAGAGACGCCAGCGGATGACCACATTCATGAGATATTGAATCTACATCCGCCTCACTTTATAGGAGACACAGGAGGGTTCTAGGAGGAGGCATGGCTAGTTAGCTTGAGTGGATGCTTAAAGCTATGTCTGTGCACTAGTAACACAAAGGCTCGTGTTTCTATACATATTCTGAGGGATGGAGCAGGAGTATGGTGGAGGACATAGGATGAAAATAATCTCACTTGGATTCAGAGATGTGACATGGGAGCTCTTTGAGGAGAGATTCTATAGCAGGTATGTATCTAGACGGTTCATTCAACAATAGATTAATGAGTTCCATGATCTACGACAACTGAATATGATGGTGGTAGAATATGAGAGTAAATTTTTTGACTTTCTTTAGTACGTCGACTATATGTAGGATGAGTAGGTCAGGGTTCACAGGTTCATCAGGGGCCTAAATTTAGATCTTGGAGGGGCGGTGCATATGCATTGTCCACATACACTAGCTGATTCTATAGAGAAGGTCTATATTGTGGATGAGAACAGGGGAAGACACAACAGGTGAGAGACAGAGTGAGGAGTCACATAAACAGATGTAGGACAATTAGTCAAAGGGGGTAACCCCTCCTCCTTGTGGTGGACATGGATCCACACAGTCCTCCTTCCAACTACAATAACAACCACATCAATAACAATAAACATGTCCACTATTCAATCCTCTACCAAGATATGATGCACAGAGAGGGTGGAGTATGGGGCCTTCGTCTAGAGGACCCGTCAGGACACAAACACCACCTATATCTCAGTCATTAGGAGATCATTCACATAGCTACAACAATCTAGAACTGGAACGTTAGGGTCTATAACATGGACCACTAGAGTACCTGGAGGATTCTCTTCTCGTTATAGGGAACCTGGTAGTTGTTATTGTTGTGGTGCATAGGGACACCACTGGCGAGATTGTCTCCACATAACCTAGGTAATAAGGATAAGGCCCCTATTTCTGAGCTTCCAATTGGAGACATGAAACAGAGTCATAGGATCTAATAAGTGGTTGAGAACCCCTAGGAAGAGCACCAGATCACTGTGATCAAGACCTTAGGTAGCATTGATGGTATTTCTATCTCCATCTTATTTCATTCAGGATCTCCTGATTCTTTCATTTACTCATCTTTATTAGAGAGATACAGGTTAGTGGCAGTTAGGAAAGGTTGTAGTTAGGATGTAGAGATGGCTTCTATATAAAAGATCACATTGGAGCCCTTAGTTAAGGAGTGTGTAGTAGACCTAGGACCCTTCACCATGACCTTAGATATTCGAATCACCCCCTTAGGATCTTATGGGATTATTTGTGGTAAGGATTGGCTTTCAACACACAGGTCTAGAATGGATTTCTACAGTAAAGTGATCTCTTGTTTAGATGATTTAGGAGTCAAGTAAATGATTTTTAGGGTTAGGAGGCTTGTTTCAATTTGTACTATATCTGCTATGCAGATTAATCAGTTTACACATCGGGGATGCCAGTTATATGCCATTAAATTCAGTGATAGGTCAGAGGATGAGACTAATGTGGCTTCACTTGATGACCATCACATTTTGTGAGAGTTTCTGGATGTCTTTCCCTACGAGTTACCTTGCCTTCCTCCCCCACATGAGATAGATTTCCGTATAGACTTAGTTCCTGAAGTAGATCCTATCTCACGTGTGCCTTATAGGATGACTAACCCTGATCTTTATGAGCTCAAGCTACAGCTAGAAGGCCTTCTTAAGAAGGGCCTAATCCATCCTAGTGTATCTCTTTGGGGTTCACTGGTGATTTTTGTGAAGAAGGACAGATCCTTAAGATTGCACATTGATTACATAAATATGAACAAAGTAGCGATCAATAATCATTACCTCCTTCCATGCATTAATGACTTATTCAATCAGATGAAGGGGAATACTATGTTTTCAAAGATAGATCTTAATTCAGGGTATCATAAGCTGAGGATTGCGGAGGTTGATATCCATAAGACAACCTTTTGCACTAGATACAGTCATTATGAGTTCACATTTATGCCTTTCATATTGACGAATGCCCCCACAACGTTCATGAGCTTGATGAATGGGGTATTCAGAATGTTCTTAGACTACTATGCTTTTTTAGATTATATTGTTGCCTGAGGATGAGGATACCTTGATAGGTTATACAGTGTCTTCAAGAGCAACAACTATATGGGAACCTGGAGAAGTGTGCATTATTTTAGTCGGAGGTTCAGTATTTGGGTCACATCATTTCTAGGGAAGGTATCGTAGTCAACCCTTTGAAGATTCAAGCTATCATTGATTGGATGGTACCGAACAATGTGACCGAGGTACGTAGATTTATGGGATTAGCGTGATATTACAAGAGATTTTTACAAGATTTCTCATGCATTTCTCATCCCATCACTTCCCTGTAGCAGAAAGGGAAGAAGTTTTTTATGGTAGGAAAAATGTGAGCAAGCCTTCAGAACCCTAAAGGAATGCCTTACTACAACACCTATCCTAGCAGTACCAGATCCTCAGAGGGACTTATTTGTTTGTACAAATGCTTCATTAGCAGCGATAGGAGGAATACTGATGCAGGATGACCAAGTTTTCACATTTGAGTCTCGCAAACTCATGGATTGTGAGATCAATTATTTTAATCATGACCTTAAGCTTGCAGTAGTGGTACATCCATTAGTTTGATGGTGAAATTTTCTTTTGGGTAGGAGATTCACACTCAAGACAGATCATTTGAGCCTACGACACCTCTTCACAAATCCCAATATCAATTCCCATCAACGACGTTGGATGGAGATTTGTGCGAGTATGATATGGAGATTGAGCATGTGAAGGGGAAGAAGAATGTGGTAGCAGACGAATTGAGTCTACGAAGACACCTTGTTATGGCTACATAAGTGGGTACAAATTTGTAGAGTAGGATCTTATAGCAGCTTCCACATGCAAGGTTCTATCTTTCGGCTAGAGCAAAGATTATGTCACACAGACCCCTTAAGGGAAGTTTGAGGGATTATCATTGGATTGAGATGGACTTATTAGACATAGGGGTTGGATATATGTGCCTAGATATGGAGGGTTACGATAGGACATTCTTAGTAGAGGCTCATCATGCACCTTATTCATCCCATCTAAGGGTGAAGAACATGCATGTTACACTAAGATAGTTATTTCATTGGAGTGGACTTTGGGGGGATATAGCTCGGTATGTGTCTCGGTGTTTGGAGTGTCAGAAGGTGAAGGCTTAGCATCAACATCCAGCTGGCCTTCTTTGTCCTCATGCTATATTGGAGTGGAAATGGGACACCATTTCCATGGATTCATTGTTGGGATACCTATGTCAAGATATATCCATGATGTGATCATGGTCATGGAGGATAAATTGACAAAAGGGGCTCATTTTTCTCCGGTTAAGACCACCTACACAACCAATAGAGTTGCACATGTTTATCTGGATGAGATAGTGAGATTACATGAGATACTGTAGAATATCGTTTATGACCGCAACCCCTTATATACCTCACACTTTTGGACCAGCATGTAGTTTACACTTGGGACAAAGATCAATTTCAAAACAATTTATCACCCTAGAGAGATGGCCAGACTGAGTCGGTTGAACCAAGTACTAGAGGATATAATTAGATGTATGTTATGGATATCAGTCTTGATGGGAGGAGTAATTATATCTAGTAGAGTTTGCATACAATAATAGTTTTTAGAGTTCCATTGGCATGTCACCTTTCCAAGAATTGTATAATAGAGAGTGCATGACTCCTTTGAGATGGGATAGATTAGAGGATAAGGTTACTATTAGGCCAACTATGTTACAGGATATAGAGTAGTAGGTCATTTTGATCAGGCAGAGATTACAAGGAACACATGTGATAGGCAGAAATAGTATGCTGACCAAAGGAGGATAGACCGCAGTTATGAGGTTAGCATCGAAGGTTTTCCTAAGATTAAGACCTCATAAGATCCCCATCTGTTATGGAAAAGGCTCTAAGATAGCTCCAAGATTTATGGGTCCATTTGAGATCTTGGAACGGATCAGTCTTGTGGCCTACCACTTAGCTTTGTCACCCAACTTGTCTCATATCCATGATGTCTTACATGTTTTTTTTATGGAGATATATACCAGATCCATCTCATGTTTGGTATTGGATTACTTTGCAGGTGCAGGAGTAGGGATAGGTGATTGTGGAGCTCATGCGCATTCTAGAGCACAAGACCTTGGGCCTTTCAGGGCATGAGATCGACTAGGTGCACGTCCAGTGGGATCGATATGATGATTCATCAGCTACATGGGAGAACACCACACTACTACGACCACAGTTTCAACATATGTTCCTAGTGACTTCTAGGAGGAAGTCAAGTCTAATGGGAGGGGGATGTAGTGCCCACTCCTCTTCGACACCTATTTTTGTTGTGATCATGATTATTAGTTGCATAGTGACGTGGACATTGTTATGATATTTTTAATAGCCTATTGTTAGACATTATGGACATGGTGAATTTCATTAATTATGTATCGTATGGGTACATAGAGGACATTGAAAAATATTGCATTACATGATGATGATTTAGTGTTATTTTTTTATATGCTGACATCTTGGACTTCTTGACAGTGGTGACTACATGTTTAGATGATTTGACTAACCATGTGTACACATTGATGTTATGATTTATTAATAATGTGATGATAATAAGTGATCAAGAAGTATGTTGTTGAATGCATCTAAGTAGATATAAATTACAATAATGTATGTGAATTGCATGTTAGTTGTAAAATATGAATTATGATAGATGGTTATGCATAGGCATAGAGTGATAGTAAATATTAATGGATATGGTAGAATTGTGATGATCAGTAATTGTAAATAATTGATTTAGAATAGAATTTCTTAACTATGACAATGATACAATTATGTTGTATGATGATATTAATTGATATATGTGTTTTGATGTCTTGACATATTGATATGGCCTTAAGGCCGAAGGTGGTATTGTCTTGGGTGTTTGCAAGAAACGAAATCACAATAAACAAAGGAGGGACTAGGAAGACCAAATATGGAGGAATATCAGGTGTTTACAACATGGTCACCTTAGCAGTCATGTGTGTGTGTGTGAGTTGTCATTTTTCTTGTCATGTTTGTTAGGATTTCTCCAAGGGGGAGCAACCTCACAAGTGACATGGGTGTAAATGTGGTTTTGTCCTTCTATTTAATTGTCTTAGATGATGATGTGATTTTATTGAATTTTAATGTTCTTCTCATTTTCTTGTGTTTATTAGTGTTCCCCTTGATTAAGTTAATTAATTTTTGGTTTATGTTAATTGGGTGATGTAAAATGGGGGGTAGTGATTGTGTGGGATATACCTTATTTTCTTTATACTTTTATTGGATTTTATTTTTGTCTTGGTTTTTGTTCCCATCCCCATCTCCAAAACTCGGATTTAGGATTTAAGCCCATTTTTGGAGACTTGTGGGACAAGTTTTACTTGCCCCACACTCCTTAAAATCTCCCTCTAACCTAACCTATGATATGAAGGGTCAAATTTAGCCCCTATTATGTGCTTTTGAAGGAAAATAGGCAATTAATGCCACCTTTTTCTTAATTCCCTAAATTATTTTTGAAATGTGGAATGTGGGATTGTGTATGGAATGAAGTGTCATGTCTCACCTTCCTCATTTATGGAACCTTGGTTTATGTGTGGGATTTGTGAGGTGGAATGAGGAGAAATGAGTGGCATCCTACATGGAGCCACTCACCATCCTCTCCACCATTTCCTATTTATTGGAGTCTTTTAGTTTTTTTTGGGTTACTTCCTTGGGGATTTTTGGGAGAGCTTGCATAGGAGTTGGATGGCATTATGGAAAGAAGTTGGATATTGGTTGCTTGAAGGTTGAAGGAGATCTCTATGGCAAGGTAGGATATTATACTTAATATTTTGGATTTCTTGTTTGTGTATTATTTTGTGAATTGTGGGAATGATTGTTGTTTTTGTAAGGTTTGGGTAGAATTGGCCATAGGGATGGTGTAGGGAGAGGGAAATGGGGCCATTTTGGAGGTAAAAGGGAGTGTGTGAGGTTTTGCAGAGGGAGTGTGGGAAGGGTAAACCACCTATGTGGAGTTATAAGGAAATTATACTATTATTTTATCTTTGAAATGAAGAGATAAGGGGCTTGTGCGTGTGTGAATAGTGCACTTGGAGGCTTGAGTGGATCCCTATGCCATTTGGGAGGCATAATGAGATGGCTGCCATGTTTCCCTTCTCCTTTTGCTTAAATTTTTGAGTCTATGTGTTAGTTGTATGTGCATGTTTTTCTATTGCTTTGTTTTCGTGTGTGTTGCAGATTTATTGTGTGTATGTATGTGTTGCTTGAAGCCATTATTGTGAGGGCTGCCATGTTTGTGAACACCCCTCATTCCTCAATTGGTTGGGGCTTAGAGGGCCAATGAGAAGGTAGGATTCACCATCTCATTGGATTAAGGTTGGGAGGTGAGTGTTGCCTAGCTCCCTACCCTTTGTTGATGTGTTTGAGATGGAGAAAATATGGATTGTAGACTTAACTTAGTGAATTGGAGATGCAAGATGAAGTTAGGGAAAAGTTTAAAATTTGGCATGTTGTCTCCACCTTTAGGTGACCTTTAGGCGGAGGGCTTATAAACTTGTATTTTACTTCCAATCTTCCTTGTGAAGGAATTTAATTAAGTCTGTTATGGATTTTTGACTTATGAAATATAGATAGTGAAGGAGGATATTGAAAGGCTGCATTTTATTTTATTATAGACTCTTCTTCATAATGTACATTTGCAACTTAATAGGAAAATTCAGTATTTTATTTTGAAATCTGGATCATGCTGTAGGCTAAGTTTATATTTTGTTTTCCTTTGGAATGGTGTTTAAAGGAAATGGAAGTTTGTTTTGGGGCTACAAGTTATCTCTTCAATTAAATATGAAATCCTTTTTAAGAATGGTGATTTATTGTGATTGTAATATAGTTCTGTAAATATGATTTTTATAGTAAATTCTGGAATAAATCATCAGTAATTAGTCTTGTACAATATCACTGATATTACATTGAATATTTCCGCTTTCCTGGATTAAAAAAATCTGTTTTTCATTTTTGAATCATCTTTTGAAAATATGAACTAGCAAGCTCACACATATATAATATTTAGTTAGAAATATGTTTTTTCTTGTTATCTATGTATCTTCTTATGAAAATATGAACCGGTAAGCACACACACGCACACACACATATCTATAAATATATATATTATATAATATATTTATTTATATATAACAATATGATATCCTTGTAAATCTGTTATGAACACACACACACACACAAACACACACACACACACACACACACACACACACACATACACACACACACACACACACATTTAACTATAGTAATATATAAGATAAAAAAGTATATTATTAAAGGAAGATGGAATTGATTTACATGGAGTAGTTTATTTTTTTGAAGCAAATTTTAATTAAAAAAGAGGCTTGGGGAGGGGCTGCGTGGCCTCCTCCCCTCAGTGCTTATTGATTTGTGTGTGGGGGTGGTGTGGCATTGACACACCCCCATGGGTGGTGTGGTAATGCCACATCACCCACACCCCCCTCTCAAATAGACTAGGTTAGGCCCTTTGTGGCCTGCGCATAACCCTTTCGGGCCGCCCAACATTGCAAATACACACACACACACACACACACACACACACTCATATAAAATAAGATATAAAATTTATACGGGTCTTGAATATATATATATATATATAACCTGGTGTGGCCTGCGCTCTTCACCTGCGCACAACCCTTTCATTCCGCTCAACATTGCTAATTTTTTTAAATATAAAAGAAAAAAATACAGAAGTTGCAAACCCTAGGGATAAACAAACTAGAAAAATGAATGAAAAGGAGGAAGAAATTCCCCCCTCATTGCAGATCCAAAACTAAGAAAACCACCATAGACCTCCACAAGTTTCCATGGCCTCCATCTTCTCCTTCCTGCAAACATACCTGTGCAAATGGAGGCACATTAGGGCAAACAAAAGAATAAAAGGAAAACACAAGAAAGATTTAGGGATTTTTAGGAATACATGGAATCTAGGGTGAGGATTAAATCTATCGAATGGTCCAGATTTAATCCTCACAAATAGGGCCGAATTAAGGTTTGTGAGCGCCCTAGGCAGTACTAGGAGCCTGCGCCCCCTCCCACCCGTGACCTATGACCCACCTGTATATGATTTTTTTTAAAACTATTAGTCTATTAGTCTATTGAGTGGGTGAATTCAGATTCTAGACTGATTTCCAAGTTCCAAGAATCCAATTGGCAATGGTAGTGAGCAGTGAGCAGTGGAAGAAACTATAAACATGAATGTGAATAGTACAACAGTCACGTTGTCAAAAGTCATGACTAACACAGTGGACTGTCTTATACTCTTAGTCTGTGTTGGCTTGCAGTTGAGTGCCAGTGGACTATGCGACTCTCTTAGACTCTTAGTCTACTGTAGTGTCTGTGGACAGACTACAGTGGCCTGTGTGAGTCTTCCTCTGGAGATTAGAATCTTAGATACAGCCACATCCTACAAGCATAGCCACATACAGCCTTCCACCTGGGAGTGGCCCGTCGGAGATACAGATAGTCTGTGAAGTGTGAACAGTGAATCGTGATGATGATCATTGATAGTAATACAATTATATAGCCTGGGAGTGGGAGTGGCCCGTGGGCCCTGGGGACTGGGGTCGGGGTTTGAACTTTTCCATTTGAGTGGCCCGTGCGGTCGGGGAGGGAGATCCGAGAACTCAATTATGTGGGCCGTGGCGGGTGGCCTGTAGATAGTAGCACTGTAGTTCACTGGAGCCTGGAGTCTGGAGTCTTGGACTCGATGCAGCCTGCAGGTCCGCAGGAGACTGGAGAAGTGAACAAAAGTATACTGAGGAGAGCCACGCTGCACGGAGGAGAGTCAGAGATAGTAGACTGTCACTGTGTCTAACACTGTATAGTTTTTTATATTAATTGCTGTTTCAAATTACAGTCACTGAAAGTTGAATTTGAAACTATAAACTAAAACAACGATTGAGATGAGATTCCATCATTCCCGAATCCCCGTTTATGGTTTAATAGCAATTGTTTTTGGTAAAAATAATAAAATTTCTAAGCCGACTGCTTAGGCCCTACTCGTAGTCCGAGTTGCTGACCTGTCGGACTTGGAATTTGGAATTTTTTTTTAAAAAATTGGCGCCCTCTCTTTTGTTTGCCCTAGGCAACTGCCTAGGTTGCCTAGGGTAAGACACGCCCCTGCTCACAAATTTAAGTTGATGGGAGATAATTGTTTTATTAAAGTATATTCACAAGAATGACAAGTTTTGCTATCATAAGACTTAATTAGATGGTGGATTTAATTTGTTAAGCAAAATTTCCATAACGGGTTAAATAAAGTAATGTTGTGTATGAGTGCTTTAATTAAATTATTTATTGGGATTAAAATAGATAAAGTTAAATGTGTAGCTAAATAATTAAATGAGTGACATGGGTATTATTTACTTAGGGAAATAAAATAAAATTTAAATTAGTAGTTTAATTTTAATAAATTTAATATGGGCTTAAGTGGACAAGAAAAAGTGATAAAATTAAATTAAATTAAATTAAGAACTAATTAAATAAATTTAATGTGAACATAAGGAGAAGACTTAAACCGTAATAATATTGGATAATAAAATAATATTAACTAAGGGATGTATAAAATAAATGAGCAAGTATTTTAATAACCGTAATTAATGTATTCATTTTAAATTAAAAATAAATTGTGCCAAAATTTTCTAGTTAGGTGATCTAGCTTGTGTTAGGGTTTGTCGTGGCGAAAAGTGGGCATCACATTGTTTCTCATGATGATTCTACTCCTACCACTAGTACACCTCTTACCATATCTTCTGAGTCTACTTCTAGCATTCCTATAAATCCTCCATGTTCTTCTCCTCCTCTTCCGCCTCCTTCTCATCCCTCCACATCTAATCCTTCTCACATTCCCATGATCACTCATTATGGAAAGATTCAACCTCTAAATATGCCTCTTCACCTACCATTCCTTCACATGAAATTCTATCTATCATGCATGTTGTTGGCACCTTGCAATTTGAAGTTCATACTCTCACTCTTGAAATTAAAGCTAACTATGATTCCATTGAAAATAACTCCTTGCATGGAAATCCTAGTCCTAAAAATATTCACAATTCTTCTTTCCCAATGGAATTTATCATGCCTAATTTCTCATGTTTTTATGCCACTGACAATCCTTATTTACATCTTAAGGATTTTCTATTAGCCATGTTTGTTTATTCTAATGATCGCTTGTTACTCAAAGCATTTTGTCATAGTCTTGTTGATCATGCACTCCAATGGTACACTCATTTGCCTTATGGATCCATTAGTACTTATTATGATATGGAGGATGTTTTTATTAGAAAATTTATTTCTAACAATGGTCCTAAGGTTACATATGAATGCATGCCTTCATTTCATTAAGGAAAGAAATAACCAATTGTAGATTACATTTTACGCTTTAATTCTTATATGCATTATTTATTATTTTAGCCCATTGATTTAAAAAAGAAATTTATATTTTGTCTTGGCTTAGTTCCTGCATTGAAAGAAAAATTATTATATGATACATGTGAATCTTTTACTCTCTTTTGCTACAAAGTAATTGATTTAGAACAAGATTTAATCGCTACACATATCATACCACCCCCTTCCACTTCTTATACTACTACTTATTCTACTAATTATTCTCCTCTTCCATCCATTAATATCTTTCCATGATCTCCATCTCCTCCTTCACGTAAGCGTCATTTTTTTCCTCCACTGCATTGGCATACACCTAAGTCTTCTCCACCTCCTAATCCCGAACCATTGAAATTCTCACATAATGAAAAACCTCATGATTTCTTGTGTGATACTTGATAAGTGCTTAATTCACTTACCTTCCACCGAGCATCATCCACCTCACCGATTACAACACCAATGCGGCTGCCCTTTCTATAATTTACACCACATCAATGACTATCATGATAATGAATGCTATGCTCTCCATGATCGCTTGCAATAATTAGAAGACAAAGGTGTTATTGCTTTCCACTCACCCTCTTTTGAGCACTCTCTTTCTCCTACTCTGCATAAGCATGCTTCCACCACTGTTCAATTATCTCCTTCACCTCCATATAAAGTTATCATCTGACCAATTCCTAAGGTTATCATCCATTCGTGTCCTCCATCCAATCCACCTATGGTTGTATCATCTCATTCTTCACAAATTTCTACACTACCTCATTGGATTCCTAAGCCTCTTTCTCCCAGACTTCCTCCTACCATACCTTCTATTCTTGGTCCCATCATATCTGACATCCAATTTGGCACTTACTCTCACGTTGTTTTTGCTTCACATGATCCATCTATGCCTTGCATGCTACTTAATCTCTGGTAGATCACATCCACTTGCTATTTCATTACTCTATGATGCACTCTCGTGCTATGGTTCACACTTAATTGTTGAGGGAATACTATATCAATGAACCTCTCCTTTCACAACTCATGTACTATGTTTAATGTCATATCTTTTCTAGCATCTCCTTGCATGTGATAAACCTTTTTTCTGATGATGCACTCTTTTTATATTTTTAATTCTTGATAGTTTAGGGGGAATTTATAAGTGAACCTCATTCTCACACTAGGGGAAATAAATCTTCACCCCTCCCTTATTCTCATCATATGCTATTACAACCATTGTTTTACATTCTATCGTCATACAACCACCAACACATCATTCTTCTATTCTCTTACATTGTCTAGGTCACATTTCTCTTTCACATTATCTATTATATTACATCACATACATCTATTTCTCTTCATCACACATTATGCTCTTTATTCTTAATCAAATACAAATCCTATTCTAATAATTATTCATCTATTTATTTCCACATCATCAGACATTTAAAATCAAAGCAACCATTCCAACAATACATATCAACCCAAATTGCAAACAAAAATCATCACATCATATACCAATGCACATCAACACCACATATGATATCAATACCCATATATATATATATATATATATATATATATATATATATATATATATAGAGAGAGAGAGAGAGAGAGAGAGAGAGAGAGAGAGAGAGAGAGAGAGAGAGAGAGAGAGAGAGAGAGAGAGGTAATTTCTTCACAAATAACATGTTTTACAACTTGCAGGTTTACACAATAACGTGCATCGGTCGGCTGACCGACGTCGGTCAGCTAGTATGAACCGACGTTGGTCTCCTATGCATGAAATGATTTTATTTAAGTCACATGATTAGATCCAAACTTGGATTAAAAGATGAACTAAGAGTTGTAATTATATTGCTAAAGCGCTGTAAGTTTGTCTATGCTTATATAAGCTAGAAAGCTAGGGTTAGAAGTTAGATTTTTAGAAGAATTGTAAGAAGGAATTCTTGGAGAGAGAGAAAGAGAATCTTGTGAAGGAAAAGTACTGTACATCTAGAGAGGTGTGGAAGATTACAAATACTCATTATATTTCCTATGTAAAGCAAAGATTAATAGATTGGCTATTTCTTGGTGGATGTAACCCACACTAGGTGAACCGTTTTATATCTTGTGTATTTATCTTCTAGTATATTTCTATGTTTTATTGCTCAAATGCTTAATTATGATTATATATCTGTACGAAAAGTGTGTGCTAACCCCCAACAACTGGTATCAAAGATTTTTTATTTGAGGGTTTTATGTGTTAAAAAATTTACTCACAGAGATATTTCTTATTGAGTAGGAGCTACAACAATTGCAGAAGATGGAAAATACAGAGTTGAGAAATTTGACAACCGTAATTACCAATTATGGAAGATGCAGGTGGAAGATTATGTGTATCATAAATATTTATATTTACCGTTGGATGAGAAGGAAAGACCTACAAAGATGAATAATGAAGAATGGAAGATTATTGATAGAAAGGTTTTGGGATCTATAAGATTGAGCCTAGCAACATATGTGGCTTCGAATATCACCGAAGCGGAAACCACAGTATATTTGATGAAATATTTAGATAATTTATATGAAAATTCAAGTGCTTCCAATAAATTTTATTTGATGAAGAAATTATTTAATTCAAAAAAACAAGAAGGTGGATCTGTATTAAACCATTTAAACGATTTCCGTTCCATAGTGAATCATTTAATATTCCATTTGATGATGAAGTAAAAGCACTTTTATTCTTATAATCTTTGCTTGATAGTTGGGATAAATTGGTAATGAATGTTAGTAATACAATGACTGCTACTAATATTTTGAAGTTTGATGATGTGGTTAGTATAATCCTGAATGAAGAAATATGCAGGAAAAGTACAAAAGAGTCATCATCTAGAAATGGCTTGAATGTAGAAAGCCGGGGTAGGTAGGAGATATCCAAGAGAAATACTAATGAGAAATCATAGTCTAAGAATGGAAGATATAAATCCAGAGGTAGAGGAATAACCTGCTGGAATTGTGGAAATAAAGGACATGCAAAGAAGGATTACTGGTTCAAGGAAAACAAAGAGAATGTACCAGAGAAAGGTAAAGAGAAAAATGTTACATCTACAGAGGTAATACAAGATGCCCTTATTCTCTCATTGGATAATAAAATAGAATCATGGGTTTTAGATTCGGGATTTTCTTTCCATGCTACCCCTAATAAGGGTTATTTCAGAAATTATGTCTAGGCTAATTTTGGGCATGTTTATTTAAGAGATGATGAGCCATGCAATATTATTGGTAAAGGAGAAGTTCATCTTAAATTGTAGAATGGAAATACATGGATATTGAAAGATGTGAGGCATGTGCCAAGCCTTAGGAGAAACCTAATTTTTGTAAGACACCTAGGTGAATCTGGTTGCATGGTTACATTCTCAGCTGACTCTTGGAAAGTTACCAAGGGATATCTTGAGCAAGAAGAGGGCAGAGGTTGCAGACGCACGTATATTTGCTGTCGCGCATCATTAAGGCCTATTGACGCGTGACATTAAGGCCTATTGACGCGCGTCACTAAGGCCTGTTGACGCGCGAAACAGGAAAGAAGGTAGGAACATTGTATTTGTCTACCTGTATTACTGATTCCTTTTTTGTGCCTATTGACACGCGTCACTAAGGCCTATTGACGCGTGACAAGGAGGTATAACAGATATTGACGCATACCAGATGCACGACAAAGAGTTTGTTGATGCGCGACAAATATTTTTTGATGAGAAAGCAGAGGTCGGAGGCTGCAGACGCGCGACGGAAGATTTTGCTGTCGCGCGTCAAGTAAATGCAATGTCACGCGTCCATAGACCTTAGTGTCGCACGGCTAGGCCATATGAGTCAAAAAGGAATGCAGATCCTAAAGGCAAAGAGTAAGTTATCAGAGTTGAAAGATGTAGATATTGATTTCTGTGAGAATTGTATATTTGGAAAGCAAAAGAGTGAAATTTCTCAAGGTTGGGGAAATAAAGAAGTTGCAAAATTTAGAGCTTGTGCACTTAGATGTGTGGAGACCAACCCAGGTAGCTTCTCATGGAGGATCCCAATATTATGTGAATTTAATTGATGATGCCACAAGAAAGGTATGGGTTTATTGTATAAAATGTAAATTTTATGTTTTTGAAACTTTCAAAAGATGGAAATCCTTTGTGGAAAATGAATCAAATTTAAAATTAAAATGTCTTAGATTTGACAATGGTGGTGAGTACTGTAACAAGGATTTCAATGATTATTGTTTAGTGAATGGAATATGTAGAGAAATAACGGTTCTTAGGACACCACAGGAGAATGGTGTTATAGAAAGAATGAACACGACTATCATGAAACATGCAAGAAACATGAGGATACATGTTAGATTACCCTTACAGTTTTGGGCAGAAGTAGTAGATACAACGATGTATTTAATCAACCATGGGGGATGATAGAATACCAGAAGAAGATTGGACTAGAAAATAGGTAGATATTTCTTTTCTTAGAGTATTTAGTTCAGAAGATTTTGTGCGTATTGATAAAGAAAATAGAAAAAAATTGGATGCTAAATCCAAGAGATGCACTTTTGTTGGTTAGATTTTATGCACAACATAAAACCTAGGCACTCATGAGATAAATATCTCTCATTTAAAGGTGAGGATCTCATGAAATATTTTTATCTATTTTGCAGGAGTGAATCCTAATAACTATTTCTCAGGGGTTTTACTTTAATTTCCACATCTCGTGAACCACAACTGGGAAATTTTGTAGCAAGTAAAAAGTTAAGATGAAATATTTGAAGAAGGGTGAAATAATAGAATTAAAGAAATAAGAAAGGAAGATATGTTGATTTAACTAATATCTATCAAAGTTGGTCTCATCCACACAAATTAAATAAACAAAGAAAACTCATAAAATTTAGCAGTAAGGGAAAGAAATAGCTTCTAACCTAGATCTAAGATAACAAAATTTTTATCTAAGACCTCAAATAGAAGTGATGAGAAAAGCATCATAGATAAAAAGTTCTCCAAAAATCCTCCTTTTATTCAATCCCCCAACTTTCATAGAAAACACACCAAGGTTTTTTGTTGTCGCCAAATCACTGCACCCTCCGAATGGCCAGGATGTGAATAGGACGTTCAGTGTGATTGGGACACATGGGATCACCTCTTAAGCTATGGGACTTGGGCTCGAAGTGAACCTCCAGAGAAGGCCGACTTCCTCTTCCTAAACTAAGTGTTGTACTACTCCTAGTGTAACAAAACTGATTATCTAATCCTATGCTAACATCTTCATGGGGTTTTAGGGAAAGATATTTACAGAAATGCAACTATACTAGGGATGGTGATGCACCAAATAAAGGGTGTTTCGAGACTCAGGAAGGGTTAATTTGAAGAGGGTGTGTGCACCACAGGTCAACTTCACCTACTGTAACTTAGAGAGGGTACATGATACCACAAACTAAGAGACATGCGTTCCCTTTGTTAAACCTTATCAGACCGAGAAATATACCAGTTTCCCAATGAAGAAGGATGAACTCAAGAAGGGTGAACATACACCAGAACTCAACTACATGCAATACTCCACCACTCAATAAGCACATAACTCCAAGAACCTGCAATAGAAACTTAAACTTACACAGTGTACCTGTAAGTACGAGAAAGGCACAAAGAAGCATAGAAGGATGAAAGGACCGAGATTAGTCACAAAACACACACTTTTATTGCTTCAATAACATGCACAATGCATCATACATTTAGAAGAGGCAATAGTTGCCATTACAGTATTGAAGAGGAGGCTTGAAAGTTCTCTCAACACACAAGAACAACTTGTAGAAGAGAGAGGACTCTTGAAAAGTATACACTCGCCTGAGATATCTAACTGCCCAACTTGTCTGAACTGTTGGAACCCTTTGAAATGAGCTTCCAACTTACATTTATAGAAGAATATGTGAGAAAGAAGAGGAAATGTCATAATTACATTCCTAAATTGAAGGTCCATGATGTATTTATTACAGTTAGTTGAACTACTGAGAAGGTTCCATCATGGGTCATTAATTTCCTGATGACCAAGTCTTCTCAATTAATTAAAATAATAAAAATAAATATTATTATTAAAAATATTTAAATAAAAATATTAAATTAATTAACATAATGTCGGGACCCCCTGTTGACCCATTTGACTTGAAGAGGAGGGGGGTCCATGTGAATAGAGTCTGCACATAGCCCAATCTCGGTGTTGCATTTGATTTGGAACCCCACACCAACTCTTTCCTTGCCTTGGCAATCGAGCTCTTTTGCATTGAGTCCTTCGAATGGTGAGCTATCAAACTTGATTCTTATCATTTTCCTTGGTTAACTCGAGGCCATTTATGCATTCCACATTGCCTTTCATGAAACATATGTGAGCTTCCCCACGAAGTCACCGAGCTCCATTGGTGAGTTTTATCCTTTCCGAGTTCCGTTTTTTCCACAAGCTTGGTTCATTCTCTACATGCTCATCCCCTATAAGCTCGACTGGAGCCAATTTACCCCACCGTCATGGCTTTTTGAACACCTTGTGAGCTAATCAAAATGAACTCAATTCTCCACAACTCGTTTTTCACCAGCTCTTCTCGATGCTCATGCATAGGGTTCCTTGACTGAAATGTATATCTTCCTCATTAAGGCAAAATGCGTGTAGAAACTGTGAACCTAGCCTGACACAAGTTAAGACTCGCCCCGCGAATGCTACTGCTACAGTCTTGCTTTAAACTCCAAATTGAGCCATTATGAATTACCAATCCACCTACATGCATCGTGAACATGAAGCTTTAAGCTCAAAATTGAAAGCCTCTACAAATACATTAAACTTCGACACCTGCAAGCTTAGTCTTTATCTCGACTTGGTACCAACATTTCCACAATATGAAAATTTTGACTCTAAATCATACTTCGTGGCTTTGTTCTATAATACATTGGTGACCCACATAGGTTAAACAATTTAATGAATTTAAATTATTTTACTCCTGCATGTTGTGCTATTTAGAAATGATTTTTGAGCTATAAAAATTGTTAGGGATCACGTCACGTGGCCCTCTCAACACTCAATCGATTGATTTCTCTGTGATAGCTCTAGCTTGATAGATAGAGTTATTTCTTCTTGTTTTGGACCACATATTCACATGCATTCCACGTTCAAACTCCATGAAACAACACCACGAGCTCTTCAATTGAATCAGCCTGGCTTTGTTTTGCATGTCGACCCGAGCACCTGATTGGCTCAACTTGGACTCTCACATGTCTATGTATTTAACATTTTGCACATCTAAGTTCCTTACGCATGCACCAGATTTAGTCACTAGATTGCTTCAATGCAGCTACATTGCCCATAACCCAAAGCACTTTGTGAGCTCGTGTTAGTACCACATTCATGCGGCAAACATCAGCTGTAAAGCCAACCTTATGATTTAAAGCTCGGACACAAAACATAATGATTACATCACACCCCTGGCTCTGACAGGCATCTACTGTATTGATATATAAACCTTTTCCTTCATCATATTTGAGGAAAACATCAAACTCTCGGTGCAAACATTTCAGCTGTAGCTTGTAAGGTGTGATAATTCCAACAGAAATGTTTATGCCTGCCAACTTAGTGACTCGTTGAAGATGCTCATATAATTGCAAAGCAAATTGTGCTTCATGAATATTCTGATATGAAATAGATCCACCTCTATGAGATTCACTTCCATGAGTTACATCGTAAAACAAGTAAGGTCTCAATAGAGAATCTTTGTAATACATTTCATCAGGTCTCCTAGTAACACTCTCACTGTCACTTAATCAATTTTGTTAAAAATATCTTGAAGGAAAATCCCGAATTTGAGGATGCATTTGATACTGAACAGATAACAACATAGTTGGACAACCTGCTTGCTGGAAGCACTAAAAAAGGCTTCTACTATACTGCAACATGCCTGCTACTTAGTTAAATACTATCACTCGGATGAGATCTCACCGTGGTTTCAACAACTCATCACTGTTGGCACATGTTTTTAAGCTCAAAACTGAGAAAATCCCTTTGCTACAAGTTTCACCTTCCATACATCAGATGGTTCGCTCACCTAAACTCCTCTGCAACACTTCTCCAGCGATGGGTCATGTCACTCCATTCGACAGTTTGATCATTAGTAAGAAGAGCTTGTTACATCGTTACCGCTATCAGTGAGCAACTCGGTCCGCCATCTATTCTTCCACCATGCTTCATATTGATGAGCTTGGTATTACCTCCTTACGTCGCATTGTTTTCCCCATGACCCGCTCTAATGTTTCCCAACTGTCCTATTAATCCTCCTGGTGACTCGCACAAAGACTCAGACCACTCCAAGCTGCGTGGAATTCTCATGATGGATCGCCATCATATGATCTCCACTTGGTAATTTTATCCGATTTCTCCCACGCTTAGAAGTATCACCATGGTTTACCAACCCAATATTTCTAATTGGGAATGTATTCCCTGAGTTCCCCTATTCATGCCTTAGCGCGGGATTTATATATCTCTTTTGACTACGTTGGGCTTGTCATAGCTCATCGACCGCAAAACTCTCACTTGGTAATGCGGCCTTGAGAATCCACAGAGTATCTTGCCATCATGGCATACCATGCTAACATCCCCACTTGGCAAGAGGGGAAAGTTTCTTTGGGGGACTGAATACAAAGCACTTTGCATGGACACAAGCCGGAAATATATCTACTACTGTTAGTTAACTACCATTAGTCTATTGTTAGCACACTTGAATGTGTGGCTAGTTTTGTAACGATGCATGGATAATAATAGCATGCAACCTATTTTGGGACCTGATAATTGGTGAAGGGCAAGTCCCCACCCTTATAAGTATGTAGTAAATTGTGTAATAGAGAGATCAACATATACATAGATATGTATACATAGTGAGATTATGCTACTAAATCTATTATGCACATACTACTGTTATTGTAATGAAGTTTCTGTATACTTATTGCATTGAATATAATGAAAGATGTTGGCTAAATCTAAGTGTTAATTCTGTGTGTATCTATATCTAGTATGTTTTTGATCTCATCATGATTAGTTTTTAGTTTTGTTCTCCCTCAGAGATAGATCTGGTATGCTCTGTAGAATGATGTGTTAGTAATGGAAATGTATGTGTCTAGTCTTCATTATGCTAACATCCTGCAACAACAACCCTAAAGAGGGACTTGGTACCTTTGCGCACTTCGGGTGAGTGCTCAGTCTAGGATGAGTGATGTGCCAATGTGTCTAGGGTCTTCTTGGATTTGTATCACTGAATTCTAGGCTACATCATTAGTTTCTTGTGGATGGGTGGCTGTTGAGTAATATACTGATTGATACAGGTGCGAAAGTCAATGTTCTTACCTTGGATGCATGGGTACAAATGGGAAGACCCCCATTGCAGCCATCCTCTAATGTATTATTCATGGCTAATTGGGCTAAGGCCACTCCCATAGGAGTTTTGAAAAATGTATCCATTACCATACAAGGGGCCAAGTTCACTAGAGACTTTGAATTTTTAGCACCGACAAAGTCAAATAGCTTCCCAACTCTATTTGGGCATCCTTGGTGCTATGCAAATAATGCTAATCTTTGGTTCAACAAGGGCTATATTAGTTTTGAAAATAAAGAGGAAAGAGTTATTAACAGATGGAAAGTCAATGTCCTATGTATTGGTTTAGCAACTAATTAACACGATGAGATCCCTCTCCACCATAAGTTTGAACTTTTGGTGTGACGGCAAGTCATGCATCTCTGATACCAGGCAGTTAAGCGCGCCACCCCAAAGTAGTTCTGGGATGGGTGACCTCCTCGGAAATTCTCGATGTCACTTCCTCCTAATGATGTTGGGCTTGATTGGGTGTATACCCGGCTCCATCGTGCCAGAGGGTATTAGCGTAGCAATTGATTAACACGATGAGATCCCTCTCCACCATCAGTCTGAGCTTTTGGTGTGACGGAAAGTCGTGCATCTCTAATACCAGGTAGTTAAGCCTATTGGTGTAACAATTAATTAACATGATGAGATCCCTCTCCACTATTAGTTTGAGCTTTTGGTGTGACAACAAGTCATGTAGCTTTGATACTAAGCAATTAAGCGCACCAGCCCTAGGGTAGTTCTGGGATGGGTGACCTCCCAGGAAATTCCCGGTGTCACTTCCTCCTAATGCTGTTGGGCCTGATTGGGTGTATACCTGGCTCCATCGTGCAGGAGGGTATTGGCATAGCAACTGATTAACACGATGAGATCCCTCTCCACCATCAGTTTGAGCTTTTGGTGTGACGGCAAGTCGTGCATCTCTGATACCAGGTAGTTAAGCGTGCCACCCCCAGAGTAGTTTTGGGATGGGTGACTGCCCGGGAAATTTCTGGTGTCACTTCCTCTTAATGTTGTTAGGCCTGATTGGGTCTATACCTGGCTCCATCGTGCGGGAGGGTATTGGCGTAACAACTGATTAACACGATGAGATCCCTCTCCACCATCAGTTTGAGCTTTTGGTGTGACGGTAAGTCGTGTAGCTTTGATACTAAGCAGTTAAGCGCACCAGCCCTAGAGTAGTTCTGGGATGGGTGATCTCCCAGGAAATTCCTGGTGTCACTTCCTCCTAATGCTGTTGGGCTTGATTGGGTGTATACCTGGCTCCATCGTGTGGGAGGGTAATGGCGTAGCAACTGATTAACATGATGAGATCCCTCTCCACCATTAGTTCGAGCTTTTGATGTGACGGTAAGTCATGTAGCTCTGATACTAGCCAGTTAAGCGCGCCACCCCAAAGTAGTTCTGGGATGGGTGACCTCTAAGGAAAATTCCTAGTGTCACTTCCTCCGAATGCTGTTGGGCCTGATTGGGTGTATACCTGGCTCCATCGTGTGGGAGGGTATTGACATAACAACTGATTAACACGATGAGATCCCTCTCCACCACTAGTTTGAGCTTTTGGTGTGACGGTAAATCGTGTAGCTCTGATACCATGTACGATTTGTCATCACACCAAAAGCTTGAACTGATGGTGTGATGACAAATCATTTGGTATCAGAGCTGCACGACTTGCCATCACACCAAAATCTCAAACTGATGGTGGAGAGGGATCTCATCGTGTTAATCAGCTACTACGCCAACACCCTCTCGCACGATGGAGCCAGGTATACATCCAATCAGGCCCAATAACATTAGGAGGCAGTGACACCAGGAATTTCTTGGGAGGTCACCCATCCCAACACTACTCTGGGGCTGATGCACTTAACTGCCTGGTATTAGAGATGCACGACTTACCGTCACACCACAAGCTCGAACTGATGGTGGAGAGGGATCTCATCGTGTTAATCAGTTGCTACGCCAATACTATGTTGAGCCCTTAAGTGAAGAAAATCTAAATATGATTTATGTACGTGTCATCCAATATCCAGAGATGATTGAACCAACCAAAGAAGGACTAATTCAGTGGGAGGATGCATAGTCCATTAATGATACTATGAGTGTTGCATGTGATAATTGGGCTCACAACACTTATGAGTTGGTAGGGCGCGAAGTAAAGAGCATATTACCTCGAGGCACAAAACTGCATTATGTCTGGAGGTTAGGTAACACCTCTGTACCTTGTTACACAGGACAAGGGGATCCTATGGTATTCCTGTGTGCCATGGAAGAAAAATGGATAGACCCACTAGAAAGAAGAAATATGCTAGCATATATGCTACGTGGGACAACAACACACTGGTGGGTGTTCCACAGGGATAATCTTGTCGGATGGAATGAAATTGGGATTGCTCTTACTACTAGGTTCTTTAGGAGCAATGCATCTACTAAAATAAATACTTATGGCGGTAATCATCTTGTTCAACACCATGTTCAGAAGTGTGAGAGACTCTAGACAGAAGGGTAGGAAGCTTTACCACCTTTGCTATGGGTACACCAATTTTATTCCACTTTACAAGGCTACACGTAAGCTTGGTATGTATATGCAGAACTCCATAGAGAAACTAGAAATTGGCATAATTTAATTACAAGAATGACCTAGAAATTTGACTTCATCTCTACAAAGCCTCCGGTGGAAGAAACATTGAAAATTATCAAGTGCTCAGCTATGGGGGATAGTGCCAAGGTTGAAGAACTCCTTCAAGAGTTATTAGATAAAGAAGAATCAAGAGCACATCTTGATGATGAACCAGAGGCCGATGCAACATTACTTCAATGTGCTTGCCTTGAGAAAGAGAAAGGAAAAATGGTCTACTTAGTGGATGATGAAGAAGTAGATAATCTGGATGTAAACCATTCAACATGGAGGTACGAGGTATTAGATAGTGCAGATAAGAGCAGATGCACCTATCATGAACCTATGAAGATAAAGCAGGTAAATATTGGAAAAAATACTGAGCCTAAGGAAGCCATTATTGGAGACTATTGGTCAAACTCTGAAGTGGAAAAAATCATAGATTTACTAAGTGATTACTAGGACTTATTTCCTAGGGGGTACCATGAAAATAAAGGCGTGCATGAATCTTTAGGGGAGATGAATATAAAGATTAAAGAGGGTACGCACCCAGTTAGAAAGAGACCTTACAAAATGAACCCTCATTTGCACGAAAAGGTCAAATAAGAGATTGATATCATGTTGAAGTCTGGGATTATCAAGCCCCTTGATGAGTCAGAATGGGTTAGTCCAATGGTGATCAGTATCAAGAAGGATGGACGAATTAGAATATGCGTGGACTACAAGGAGTTGAATGCTGCATGTGCAACTGATCCATTTCCTATGCCATTCACTGAGGAAATACTAGGAGTTGCAGAGTATGAATTCTATTCGTTTATAGATGGGTTATCTAGGTATCATTAGGTTCCGATTTCCCAAGAGGATCAAGAAAATACTACATTTACTTCTGAATGGGGTAGTTTCACCTATATTGTAATGCCCTCTGGTCTGAAAAATGCTGCTGTATTTTCACACATAGTTGTCCAAGCATTCATGGAATTTATTCACAACTTGTTATAGGTATATTTAGATGATTGGACGGTGTATGGATTAGTTAAGGATCACTATGAAAATATGTGCTTAATGTTTGAACGGTGTAGACAATTGAGTATCTCTTTGAACATCAAGAAGTGCATATTTGCTACACCATTTGGGATAATTTTAGGACACATAATTTGCAAGGAGGGTTTGTTGGTTGACCCAGCAAAGGTTGCAGTCATTATAGGCCTAAGGGAGCCTACCAGTCAAAGTGAGGTGCGTAGATTTTTGGGTCATACAAAATATTACAGAAAGTTTATCAAAGGTTATGCCAAAGTTGTCACACCATTGGAAGAGTTTGTGAAAGGGAAAGGTACGTTCTACTGGGGAGAACAACAACAACGTGCTTTCAATACATTAAAGGAGAAAATTACTACCGTGCCTATTCTATGTTTTCCTTCATTGGATAAACCATTTCATGTACATGTTGATGCCTTTGACATGGTCATTGGTGCTATGTTGGCTCAACCGGGAGAAGGTATGGTAGATCATCCTATCTATTTTACTAGTAGAAAGTTGATTCCTACAGGACATAATTACACAACTACAAAGCGTGAAGCTTTGTCGATGATCTACGCGCTGCATAAATTCTACCAGTATCTACTAGCTACACCATTTGTATTTTATAAAAATCATATGATATTAAAGTATTTAGTAAATAAACCTATTTTACAAGGGTGCATATGTTGATGGGTGCTCTTATTTCAAGAATTTGATTTCACAGTTGTGTTAAAACTAGGAAAAAGTAATTCTAGACCAGACATCTATCAAGAATACAGTCAGGAGAAGAAGCACAAGAAATTGAAGATACCATGCTAGATGCACAGTTATACAGGTTATAATGCGTGCCATCAGAACTAGAGGACATTTCTGTCTTTCTACGAATAAGGATGACACTAGACGAAATGAAATCTTTTTAGAAGAAACAACTTGCTATACGTGCCGCACCTTATATGTTAATCTGTGGTGACTTGTAAAAATTGGGCCGAGATGAAGTATTGTGCCATTGTGTATTGGAACATGAGTGTACAAGTATTATGGAAGAATCTCATGGTGGAATTGCAGATGGCCATTACGCCAGTGATGCCACAGTGCACAAGATTCTACTCACTGGATCATGGTGGGAGACCCTCTATAAAAACTATAAGGAATATTTAAAGGCATGTGATCATTGTCAATGTCTTAGAAAACTAGGTCAATGAGATGAAATGCCTCTGAGACCTATTACTAGTGCAGAACCGTTTGAGAAATGGGCTATAGATTTTGTGGGTCCTATTTCACCAGTTGCGGGCAGAATTGGATCACGCTACATCATAACTTGCACAAACTATCTGACAAGGTGGGAAGAAGCAACACCCACAAAGGAATGTACAACGGCTACAATAGCCCAATTTATATGGGAAAATATTATTACAAGGTATGGATTTCGTTTGAGTTTGATTAGTGATAGGGGCACACATTTTCTTAATGATACTATCAGAATTTTATTGGATGAGTTCATGATTGCACACCATAAGACTACACCCTATCATCCTCACAAAAATGGAACTACTAAAGCTTTCAACAAAATTTTAAGTGAGATATTGACAAAAATCTATGATGTTGGACGAAAGGATTGAGATGATAAAGTATCTACAATACTTTGGGCATATTGAACAACATACAAAAGGTTGAACAAAGCCATACCACTTTAGTTAGTGTTTGGCGCAAAATCCATTCTTCCTATAGAATTTATGTTAACTTCTTTGTGTATTGCGTGCGCTGGAGGTCTAGCTAATGAGAACACTTTAGAAGAATGGATTGAAAAGATAATTCAACTGGATGAGTGACAAGCCATAACATGTTGGAGTCAGAAGCAAGAAAAGGTTAGGAAGAAATCATGGCATGACCGAAACATAAGGGACAAGAAGTTTGAGATTAGACAAATGGTGCTTCTCTATGACTCTAAGTTCTTACGCCATTTAGGAAAACTTAAGGTATATTGGTTGGGGTAGTATGTTGTCACTTACATCCTTGAAACAGACACTTTCCAATTAGAAGCACTTGATGGAACATGGCTACTTAGTTAATTTAACGGGAGTAGGTTGAAGCCCTACTATAAATAATTTTTCTTGGTGTTTGTAATAAGGTAGTATTTCCATTTAGATTAGGTTTTCAATTATGTATTTCCTTCCTAGTCATTTTGTTGTGTCAATTTAGTTATTGTTCTTGTGTAATAAGCACACTTGTGCACATAAATCTAATTACTATATGAAGCATGTTTAGGCACAGAGGATTACACATACTTTTAGTGTGGGGTGGTTGTCGATATCTAGGTACAAGATTGTGGGAATTGAAAGGTGAAAGGAATAAGCTGCTACAAGTGATTTTCAAGTCAAAGGACTGCTTCTAAAAAGTGACCAAAGATGGAGATGAATGAAGGGACAATGTAACGTGAGGTAAGCAGAGGCCAGAACAATTACCAGAAGAAGGTGTAGTGACGAGGTACTTAGGCACAAGGAAGCACGATAAAGAGAAGTCTATAACCAGAGGGTAGGAAGGTGCGCTAGAAGGTGATAGCTGGGGCATGAAGATGTACCATGTGGAAAGAATGGAATTAGTCAATCAATGAGAGGATATTTGGTAGGTAAAGGAGCAATAAATGGATCAAAAATTTGAAAATCTATATAAGGATGGGATGTGAGTTCATTTTTACCATTGTGATTAAGAGTATTTGAAAAAGAGAAAAGTACGAAGAGCCAAGTGATCGAATTGAGGTGCAAAAGGTGTGTAACCAGTTGTGACGAAGAGATATGTGTGCAGAAAGAGCTTACGTCCCCGGTGGTGAAGGGTTTGAGTGAAGCAAGGTGACAAAGAGGATCTAGGGCACATGATTTCACCTAGGGCATGTTGAATCGAGATATGGTTTTGATTTGCACATTGTTGAATTCAAGAGGTGAGTATTTACGAAGGATTGCAAGGTAGAAATGGCATCCAAGAAAGTAGTTGCAGCAGGAGTGAAGGGAAAGAAGAAGGTGGTTGTAGAAGAAGAGGATATGGCTCCCAAAAGCAATTTTTTGAAATGTAATATCCATAGGGGTTATCGTAGGCCAAGAGTGGGATTCTCACATAAGGAGAAGCAAGGTGAGTGAGTACAAGCACAATATTACAGAGAATAAGAAGGAGCTTAATGCCTTACTGTACAAAAAGACAAATAAATTCATGATGGAAGACATGCCAGTGTATGAAGATGCTGGAGATAATATCTTGAAGAATATTGGAGTTTACCAACTATATGAGCTCCCTTACTTTAGGAAATATGTGACCTTGTACCAGTGGCTCATGAACAGAGTGCACAAAGATTTTTTCTACTTTGCAGGATGCAAAGCAAGAATCTCAGCTACGCTAATATCCATGGTAATAGGATTGAAGGGCACATGAGAAGATTTGAAAGATGATTTAACATACAAGGCCACAATCTTGGAGACTAGAAAGGAGCTAGGGTACACAAAGGGTCTGCGTGGCATGGACATAGATAAACTGAAGAAGTATCTAGTTGTGCAAGCATCCACACATCTTGTTACGAAGCTAAATGACCAGGAAAGGTGGTCACAAGTGAACACCATGTGGCTGCACGTTGCTAAAAAGATGTCTGAGGGGGTAGTATACAAAATTTCACATTACATTACAGAAAATATCGTTGAGGAAGCATGCAAAGGAGGAAAGATCAGATTTGGAGCTGTTCTGTTGTCGCTGGTGTTCATGGAGATCGGAGTACCTAATGGACCAAAAGAGAAGATATGGGAGTATCCCATGGAGAACAAGTCACCTGCAGAATGATTCAAAAAGTACTTGTGTGAAGGATCCATGATAGAACAGGTCAAGAAAAGGCTGAGAAATGGTACGATAGGCTTTGCGTAACCTTTGAAGAATAATGTCGCATCCCCAAAGACTTGCCTTTGGTGGTTGGAAAGGAAGTTTAGTTCGCTGTATACCAACACTTTTATATAGCATGGTTTGCCATGAAGGATGGAGCATGTTGCCCTCGGTGTAAGTTACCATATGCCTTCACAACAAGGTACTTCTAGGTGTCAGTACACAGGTTCTCAAATGCGCAACACCTAACGTTCAATGCAGACAAGGTAGATTGTGAATACCACACGCTAAGGAAGAAATATGTGTATCCAGGATGGGATGCATATATTAAAAGGCTCATTTCAGATTTATTAAGCATTAAACCAGTAAGTTTGGCTGTGGGAGATATTGGAGTAGCACTGGTGTACCTCTAACTAAAGCCCAAGTTGGAGAATAACAAGTATGTGGAAGATGAGTTCGCACTTCCAGCACCACCAAAGGGTAAGCATACCATGGAGAAAATTCCAGTGCCTAATCCCATAGAGCCAATTGAAGTAGAGGATGAGGAGGATGAGCATGAGGATAGTGGTGGTTTGGAACATAGAGGTAGAAGACATCCTACGAATAAGGATGAAGCTGAGAGCACCACCACACCACCTTAGCCAGAAGAGGGGGATGATGATGACTTGGATGCAGTCCAAGGAGAGCACAAATTTAAGAGAGTGTTCAGGAAAACAAGGACCCAAGGTGATACTTCGCAAATAGTGCACAAATCACACAGAATCTCTCCACAGAAGGAGACAACCATGAAAAGGAGAAGGAAACTAAAATTGAATGAGGAAGCGAAAGAGTCAAATGAAATCACGTCTAATTCTCCTACACCTCCAGAGATCGTATAAGAACAAAAAGATGAAGAAATGAAGGAAGGAGAAGAGGAGGAAAAGGGAACAGATGAGACACCTACAGAGACTGCTCAAGACATGGAGACACAAGTCCCAAATCTGGAAGCTCAAGTTCCTAAGAAACCTAGGTCAAGAAGAAAAAGTGGGGAGCACATTCCACCAACCATGGGTTATGCGGAGGACATAGGTAAAATTGTTTGCACCAATTTCTAGAGCACACTAACGCAAAAGGAATTATATGGCTAGGAATTAATGGATGAAGATATGGCTATAATGTGCACAAGGAAGTAGTTATCATTGTCAATGCACACACACATGGATGAACCAGATTTTGATGTGTGTGAGGAGTCATGCGTATTGAGGAGGTTGAAAAAGACACCTCAGCTAGATACATGATAGTAAAGCCGACTGTTATGTCAGATGAACATGTGAGAAATGCATTGGTGAAAGTATCAACAAAGGTGGCGAGGTGGAATATGGACAAGGCTGCCACAATTAGGGAACTCAGGGAAGAGATTAAAACTAAGGATGGGAAATAACACGTTTGACACTGGAAGGAGACATAGCACAGAAAAAGAACTCTGTATTTATCAGCATCACAGAGGAAATTATTGATAATGTCATAAGAGCTAGGCCACACTTAGAGCCAAAGGTTCCAAATACGTTTCCTTCAGTAATAAACTATGTAGGTACATTAGTGGACCTAGTGCTTGAAGATGAACCTCTATGAATTCCAGTGCCAAAAGATCCAACAGAAGAGTTAGAGTGAGAAAAGGCTTCAGTGATTTAAAATATTACATCATATGAAGGACTGCTGCAAGCGCTGTGGGAAAAACTAGCAAAGGCAGACAAATCCTTGAACATCTGTACAGCTCCAGAGGTGCTAATCAACATGAAAACCTTAGAGGAGAACAATGAGGTCTAGAAAACCCTGGGCCATGCAGAAAGATTATCAATGATTAAAGAGAAGTGTGAGGCCTTGACAGTAGCCCAAGAACCACACAAGAATCGGCTAGAGGAGCTTGGGAAGCTCATTGCATAGAAGATGGATTTGCTAGAGGGAAGGATGACTGTAATGTCTAGCATTGTGTTGGTCTTGCAGAATGAAAAAGGGGAGATTGCAAAGGATGAACTAGAGTCCATTGCTATGGAAATTCCAGAAAAAGTAGAGGAAGCACTTTTTGAGTGGCAAGCCTTGGAGGCAGCAATAAAGGAGAAATATCCCGAGTTGGTCCTTCAAGTTGAAGTAGATTAAGCTTCCATATAGACAATATTATTTATTTATAAAAAATATTTTTATTTTTTCCTTTCAAATTCCTTACTTCAGTTTCAGAGATAACCATTGTCAAGTCGACAATGAAATTAGTGTGAGGTAATGTTGATTAGAGAATAATTATCAGAAATCCCACAAGAATTCCACACGGGAAAGTAGGTCATATTCAAAGGCACAAATAGATAGGGATAACACGCGCGCTGAGTAGAAGTTTACATTTTCAGGACTTAGTTGTTTTCACTCATGAAGGTTTATTTTTAGAGATGGTGTGCAGAGCACACAAACAAAGTAGAGATGTGCATGCCACACATTGGCTATTTTTGGAGGACTGAATACAAAGAACTTTGCATGGACACATGCCGGAAATAGATCTTCTACTGTTAGTTAACTACCAGTAGTCTATTGTTAGCGCACTTGCATGTGTGGCTAGTTGTGTAACGACACATGGCTAATAATAGCATGTGACCTATTTTGGGAACTGATGAGCGGTGAAGGGCAAGTCCCCACCCTTATAAGTATGTAGTAAACTATGTAATATAGAGATCAACATATACAGATATATGCATACATAGTGAGATTATGCTGCTAAATCTGTTACACACATACTACTTTTATTGTAAGGAAGTTTCTATATAGTTATTGCATTGAATATAACGAAGGATGTTGGTTGAATCTAAGTGTTAGTTCTATGTGTATCTGAATCTAGTATGTTTTTGATATCATCATGATTAATATTTAGTTCTATTCTCCCTTAGAGATAGATATGGTATGCTTTGTATAATGATGTGTTAGTAATGGAATGATATGTGTCTAGTCTTCATCATGCTAACATCCTGCACCAACAACCCTAAAGAGGGACCTGATACCTTTGAGTGCTTCGGGTGAGCGCTCAGTCCAGGTTGAGTGATGTGCCAATGCATCTAGGATCTTATTGGATTTGTATCACCGAATTCTAGGCTGCATCACTTTGCCAACGTGAAAAGCCAAGTGGAAGGGTAGCTTTAATAAATACAATTTGCCAAGTGAATTTCTTCCCCAAAAACACAACTTACATTAGGAATTGGCGTGGAAATTTGAAGAAGGAAGCTACATGAATTTAAAAGTAATTAGATTCCTTCTAATTTGGTAGACAAGGCCATGAATATCGACAAGACTTTTCCATGCAAAAATACTACATTCTTTTCCCCATAGCTGTGTTGAAAATAGCTTGAAAACCAGCCTAATTAATTCATTTCACCTTTTTTTGAGGCCACGCATGACTTCTAAAAACCTAGGCTTAAGAATTGGTTAGGCATAACCAAACAAAAGACGAAGGGGAATTGCCAGACAAATCATGGAGAAAAACAAAAAAAACACAAAAGAAATAAATGAAAATGAAAAACCTGCTAGAAGTTGCAAAAAATTGCTCGAAAATAACTCGCCGATTAGCTAGTCTGTAAAAACTTTCCCCCAGGTGAATGCTCCACTTAGAGATGAAAGTAATACTGGTGTGATAACAATGATGGGGTGAGGTGGTTTATATAACCTAAAATTCGCTAATTTTAGCTCAATCTATTTCTAAAAGAACTTTATTTATTTAAAATAAAAATAAATAAAATGCTTTCAGAAAAAGTATGGCGAAGGAATTGAGTGAGCTTCAACATGAGGGTATTTGAAGAACTTGGATTAATAACTCCCCAGGGATACCTTTGAGAAACACGAACAACTGCAGGCAAAACAAAACACAAAAATGACCTGCTACTTAGAAAGAATGAAAAATTTAAAAAGGGGAAGTCCCAGATTTAAGGGTGAAATCTCGGGGACACCAAATTTTATTGGTTATGGCTTTGGTGATTTAGGATTCCATTTTTGGGATTTAGAAGATTATAAGATTGTTAGGAGTCATGAAATTAAATGGAATGAAAAGAGAATGTACAAGGATAATTTTTTGATACCCAAAAATGAACCAGTGGAAGATTTTGTGGAAGAAAATGCATTCTCGGATTTAAAAAAGTCATCTAGAGTTATTAGCATCGATCAGGGAAATCGGTGTTGGAAGACACATGACCGGCGTCGGCAGCAAGAACCGATGTTGGCTATAGAAGAGCCAGACTAGTGTCAATCACCTAGATCGATGTCGGTAGGAGGTGACTAGTGTCAGTCACTATAAGAGGTGGATACTAATGTACAAGATGTATAGATTGAGCCTCTGACACCCAGATCTCAATAAGAAAGTCACAAAGGGTAAGTAGACCTCCATAAATATTTACACCTTCCTTATCTTATTTATTATTGACTGATAGTGGTGAACCAATTTTTTTTGAAGAAGCAATGCAGGATGAAACCCACAAGTAGTGGGAACATGACATGGATGAGGAAATTTACTCCTTGGAATAGAACCATACATGGGATTTGGTCAAGTTTCTAGCTGGTAAAAGGACATTGTAGAACAAATGGGTTTACAAGATCAAGGAAGAAGAGGGTGGACATAAAAGATACAAGGCAAGGTTTGTGGTAAAATGATTTGCACAGAAAGCATGTATTGAATTTGGTGAGATTTTTTCACCTGTATTAAAAATGAATACCATATGTACTGTTTTGAGTTTATTTGTAATAGATTTGCACTTAGAACAACTTGATGTTAAGATGGATTTCCTTTACAGTGATTTAGACGAAGAGATATTTATGTAACAACCACTTGGGTATGAAGTCAAGAGTAAGGAGAAACTTGTGTGCAGGTTGAAAAAGAACTTGTATGGGCTCAAGAAAGCCCCAAGGCAATGGTATATGAGGTTTGACAGTTTTACGCATGAGCATGGTTATATGAGATGTGAATCTGACCATTGTGTTTATTTCAAGAAGCTTGTAAATGGAAGCTATATTATTTTGTTACTGTATGTAGATGATATGATTATTGCAAGATTTAGTATGTAGGGCATTGTTGGGATTAAAGAAAAGTTAGCTCATACATTTGCAATGAAGGATTTAGGAGCTGCAAAGAAAATCCTTGGTATGGAAATTCTTAGAGACAAGAAGAACAAGACTTTGTATTTGTCTCAGGAACATTATATCAATAAGGTATTGGAAAGGTTTAATATGCATAATTCAAAAAATGTAAGTACACCTGTGGCTGGAAACTTTAAATTGAGAAAATATCAATGTCTTACATCACACGAGGAGTTCGAGTACACGCAACAAGTTCCATATGTTTCAGCAGTTGGAAGTCTTATGTATGTAATGGTTTGTAACAGACCAAACACTGCATAGGTAGTGGGAGTTGTGAGTAGATTTATGGCCAATCCAAGTAAAGAGCATTGGAAAGCAGTCCAATGGATTCTAAGGTATTTGAAAGGGAAATCCAACATGTAGTTATGCTATGGAGGGTTAGATACTTCTTTATACGACTATGTTGATTCAGATATGGATGGTGATTTGGATGGTACGAGAAGCACCAATGGATATGTATTCACTATAGGTGACATGATAGTTAGCTGGATTTTGAGATTGCAGAAGGTTATGTCCTTATCTACTACAAAGACTGAGTATGTTGTAACTACAGAGGATAGAAAAGAGATGATTGTAGGTTCATCATGTTAATCAGCTGCTACGCCAATAATGATATAGATGAGTATGTTCATGGAAAAGTTGGGAAAGGAGAAAGAGGATTACAGATTGTACAGTGATAGTTAAAGTGTGATTCATCTGGAAAAGAAATCAGCATTTCATTCAAGAACGAAACACATTTAGTTGAGATATCACTTCATATGGCAGGTGTTGGAGGATGGGAAGCTAAAATTAGAGAAAATTCATATAAATAATAACCTTACGGATATACTAACGAAGCTATTGGAAAAAGAGAAGTTGGATCTACACTCCACTTATGTTGGTCTTCAAGTTTGAGAGTTGAAGAGGAAGAAACATGCCAAGGAAAGGATCTAAGGATGGAGGTGTATCGTGCAGTGCAAAAATTTATCTCCAAGTGGGAGATTGTTGAGATTGCAGAGCTTAATTACTTCACAAATAACATGTTTTACAAGTTGCAGATTTACATAGTAACTGCCATTAGTCAGTTGACCGACATCTGTCAGCTAGTATGAACCGTCATCAGTTGGGGTAGCTGGCGTCGGTCTCCTGTGTGTGATATGTTTTTATTTAAATCATGGGATTAGATCTAACCTTTGATTAAAAGGTGATCTAAGGGTTGTAATTGTATTGCTAAAGTGCCCTAAGTTTGTATATGCTTATATAAGCTAAAAAGCTAGGGTTAGAAGTTATATTATTAGAAGAATTATAAGAAGGAATTTTTGGAGAGAGAAAAAGAGAATCTTGTGAAGGAAAAGTACTGTACATCCATAGAGGTGTGGAAGATTGCATATCTTCATTGTATTTCCTCTATAAAGAAAAGATTAATAGATTGACTATTTCTTGGTGGATGTAGCCCACACTAGGTGAACCACATTATATCTTGTGTATTTATATTCTGGTATATTTTAGTATTTTATTACTTGAATTCTTAATTATGATTATAGATCTGTACAACATGTGTGTGCTAACCCCCAAATATATATATCTCATCAAAAATATTAAGTTGTAAAATACAATTGTTGGGTGGCAATACCCCATGCATCATGACAACATATACACTATATCATACATCATCCTTGCTATTGCTATATATAATAACGGGAGCTATCAAACTATAAGCTTTTCCACTCAATCTATGATGCTGATCTTGACCTCTATATCTCTCCAAATGACTTCATAATATCATTATCTTGGCTGTCTGCTATGCAAATATACCCTGTAACTCACCATATTTAGCAAAAAACTACATGTGGCTACTGCTATAGCCACTGGCTCAAACAAATGGGCATGCTCACACACAATAACATCTACTCTCTAACAAACCACCTCCCATGAGTGCATCTAGAGGCATGTTTTGCATCAATGTGCGTATCGAAAAATTCACAATAAATGACCAATAAGCATCATCTGCATTCACAAAAAGCACCATTAGTCACTGCACACTTTCACAATATATAATAAGTATACAACACATAACAAATAACAATGCACAATACTTACACTCAACTCATGCCAATACTACATCATCTCCATCAGGGGTAGGTGCCTACCCCTCTACTCCTCTAAATGTTAGTCCACCGACTGCATCCACCACTACTGGAAATAGTAATACCCATTGATGTGTCACCCACCACTCAATGTAGGCCTGGGTACACCCTGTGTCATCAACCTAAATAGGCTCTACAGCCGCATATGCCTCAGTTGGACCAGGATGCACTAGTTGTTCTCTTGTTGGGCCAAGTCTCACTCTTGCTCGTCTCGCTACTATAGTAGATTGCAACCATATGTATGGCTCCGAGGGCACATCCTGGGCCATGCCAAACTATCTTGATACTCGCTCACCCTGGAAGCTCCCTGTCACCTCTTGGAAGTGATCCTCTGACTACATGGTACGTCAAATGCACCACAACACTACACCATCCTTTACCCAACCTCCATAATCTCTATGTGGCCTTTATATAATGGCCCCATGGCCCATTTGATCTAGCATTGACTTATAGGTGGTCGTATCCATCCTCTTACTATGGGTGCCTACCCAACTCGATGTACATATCAAGGGTCGATCCTAATTTTCCCGTGGCCCATTACGTGGCCTCAATATTGTAATGTGCTCATATGCCCATATGTGCAACACATAATTCAACTTTTTCATATAATATAGTTACCACTTGTGACAACTTTTATAACTAATACACAGGGCACAATTTTGATCATATCTTGAGCCTCGTAACTCCATTTGTCTCACTATTTGTGCCATATGGATCATAAATTTTTCTCGCACTGTACAATTCATGTTTCAGTATCTCATCTTCAACTTTTACACATGTAATATTATATATGTTCATACAACAACTATAATATCTAATACTATTTCACATTTACTATTATAACACCTTATATGTCTTGCTTTTGGCTCAGTGCTCATTTCTTTTCCCTTCACTCTTTTAATGAAAGGGGGGCATATAATCAAGATCATCCCATAATACCTCTCAGGTTACAATATAGTCAATCGACACTCATAGAATATTACTATTACAACTTTCTCTAATCTCAATCAAACAAAGGAGCAATCATTCTATGCTACAATAAATAATTTCAACTATTTCAAATCTATTCCCCTAAATGACCTAATATGGGGGCAAAGCAAAAAAACCTCTTTATGAGTAATTTACTAGGTACACAATCTCAAAGAAATATTTTATCATTCAAAGTAAATCAATCAATCGGTTCAATAAGCATACTTTACTATCTATCTGAGATTACCTAACTTAGGAACTACATTACTTTACTACCTCTCCCATATGAGCTAACTTGGAAACTACATTACATTACTATCGCTTCCAGATGACCTAACTTGGAATCCATCTAGAATTATTAAAATCAAAACACCCGTTATAATAGGAGTGGGGGAAATGAGATGTCCTTGCCTTTCTTATACCACTCCTTCAATAAGAAAAACACTTTTTCAAACGGAACAATACGAAATAACATGAAACTAAATTTGGCCTTTATCCTTCTACAATGGTTGGACCTTTTGGGGATGCAGTCATGGATGGAGAGTAAAACTAGACATCTCTCCCCAACACTCTTCCTCTGGTGGTAGGATGCCCAAATCCTCCCATTTACAAACAAAATTGGGTTGGGAACTGATCACTCCCTACCTCTTCAATCTCCATTGGAAACAATTCAAAATGTCCAAAAATATCCAAATAATTTCAACTATTTCTCCATGTTCTCCTTACAATGGTTTTCTATCTCTACTTATGCCACATGGTTCAAAACGTACAAATTAAGCTTAGAGCCATTATCGATAAGAGTACGCTTGAAAATAACATTGCAGATGCGAGATATGATGAAAAGTGGTGGGTCATTGTAAAAAGGGTGAATGTTAGCAGGAGGATTTCCCATAATAACAAAGAGGGTTTTAACATGATGAAAAAAATCAGGGTGGGTAAGCAGGTATTTAGTGATAGAGATATTCATGATGGTGGAATGAAAAATCCCTACAAGGTGGTAGAAAGAGACGTTGGGTTCACCAAAATGATTAACAAAAATAAGGTTTTACCTAGATGGCCTAAGGGGATATCTAGGGTATTAATGTTAATCTAGTTAGGAGGACTAAAATGTTGTAAATGAACTAAAGTAGTATGAAATAAATGTAAATAAACTATTCTAGATGAAATGAAACCCTAATGTGTAAGAGAAGAGTAAGGAAAAGACTCATCTGATAATAGAAGACTATCGCACAGTGTTACAGATATGGAAATAAAATATGGAAGTGTAGATGAACCCTCAAGGACCTTGCGAAGGGAAGATCTGAGATATGAACCTTGGGGTGCCTTGGTCTCGGAGAGATACTGGGGACATGCACTAAATCTAGGCACTCAAAACACCGTAAATTTGAATCTGGTATGGTCACTAAATTCCTTTGAGTACTTCCCACTTGTTGCACTGGATTCCTCAGATGAACTAGAGAATGAACCTGTAATGCAAAAGAAGTATCAAACCTAGAAAAATGAAAGATGCATATGAATGGGTCAGACTGACCTCAACCCCAAACTAGTGGACTTATCATTGAACACTACACTACATTACAAACCCTGATGTAGTTTTGGCGTGTGTGTGTGTGTGTTGTGCCCTAGGTGCTCTCGTGCGAGTCACACTTTGTGAAGTAACGAGCAATAATATCTATAGAAATGTAAGTAACATGTGTGCATGGAATAGAATGGAATCCCCCCTATGAAGTGTGTGTGATGCAAATATCCTAGCTTGAATGCATGAAAATATGTGGATGCAAGTGATGGAATGGATGCAACCCTATGTGGAGTGATAGTAGTGATATGATGCAAAGACCTAGGACCCTCATTATGGTCTTATAGCTTTTTATTTATAGGGATCTCAAGATTTATTTCATAATTAATCCCGACAAGGCTGACTGAGAAAAAGATAAAGATGACCAACAACTAGAAGTGACCCAAAAAGAAGTAGAAGAGGTTGTGCATAGACCAGGGTACCTGGAAGTGGTACCAGGTGCCTCAGGGTGCCCCAGTATAGGTTGGGGCACCCTAATTTCAGGCTAAAATGTCAGAAAGGTCATGAAATGGGCTGATAGGTATCGGGAAAATACGTGGAAACTACGAAATAAAATAAGAATAAAGATGGCCAAAAGGTGGGATTAATTAGTACTTTGTACACTTGAGAACCTTCTAAATAGTAGTATAAGACCAGGCTAAATATTGTCTAATGTGTAATATTTGTGTCTACATTTTTCCCCACTTTATGTTGGTGAGTGGAAAGCTTGGTAACATAAAGTAGATAGAGATGCATACTTGATAACCATGTAGAGTGTAGAAGAAGACATGTTGATGGACTAGACTCAAGCGTGGAATGAAAAATTAAAAGGTGGAGGAGCGTGGATTATAAAGATGAAAAATGTGCATAAAAAGTGATGAGAATGAACCTAGGTAGAACATGTGTAGCTACTACTGTGTGTAGTGTACCTACATGGTTAGTATGGAAAGTACCACCATGGTCTGTTGTCATTGTTGTTGTCATTTTTGAGTTGTTGTTATTGCCCCCAATTTGACTTCTTGTTTCTCATATAACAGACCTGCAAGGAGAAAATGATCAAGTAGTCAAATATATATGTATGTAAAAAAATGTTGTGTAAAAATACGCAGATGTAAAATATGCTAGAATAGAAAGTGTAAATGGAAAAATGGAACATGTGTACCTAATCCATGTCGAGAAAAAGGGTGTAGAAGGATATCCTGTAGTGTTGAGTTTTTTGGGTGATCTCACGCCACCCTAGTTGAAGAAGTGTAGGGAGGAACCATGTTGTATCCTCCAACCTTTAACCACTTCTGCTGAAAATGTTGGAAGAGATCTCTGTATTGTCCTAGTTTTTTGGGCGATCCGATGCCACTAGACGGAGAAGTGTAGAGAGGCACACCCACTATAACCCCTGAGCCTATAACCGCTCTGCAAAATTACTGAAGGACACCATGTCCTATTAAGGCCACTGTGTATGGAGTTCGTAGACTGGTTTGAACTCACTCGCTATATGTGAACCAATATAGATACATTTTGTTAGTAGAAAACCCTCAATGATGCCCCCCTCTTTGGGGGTGCATGCGATGACCCTAGAAGGAGAATGTGGCCCCAAAAGAAGACCAACCACACTCTGACCTGTAGAAATTTTCCCTATAGGGGGAAAGGGAAACACTTGGTAGAAACCAAGGCACGGACAAAAGGGGATGGCTAGCCAATATAAATGTTAGTCTGAAAACATGCATGAAAAAGAAGACAAGTGTTAAATACGCAGACAATGTAAAACTACTAAGAAAAGTAGTGTAAACATGGAAGAAAACAAAGTAGACAACACAAAGTAGATTTCGGATATGGGACATCACTCGTGATGTCAGAAGATACACAAGGCCATCATGGCCATAAACAACAGTCAAGTGTGCACACAAGAAAAGGGAAAAGCCCACAAACAATGGCAAACAACACATACAAGTAGAAACAAAAAGGTGGCCAGTCATGGAAACATGTAATCCTACAAAAACAAGTGTTGCACATGGAACACCCATTAGCATGTTAGAGTGATAACCAATATGTCAAAGCATGTATGAACAAGTAGTATAAGATGCTAAGTAAAAAATGAAACAATAACACCTATATGAGATGAATGTGGATGCCCCCAACGACCAGTATAGTAAGGGTAGAAGGTGAACATCCATGCCATGTGTAAATGTCCTGTATCTATGATCACACTAAACAAAGGCATGAATGTGCATGTGTGTATGATAATGACATATAAGAAAGAAATCTAACATGTGTAGTAGAATGATCATGTAAAACACTAGTAAGCAAGAGTAAATGCTACCAAGACAATGCAATATGTTATGGATGGATGGAATGGAATGTAATATGGAATGATAGGAGGCACATGCCCCCCGAGTGAATGGAAGTGTATGCAATGAGGTTCATTTTTTTTCCCCCTCAGCAGTCAAGAATGAACCATAAACGAGAGTGCGTCATCGGGAAACATCAAGTAGTGTTGGTTGTATCTAACGCAGCTGTGATGAGTATGTGTATGGGATGGTGATGAAATGTGACATGGGGAGAAGATGTGCGTGAACCCTATAGCTAAAAGCATATATCATGAATTTGTTGATAGGAGGAGTGATGATTTATCCCTAAGCATATATCACTATAGAATGAGTGTATGGGAATGAGATATATGGAAAGATGTGTGTGGACCCTATAGCCTAAGTGTATACCATGACTTGTTTGAATGTAAGAGTGATGATTTATCCCTAAGTGTATATCACTATAAGATGAATGGATGGGAATGCATCCTATAGAAAGGTGTGCATGGACCCTATAGCGTAAGCATATACCATGACTTGTGGGAGGTATGAGTGATGATTTATCCCTAAGCGTATATCACTACATGATGGAAGAATAAGGTGATGATTTGACTGATAGTGTATGTCACTATGAAATGGGTGATGAAGTCTAGTGTAGTGTATATGAGTATATGGTGGATAACAGAAGGTGGTGGTTTAGCACTAAGTGTGGACCACTACGTGATGAATAAGAATGAGGTGGTGATTTAGCCTAAAGCATATACCACTAAGTGATGAGTAGGATAAATGATGATGTAATAGAATGACTTAAAATAGAATACTAGAATATGTGATGATAAGATGTAGGAGGATAATGAAGAAATTGATGAAGAGAGTGGTGATTTAACCTAAGGTGTATACCACTACATGGTTTGATCAAAGGTGATGATAATGAATGGACTAGTGTGGAATGTTAGAAAATGTCGCATGTATGTAATAGGATGATATAATAGGAGTATGATGGAAAGAGTAATGGGAATGTGGACAAGGTGAAAAGGAGTGGTGATTTAACCTAAGGTGTATACCACTATGATAGTGATGATGAGTGTCAGGTGACGATATAGCCTAGATTGTTGGTCACTAGTCTGGAGGAATGTGGTATGATGACATGTCACATGTAGGCAACAAGGTGGTGATTTGATTGGTAAACCCAAGGCATGTCGAGTATGGACTGAGGAATGTAATGTAGTGTGTCATAGGGTGGTGAGTAATAGTGTAGGTAGAAGGACAATGTGTAAGTGTAAATAAAAAGGTAGTAAATGTGTGGTGTAGTGTAATGTAGAATAGGTAAGGGTATGAATGTAATGATAATAATGTGTACGTAGAAGTAATAATATGTAATGATGGATAGGTAATGACTAGACCCATGTATAAGGAAATCAAGGTAGTGTAGCATGTAGGTAGAATAGGAAAGATGTATGAATGCAATGTGGGTGTGTAGGATGTATATGTAGTGTGGGACTAGATACAATGATAGGTGTAGGTATAATATGTGATGGTAAAATCTAGACTTATATACAATGTGACCTAGTGTAAATGTAGAATGAGAGGATCGAATGCAAAACTAGGCTCATATATAATGATGACTAGTGTAGTGTATGGTATGGAGACATAATGTAGGATGATGGAATGTAAATGTATAGGTTATGTAGTGTAGTGTGTGGGTTCATTGTAATGGTAATCCCTCAATAGTCCAGTGTGAACTGAAGCACTAGGGTGGGTCATCGGGTGACGAGGGTATGATAAGACGTGAAGGGATATGTGGATATGTGATGATGACAAGTGATAAAGATGAAGTGTAGAATGTAAAAGGGTACAAGTATGCAAAGCGAGGGAGGGTAGTATGTCATGTGATATGCCCCCCAACAATAGTGTGAGAAGAGGCTATGTGAATTCATCAAGGAGAATTTTTCATCCTTTGGGTCAAAGTCAAATGGCTTGGGATTAGCAACATGGTAGGCTATAGTGTGAGGTTGATCATGTAATGAGCTAGTAAGGCATATACTATACATGCCCATAGCGTATTCTCCATCAGTGAAAGGGGGATGTGGGAAACTATGGGCATACCAGTAAGTGTAGTTAGGTGAGTAGCCAAGGAAGGAACTATTACAGATTAGGACATGACCAAATGACATAGGGAATGAAATTTTGGTGTGACTAGGGTCCAAAGTTCTGCCAATGTAGGTAAGCCAAGAATCTCCTAATGTGAGTGGAAAGGAACAAGGTGTATGTGGTAAGTAGATGAGGAGATGTAAGACACATGTAAGCCATAAGAAGCTGTAACAATGATAAAGCCATAGTATAAATGTGGAGCATGAGTGGAAGGATGAAGGTCCTCAAAAGTGAAACCAAGACGAAGAAAGGCCAATAGGGGAACATATGGTTTCATCATGGGTGGGATCAAGTGGAACATGGTCCCAAAATGAGTCATGGATAAAGAGGGTGCACTTGAAGGGTGGGTGCATGGGTGATAATGGAAAATATGGGAGGATAGTGTTCATGAAGAGAGGGGAGGATGATATGGAACTATGGTGGTGAGAATAGGTGATGGAGGGGGCATTGCATCTAGTAAAAAAATATCTCCCTCAAGGGGTGGTAAGTGTGGCTGATCATCCAAAGGATGAGGTTAATCGGTAGTGTCAATGTGAGGAATATGGATGCTAGTATGAGGATCATGGACACAATATTGGAATGGATCAACGATATCGAAAGATGGTATACTAAACATGTTCATGTAAGAATTTGATGTAACAGTGGATGGTAGAGGAAACATCTTGCATGGCGTGGAGCCATGGTCTACCTAACAAGCAATTATATGAGACAGGGAAATCAATGATGAAGAAAATAGTAGGGAGGGTCTTATGACCTACAGTTAAAGGCAAGGTAACATGGCCTAGACATGGAAAAATAGAACCATCATAAACACATAGTGAAATGGAAGAATGGATAATGTCATGAGTAGAAAAACCTATGGCTTGGAGAAAGAACATAGGGCACAGATTAAGCTTAGAGCCATTATCGATAAGAGTACACTTGACAACAACATTGTAGATGTGAGATATGATGTAAAGTGGTGGGTTATCATCAAAAGGGTGAATGTCAGTGAGGAGGATTTACCTAGAAATGATATGTGTTGAGAAATGGCCTCAGTAAATGTGTCATACAGGGAATTCTGGATGCATGTCGGCAGAAACATTGGTAGTAGCAAAGAGGGTTTGAACACGATGAAGCAAATCATGGTGGGTGAACAGGTATTCTGTGATAGAGATATTCATGATGGTGGAATGAAAAATACCTAGAAGGTGGTAGAAAGAGACATCAGGTTCACTAAAATGATTAACAAAAATAAGGGTTTTCCTAGATGGCCTAAGGGGATATCTAGGGTATTAATGTTAATCTAGTTAGGAGGACTAAAACACTGTAAATGAACTAAATCAATATGAAGTAAATGTAAATAAAACTATTCTAGATGAAATGAAACTCTAATATGCAAGAGAAGAGTAAGGAGAAGACTCAGATGATAATAGGAGACCATCACTAGTACCGCAGATTTGGAAATAAAATCTAGAAGTGCAGACGAACCCTCAAGGACCTGCGAAGGGAAGATCTGGACTATTGAGATGACACAGACACATGGGAGTGTACTGGGGCACCATAGGGTGCCCTGGTTTGTAATCTGGGTGATCAGAACACTGTAAATACTAGAATTTGAATATGGTATGGTCATTAAATGCCTCTAAATACTTCATGTCTGTCATGTTGATTTGTTGGATGAACTGGAGAATGAACCGTAATGCAAGGAGAAATATCAAACACTAGAAAAATAAAATATGCATATGAATGGGTTGGACTGACCTCACCCACCAAGCTAGGGGACTTATCACTGAGCATTGCACTACATTATGGACCTTGAATAGTTCTGGTTTATGTGTGCATGTCGTGCCCTAGGTGCTCCCGTGCTATTCAAAATTTGTGAAGTAGCAATAGTAGCTATAAAAATGTAAGTAGCATGTGTGCATGGAATAGAATGGAATCCCTCCCCCTATGAAGTGTGTGATGCAGATCTCCTAGCTTGAATGCATGACACTATGTGGATGCCAGTGATGCAATGGATGTAGCCCTAGATGGAGTGATAGTAGTGATAAGATGCAATGACCTAGGACCCTCATTATGGTCTTATAGATTTATATTTATAGGGCTTATCAAGTTTAATTTCGTAATTAATCCTGACAAGGCCAATTGAGTAAGAAGATAAGGATGACCAAAAACTATAAGTGACCCAAAAAGAAGTAGGAAGATGTTATGCATAGACCGGGGTGCCTGGAATGGGACCAGGGTGCCTCAGAGGTGCCCCAGTACAGGCCGGGGTGCCTTGATTTCAAGCTAGAATGTCGGAAAGGTCATGAAATGAGCTAAAAGGTATTGGGAAATACACAGGAAAGAAGAATCAAAAGATAAGAGAAAGGTGGCCAATGTTAGGTTGTGGAGCCTGTTTTCATGTGTGAAAGTGTTGAAGACTATACACTAAGAGTATTGTACACTTTCCACTAAGAGTAATTTTGTTTGGCCTCGAAACAAAACATGCCCGATATACCGAGAAATATATATTTTCTCATATAGTCAGGATTTTTGACTCATAGGTTTATGGGACGGTTTTGGCCCATGGTTTTGATACCCATGGTTTTGTAAAACTGCTTAAGCAGTTGTCTACTTATGTGGTTTTGTGCATATGGTAGGAATAATGTAACATTGTAGATGTGTTTTGAATTTAGGTGTGAATTTTGTAGAGTTTGTTGAGCATAGCTCCAAACAGATCTAGGTATTATATTAAGAGAGCGGTGGCTTGTAATAAAATATGAGTAAGCGATTCTTGGTGGACGTAGCCCAAATTGGGTGAACCACGTTAAATACTGTCTCTTTGTGTTGTGTTATTATTATTCTACACTTTTATTTGAGATATGTAATATTTTTTGCATATTAGTTTCTACTGTTGTGATTCTATGAGGGATTATTCCACATATTTTATCTGTTATTTCCTAAAAATTGGTATCAAAGCGAGGTTTGGTTTGCTAAAGTGTTGAATCATAGGGAAAGTTTTAGCTGGAGTGGGAACCATGGTAGATGATGGAAGATCAAGGGTTGATAAATTCAACAGGCATAATTTTAGTCTTTGGAAAATTCCAAATGGAATATTATTACCTTTATCAAAAGGATCTTTATATTCCATTTTCTGAGAAGGTGAACAAACCCTCAAGCATGACGGGTGTGGACTGCGATTTGCTAGATAGGAAGGCACTTGGGACAATCTGGACGTGTCTTGCATCTTTGGTATTATTTAATGTTTCAAAGGAAAAGATTTCAAAAGAACTGATGGATGCATTAGGGAAATTGTATGAAAAATCCTCTGCCTCTAACAAGATATTTTTAATGAAAAATCTGTTTAATATGAAGATATATGAGAATGGTTCAGTAGAAGATCATTTAAATGATTTTAATATGGTTTTAAATATGTTAGCTTTAGTTATAATAGAATTTGATGAAGAAGTTAGGGCTTTATTAATTTTGTGCTCTTTACCTAAGAGTTGGAATAACCTGGTAATGGTGGTAAACAATTCGGTTCCAGCTAACTATAAGTTTAAGTTTGAGGATGTTGTAGGGGTGATTTTAAGCGAGGAAATATGAAGAAAAATATCTGGGAAATATTCTACTTCAGGGAATGCTTTGACAATGGAAACTAGAGGGAGACAAAAGAATAGAGGAAGCCGTGGAAAATTGAAAGATTGGGCAAGGTCAAAATACAAAAGTAAGATAGAATGCTGGCACTGTTGAAAGTCTAGGCATGCAAAGAAGGACTGTTGGGAGTTTCAAGACAAGAAGAAACAACATGAAGAAAACAAGGGGACAAATATGGAAATGGGTAATGTATGTCAGGATGCTTTGATTCTTTCTTTGCACAATATTTCTGAATCTTTGGTTTTAGATTTGGGGGATTCTTTCCATACTACTCCACATAGGCATTATTTTTTTGATTATGTTCAAGGGAATTTTAGGCATGTTTTTCTTGGTGATGATGGGCCTTGCAGTATAGTTGGAAAAGGATCTATTTGGGTTAAGATGTAGACTGGGAATACATGACTATTGAAGGATGTCAGACATGTGCCTACTTTAAAATTAAATCTGATATCGGCAGGCTAGTTGGGAAGTGATGGTTGTACTGTGATATTTACAATAGAATCTTCGAAGGTTACCAAGGGTACTCTTGTGGTGGTAAGAGGTAAGAAGGTTGGAACCTTGTATTTAACCACTTATAGCACTAATGTTTGTAATCTTGTGGCTTCAGAAGTAGATACAACATTATGGAACTATAGGCTTGGTCATATGATCCATAAGGGCATGGAGATCATAAAGAAGAATTTTCCCAAATATATAGAAACAAGTTTGGATTTCTATGAGCACTGCATATATGGGAAACAAAAGTGAGTAAGGTTTCTCAAGGTTGGACCTACAAAGAAAGAGAGTAAGTTAGAGCTGGTGCATTTTGATGTGTGGGGACTAGCTCAAGTATCATCTCTTGGGTTTCAAGTTATTATGTTACTTTTATTAATGATGTGACAAGGAAAGTTTGGGTTTATTATATTAGAAATAAATCTGATGTATTTGACGCTTTTGTTAAATGGAAAGCCTCGGTAGAGAATGAAACATGTCTTAAGATAAAATGTCTCAGGTCAAATAATGGAGGGTAGTATTGCAACAATGAATTTAATGATTATTGTTCTAAGAATGGAATCTGTAGGAAAAAGACGGTTCTAAGAACTTTGCAGTAGAATGGGGTGTCAAAAAGGATGAACAAAACAATAATGGAATGTGTTAGCAACATGAGGTTACATGTAGGACTGCCTCTTTCTTTTTGGGTAGAAGCAGTGAGCACAAATGTGTACTTGATAAATAGAGGACCCTTAAGTGCCTTGGATGGAGGCATACATGAGGAGGCTTAGTATGGTAAGAATGATGATTATTCATTTCTTAGAGTCCTTAGATGTGAGGTGTTTGTCCATATAGACAAGGATGATAGGACCAAGCTAGAGGCTAAATCATAAAAATGTACTTTCATTGGTTATGGTGGTGATGATTTTAGATATAAATGTTGGAGTATTAAGGACAAGAAAATCATCCGATCTAGGGATGTGGTCTTTAATGAGAAAGTCATGTATAAGCAACAATTATAGGAAAATAAGGAAGAATCCAATAAATAATATGCAGTGGTAGAGGATCTTCCGGATGGGAAAGTGGCACATGAATTAGTTTAGGAACCTCCTCAACAAGAACCCCAAACTCCTATATTGAGGAGGTATTCTAAGGTAAGAAGATAACCTACACATTTTTCTCCTTCTCTTTATTATTTATTATTCACTGACAATGGAGAGCCAGAGAGCTTTGGTGAAGCATTGCAAGTAGATGCCAAGAAGAAGTGGGAGTAAGCCATGGATGAGGAGCATTAGGATCTCATGGATAACTAGACATGGGAATTACTGAAGCTACTCGAAGGCAAAAGAGCACTACAAAATAAGTGGGTATTTAGAGTCAAAGAGGAAGAAGGAGGAAAGAAAATATACAAGGCCCGGTTGGTGGTCAAGGGGTTTGCACAAAAAAAAGGTATATATTTTGATGATATTTTTTCTCCTATAGTAAAAATGACTTCTATTAGAACTGTTCTTGGAATAGTTGTAGCATAATACTTACACTTAGATAATCTTGATGTAAAGACTACATGTCTCCATGTTGATTTGGAGAGGATCTATATATGTAGCAGCCAGAGGGCTATGAGGTCAAAGGTAAAGAGGAGATGATGTGTAAACCCCCCCCCAAAGAAAGAAATTAGGAAGAAAAAAAAGTAAACCCAAAAAAAAAAAAAAAAAGAAGAACTTGTATGGCTTGAAACAAGTTCCATGTAAATGGTATAATAAATTTGATAGCTTCAGATGGAGCAAGGTTATATTAGATGCCATTTCTATCATTGCGTGTAAACAAATAAAATTGAGGATGCAAATATATTATCCTGTTTGTCTGTGGTAGATGACATGTTGGTTTGCAGGTAAAAACATTGCAGGAGGAAATAAAAGGACGAAGAAGAAGCTAAGTCGAATCCTTTGCTATGAAGACTTGGGGGAATGCCAAAAGAATCCTTGTATGAGGAATCTCGAGGGGATAGGAAGGAATGAAAGCTGACTTTATATGAGGAAGAGCATAAAGAAGGTCTTGGAGAGTTTAATAGCAAGATGCTAAACCGGTTGGAACTCCTTTGGCATGTCATTTCAAGTATGAAAGGGCAGTGTCATAATAATCAGGCAGATAAAACAGAGTCCAAGGGACCTTATTCAGCAGTAGTGGTAGTTTGATGTAGGACTGGTGGGACACCAGCCTGATATTGCCCATGCGTGGGAGCAGAAAAGTAAGTATATTTTGAGTGATCCAGGTTTAGGAGACAATGACAGTCAGTACAATGGATGCTTCGATATTTGAGAGGGACATGGGGATAGGTTTTGTGCTACAGTGGATCAGACACCCATTTGCGTGTGGTTATGTAGATTCAAGATATGGTGGAGATGTATAACAATAGGAAGATCATGAAAGGTTATGTTACACTAAGGGGGACATCAGTAAGATGGATTCCGACTACAGAAGCCAGTTGGCTTGTCAAACCATGAGGATAAGTAGTGACATCACAGAGGCAAAAAAAGAAGATGATTTGGTTACATTTTTTTTTCAGGGTTGGGGGAGGCTGTGGGAGAGGAATCTATCAAGTTTCTATCTTACAAGAAGATATCAGTGAGTATTTCAGACTATATGAATTATGCCAGACAATGATTTTGGGGTCTGTGGAGGATGAAAGAGTTTTCAGTGCATTGTCATTATAAAATCAAAACTGAGAAACAGTTGGATAAAAATCTAGAAAGTTGCATGAGGTGTTACGTTTCACGATACTCCCTCGAAACCTTTCCGTTTGACAGAGCAATTGCGCACTGGAATTCCCTTTGCGAAAGAAGAGGTGTAAATAATATAGCTACAAGTACAAATATTCCCAACCTTGAGAGTGTAATTGGCTCTTCGTCACATTCTACAGAAGACAACATCGACTTTGATGAAGCTATTGATAATGGATTGTTTCAACTTTAAGTAGGTATCTTCTTTATCTATCTTTTTTATCTTTATCATTAAAGATGTTACAGGTCTATATACTAAAAATGTCAGGCGATTCACCCATCTATCTACTACTAATCCATTTCTCGTGTTGGATTTTTTTAAAACAGATCTAGCTCATTACCAGTGGCAGTGATGATTTCAACTTTAAGCAGGTATCGAAAAAATTTTTTTCCCCTTAATCTTATTGTTTGTTACTATTCATTTTTTGACAGAGAAATTGCTCACTGGAATTCCCTTTGCGAAAAAAGAGATGTAAATAATACAGCTACAAGTACAAATATTCCCAACCTTGAGAGTGTAATTGGCTCTTCGTCACATTCTACAGAAGACAACATCGACTTTGATGAAGCTATTGATAATGGATTGTTTCAACTTTAAGTAGGTATCTTCTTTATTCTATCTTTTATCTTTATCATTAAAGATGTTACAGGTCTATATACTAAAAATGTCACATAAGTGATGAAATGAAGGGTAAGATGTAAACGGGGTAACAATAGGCGAAATAAGGGGGTGTATGGCATGTTATATGCCCCCCAGTATAGTGGAGAGAGGCGTATGTGAATTCATCCAAGAGAACGTTTCCGTGGGTCAAATTTCAATGCGTGGGTTAACAACATGATAGGCTATAGTGCAAGGTTGATCATATAATGAGCTAGTGAGGCATATACTATAAATTCCAATAGTGTATTCTTCATCAATGAATGGGGGATGTGGGAAATCATGGGTATACCAGTGAGTATAGTTAGGTGATTAGCTAAGGAAGGAACTATTGCAGATGAGGACACGACAAATGACATAGGGAATGAAATTTTGGTATGACTAGGGTCCAAAGTTCTGCCAATGTAGGTAATCCAAGAATCTCCTAATGTGAGTGGAAAGGAACAATGTATATGTGTTAATTAGATGAGGAGAGGTAAGACACTAATCCATAAGAAGCTGTAACAATGATAAAGTCATAGTATAAATGTGGAGCATGAGTGGAAGGATGAAGGTCCTCAAAAGTGAAACCAAGACAAGAAAGACCAGTAGGGGAACATATGGTTTCATCATGGGTGGGATCAAGTAGAACATGGTCCCAAAATGAGTCATGGATAAAGAGTGTACAACTGAAGGGTGGGTGCATGGTTGATAATGGTGAAGATGGGATGATCGTGTTCATGGAGGGGGGGTAGATGATATGAAACTACGGCGGTAGGAATGGGTGATGGAGGGGGAATTGCATCTAGTAAATAAATAGCTCCCTCAAACTGGTGGTAGATGTGGTTGATCATCCAAAGGCTGAGGTTCATCGATAGTGTCAATGTGAGGAATAAGGATGCTAGTATGAGGACCATGGACACAATATTGGAATGGATCAAAATCTCAAAGATGGTATATTCAACATGCTCATGTAAGAATTGATGTAATGGTGAATGGTAGAAGCAACATCTTGCATGGCGTGGAGCCATGGTTTACCTAATAAGCAATGCTATGAGATAGGGAAATCAATGACGAAGAAAACAGTAGGGAGGGTCTTAAGACCTACAGTTAAAGGCAAGGTAACATGACCTAGACATGGATGAACAAAACCATCATAAGCACAGAGTGAAATAGAAGAAGGGATAATGTCACGAGAAGACAAACCTATGGCTTGGAGAAAGGGACATAGGGCACAGATTAGCTCAGAGCCATTATCGATAAAAGTACGCTTGAAAATAACATTGTAGATGTGAGATATGATGTAAAGTGGTGGGTTATTTCCAAAAGGGTGATGTTAGTAGGAGGATACCTCGAAATGCTATGTGTTGAGAAAAATCCTTCATAAATGTGTCATATAGGGAATCTGGATGCATGTCGGCAGAACATTGGTAGTAGAAAAGATGGTTTGAACACGATGAAGAAAAGCAGGGTGCGTAAATAGGTATTCAGTGATAGATATATTCATGATGGTGGAATGAAAAATCCCTAGAAGGTGGTAGGAAAGAGACGTCATGTTCACTAAAATGATTAACAAAAATAAGAGTTTTACTTAGATGGCATAAAGGGATATCTAGGATATTAATGTTAATCTAGTTAGGAGGTCTAAAACACTGTAAATGAACTAAATCAATATGAAGTAAATGTAAATACAACTATTCTAGATGAAATGAAACCTTGATGTACAAGAGAAGAGTAAGGAAAAGACTCAATTGATAATAGAAGACCGTCACATAGTACCGCAGATTTGGAAATAAAATCTAGAAGTGCAGACGAACCCCTCAAGGACCATGCGAAGGGAAGATCTGGACTATTTGAGATGACACAGACACATGGGGAGTGTGCGGGGCACCATAGGGTGCCCTGGTTTGTAATCTGGGTGATCAGAACACTACAAATACTTAGAATTTGAATATGGTACGGTCACTAAATGTCTCTAAGTATTTCTTGTCTGTCATGTTGGATTTGTTGGATGAACTGGAGAATGAACCGTAATGCAAAGAGAAATATCAAACACTAGAAAAATAAAATATGCATATGAATGGGTTGGACTGACCTCACCCACCAAGCTAGGGGACTTATCACTGAGCATTGCACTACATTACGGACCTTGATATAGTTCTGGTTTATGTGTGCATGTCGTGCCCTAGGTGCTCCCGTGTTATTCAAAATTTGTGAAGTAGCGAGCAATAGTAGCTATAAAAATGTAAGTAGCATGTGTGCATGGAATAGAATGGAATCCCTCCCCCTATGAAGTGTGTGTGATGCAAATATCCTAGGTTAAATGCATGACACTATGTGGATACCAGTGATGCAATGGATCCAACACTAGATGGAGTGATAGTAGTGATAAGATGCAATGACCTAGGACTGTTATTATGGTCTTATAGCTTTATATTTATAGGGCTCTCAAGCTTAATTTCATAATTAATCCTGACAAGGCTGATTGGTAAAAATATAAGGATGACCAACAACTAAAAGTGACCCAAAAAGAAGTAGAAGAGATTGTGCATAGACCGGGGTGCCTAGAATGGGACTATGGAGCCTTGAGGCACCCCAGTACAAGCTGGGGTGCCTTGATTTCAAGCTAGAATGTTGGAAAGGTCATGAAATGAGCTAAAAGGTATTGGGAAATACACAGGAAAGAAGAATCAAAAGATAAGAGAAAGGTGGCCAATGTTAGGTTGTGGAGCCTGTTTTCATGTACTATACACTAAGAGTACTGTACATTTTACACAGTTGCCTCACCGGGGTTCAGGGCCAGTAGCCCTCGATAGAAGGGGTTCAGGGGCGCAGCCTCTGATTTCCTTTTTTTGGCCTCGAAACAAAATTTTCTTGATATACAGGAAAATGTGCTTTTTTTAATCATATGGGCAAGATTTTCAACTGATAGTTTTATGGGACAGTTTTGGCCCATGATTTTGATACCCACAGGTTTTTAAAACTGCTTAAATTTTTTTTTACTTATGTGGTTTTGTGCATATGGTAGGGATAATGTAACATTGTAGATGTGTTTTGAATTTAGGTGTGAATTTTGTAGAGTTATTTGAGCATAGATCGAAACAGATTTGGCTAATGTATTGAGAGAGTGGTGGCTTGTAATAAAATATGAGCAAGTGATTCTTAGTGGATGTATCCCAAATTAGATGAACCATGTTAAATATTGTCTCTTTGTGTTGTGTTATTATTATTCTACACTTTTATTTCTGATCTGTAATATTTTATGTATATTAGTTTCTACTATTGCAATTATGTGAAGGATTATTCCACATACTTTATCCATTATTTCCTAACAATTGGTATCAGAGCCTGGTTTGGTTTGCTAAAGTGTTTAATTGTAAGGAAAGTTTTAGCTTGAGTGGGAGCTATGACAGATGATGGAAGATCAAGGGTTGATAAATTCAACAGGTAAAATTTTAGTCTTTGGAAGATGTAGATGGAAGATTACCTTTATCAGAAGGATCTTTATATTCCATTTTCTGAGAAGGTAAACAAACCCTCAAGCATGACGGATGTGAAAAGGGATTTTCTGGATAGGAAGGCACTTGGGATAATCCAGTCATGTCTTGCATCTTTGGTATTATTTAATGTTTCAAAGGAAAAGACTACAAAATAACTGATGGATGTATTAAGGAATTTGTATGAAGAACCCTTTGCCTCTATAAATATATTTTTAGTGAAAAAATTGCTTAATATGAAGATGTTTGAGAATGGTTTGGTAGTAGATAATTTAAATGATTTTAATACGGTTGTAAATATACTATCTAAAGTTACAATATAATTTGATGAAGAAGTTATGGATTTATTAATTATGTGCTCTTTACCTGAGCATTGGAATAACCTAATAATGGCGGTAAACAACTTGGTTCCATATAACTCAAAGTTGAAGTTTGTGGATTTTATAGGGGTGATTCTAAGTGAGAAAATGTGAAGAAAAATCTTCGGGGAATCTTCTACTTCAGGGAATGATATGACAATGGAAACTAGAGGGAGACAAAAGAATAGAGGAAGCCATAGAAAATTGAAAGATCGGGAAAGGTCAAAATCCAAAAGCAAGATAGTATGTTGGAACTTTAGAAAGTCTATGCATGCAAATAAGGACTATTGGGAGATTTGGAACAAGAAGAAACAACATGAAGAAAATGATAAAAATGTGGCAACAGGTAATGTATGTCAGGATGCTTTGATTCTTTCTGTGCACAATATTGTTGAATCTTGGGTTTTAGATTCGTGGGCTTCTTTCCATGCTACTCCACATAGGCATTATTTTGTTGATTATGTTTAAGGGTATTTTTGGCATGTTTTTCTTGTTGATGATGAGCCTTGCAGTATAGTTGGAAAAGGATCTGTTCAGGTTAAGATGCAGAATGGGAATACATGGCTATTGAAGGATGTCAGACATGTGCCTACTTTAAAATAAAATCTGATACTGGTGGGCTAGTTGGGAAGTGATGGTTGTATTGTGATATTTACAATGGACTCTTGGAAGGTTACCAAGGGTTCTCTTGTGGTGGCAAGAGGTAAGAAGGTTAAAACCTTGTATTTAACCACTTATAGCACTAATGTTTGTAATCTTGTGGCTTCAAAAATAGATACAACATTCTAGTACTATATGCTCGGTCATATGAGCCATAAGGGCATGAAGATCATACAGAAGTATTTTCCTAGATATACAGAAATAGTTTTAGAATTCTATGTGGACTACATATATGGGAAACAGAAGTGGGTAAGGTTTCTCAAGGTTGGACCTATAAAGAAAGAGAGTAAGTTAGAGTTGGTGAATTCTAATTTATGGGGGCCAGCTTAGGTATCATCTCTTGAGGGTTCAAGTTATTATGTTACTTTTATTGATGATGCAACAAGGAACTTTTGGGTTTATTGGAATAGAAACAAATTTTATGTAATTGACACTTTTGTTAAATGGAAAACCTTGGTAGAGAATGAAACATGTCTTGAGTTAAAATGTCTCAAGTTAGATAATGGAGGGGAGTATTACAACAATGAATTTAATGATTATTGTTCTAAGAATGGAATTCATAGGTAAAAGATAGTTCCAGGAACTTTGCAGTAGAATGGGGTGTCAAAAAGGATGAGTAGAATAATAATGGAACATGCTATGAGTATGAGGTTACATATAGGACTACCTCTTTCTTTTTGGGTAGAAATGGTTAGCATAGTTGTGTACTTGATAAACATAAGACCCTTAAGTTCCTTGGATGGAGGCATACTTGAGGAGGCTTGGTATGGTAAGATAGTTGATTATTCATTTCTTATACTCTTTTGATGTGAGGTGTTTTTCCATATAGATAAGGATGATATGACCAAGCTAGAGGATAAATTAGAAAAAAATGTACTTTCATTGGTTATGGTGGTGATGATTTCAGATATAAATGTTGGATTATTAAGGATGAGAAAATAATTCAATCTCGGGATGTGGTCTTTAATGAGAAAGTCGTGTATAAGAAACAATTGTAGGAAAATAGGGAAGAAACCAAGAAAGAATATGCAGCGGTAGAGGATCTTTCAGATGGGTAAGTGACACATGAATCAGTTCAGGAACTTCCTCAACAAGAACCCCAAAATCCTATATTAACGAGGTCTTCTAGGGTAAGAAGAGAACCTAAAAATTTTTCTCCTTCTCTTTATTATTTATTACTCACTGACAGTGGAGTACTTGAGAGCTTTGATGAATCAATGTAGGTAGATGTTAGGAAGAAGTGTGAGAAATCCATGGATGAGGAGCATCAGGATGTCATGGAGAACCAGACATGGGATTTGGTGAAGCTACCTAAAGGAAAAATATCATTACAGAACAAGTGGGTGTTCAGAGTCAAATATGGAGGAGGAAAGAAAAGATATAAGGTACGGTTTGTGGTTAGGGGGTTTGCACATAAAAAATGTATAGATGTTGATGATATTTTTTCTCCTGTAGTAAAACTGAATTCTATTAGAACTATTCTAGGAATAGTTTTAGAAGAATACTTGCACTTAGAACAACTTGATGTAAAGACTATATTATCCACCGTGATTTGGAGGAGGAACTATATATGCAACAACCAAAGGGCTATGAGGTAAAAGGTAAAGAGGAGATGGTGTGAAAACTGAAGAAGAACTTGTATGGCTTGAAACAAGCTTTGTGTCAATGATATAAGAAATTTGATAGCTTCATGATGGAGAAAGGTTATATTAGATGTTGCATGTATACAAATAAATTTGAGGATGGCAATTATATTATCCTGTGTCTGTATGTGGATGACATGTTTGTTGCAGGTAAAAACATGTAGGAAATAAAAGTACTCAAGAAGTAGCTAAGTGAATCCTTTGCTATGAAGGATTTTGGGGCAGCCAAAAAAATCCTTGGTATGAGGATATCTCGGGATAGGAAGGAACAAAAGATGACTTTATCTTAGGAAGAGTACATTAAGAAGGTCTTGGAGATGTTTAATATGCAAGATGCTAAACCGGTTGGGACTCCTTTAGCAGGCCATTTCAAGTTATAAAAGTAGTGTCCCAAGATAGAGAAGGAGAGAAACCAAATGTCCAAGGTACCATACTCATCAGTGGTTAGTAGTTTGATGTATGCCATGGTATGCACCAGGCCTGATATTTCGCATGTAGTCGGAGCGCTGAGTAGATTTATGAGTGATCCAGGTAGAGATCACTGACAGGTAGTAAAGTGGATCCTTCGGTATTTGAGAGGGACCATAGGGATGGTTTTGTGATACATTGGATTAGACACCAATTTGTATGGTTATGTAGATTCAAATATGGCTAGAGATGTAGACATCAGGAGGAGCATGACAAGTTATGTTTACACTATAGGTGGGACAACAGTGACTTGGATTTCACAATTATAGAAGCTGGTGGCTTTGTCAACCGCAGAGGTTGAGTATATTTCTACCAAAGAGGCAAGAAAAGAAATGATTTGGTTACAAAAATTACTTGAGGAGTTGGGGCATAAGTAGGAGGAAGGAAATTTGCATAGTGATAGTGAGAATGCTATACACCTAGCTAAGAACTCCTCTTTCCACTCTAGGAAAAAGTATATACAACTTAGGTACCATTTCATCAAGATAGCTTTGGAGGAAGAGAATTTGAAGCTGGAGAAGATTCATACCAGTCAAAATCCTGTAGACATGATGACCAAGGTGGTCACAAGGGAAAAACTAAAGCTATGTTCAGCTTTGGTTGGTCTTCACAGAAACTAGTGAATGGTTGAGAAGCTTGCTCAAAGGAAAACTAGTCTCCAAGTGGGATATTGTTAGGTTATGGAGGCTATTTTCATGTGTGAAAGTGTTAAAGACTCTACACTAAGAGTAATATACACTTTCCACAATTTTCTTACTAGGGTTCGGGGCCAGGCCCTGAGTAGGGGTCCGAGGGCAGAAACCCCCGGTATTAGGGGTTCAAGGGTGTAGCCCCTCAATTTTTTATTTTTTTAACCTCGAAATAAAATGTGCTTGATATATCAGGAAATGTTATTTTTTCTCATATGTGTAGGATTTTTGACCCATAGGTTTATGGGATGGTTTTGGCCCATGGTTTTGATACCCATAGGTTTGTAAAACTTCTTAAGTAGTTGTCTATTTATGTGGCTTTGTATATATGGTAGGGATAATGTAACATTGTACATGTGTTTTGAATTTGGGTGTGAATTATGTAGAGTTTGTTAAGCATAGTTCCAAACAGATTTGTGTAATGTATTGAGAGAGTAGTGGTTTGTAATAAAATATGAGCAAGTGATTCTTGATAGAAATCACCCAAATTACGTGAACCACATTAAATATTGTCTCCTTGTGTTGTGTTATTATTATTCTGCACTTTTATTGGAGATCTGTAATAATTTATGCATATTAGTTTCTACTGTTGCGATTCTATGAGGGATTATTACGCATATTTTATCCCTTATTTCCTAACAACCAAAATGTGGGATCGTCCAAAATGCTAATGCTTTATACGTTTGAGAATACTTCAAAATGAATAGTTATATGACTAGGATAAGTCCTGTCTAATGTGCAATATTTGTGTCTACACCCGACAATCAGCCTTTTGGGTCACTAGTGACATGAGAACTATCAGAGAGCTTTAGAGATTCACAAATGGTACACCTCATCATAGACTATGGTATAATGCTACATGAAACATGGTAAGGTGAAGAATATGGGCTAGGATCTAGCCATTAGGTTTCGATTACAATTCCTAGGGAAATATACTTCAAAAGAGCTACGGGTTTCACCAAAAATGATTAAGGGGAAATGATTCAATTCCATATCACACATTAATATCATATTATTAACCATATCAATGTGATAACTTGGCGTCATTGACATGCAATGTAAATGCTAAAAAAAATTATTTGATATTTTAAGCATGAAGGGAAATAGATGGAATCTAGAAGGGGAGAAGCATCGCTCAATCCTAAATTGACTTACCTCGCTATGACTGTCAGGCCTCAGGTAGACTTCACATGTGTGGATTTTAGGATCCCAGATTTGGACTGATGGTGCCAGCCTTGGGAATTGTAACGAATGAAGATATGTTCTACAGACTACAGGTACCCTAGGAGATCAAATAATGGGGCACCTGGAGATGCACCCTGAAGTCTGTAATAATGGGTGCTCTAATGTCATGTGAAGAAATCTTAGGTTCTGGCATCTGATAGTGTCGCAAGGTCTTCACATTAGTGCCTCAAGTTACATTCGCCAATGCCTAGTTGTGTCCCCTGAATATCTACCTATAAAACTGCCCATATAATGCATAAAATTCGCTATAAAAAAATAAAGATGACAAATGAAGGGGTCAGTTATGACGTTAGTTCCACCCCTATTCAATGGTGGACTTACGACTCACCGTGATTAGTACTACATTGCACAAGATTCAAATAAGTCATATCTCTGTCCCATTTTCTTCCTAGTGATGCCCTAGTTACAGTACTGATGATTTGCAGATAGTAGGGGGATTTTAACATAGATGTAAAATGTACAATGGTGGATGGAATAGAATTTTGAATAAAACCCTTTCCCCTTCCATGCTTAGCCTGTGAAGCATATGTGGAATGATATCACACATCAATGCAGTCCTTGGTGCCTGTAGTATGATAGCTTGAGCTCTATAGTAGTAGAATATATCATGCTTTTTAAGTCATAATGAGTATCCTCAATGTTCCTATATAGGGATAAACCCAAATGTGGAACACAATATCTGAAGCCACACTACTTCCTTGGTTGCATGAGTAAATGCCGATATAAGCTACTTAGGTGGAATGTAATAATTGCAAAAATTGTAAAGACTGATGCTCATCCAAACTTAATGCTCCATGAAACAAAATGTAAATGACTACCCACCGGGGCATCCATGCAAAAAGAGAATCTGGGGCACCCGAGTAACTTGCCAAAAAACAATGTAAAATCAGGTACCTTTCTATCCAGACGACTAAAGATGAAAAACAACAAAATACAAGATAGCTGAGACCTTCTGTAGAGACGATTTGAAAATCCTCTATAGAAAAATGAAAACTGTGTGAGATAAGTCCAATGATGATTTGACTAACTAATCGGCTTACATGTGCACTATCAGGATGAGCCATTAGTGAATACTTTTGTATATGTCAAGCTTCCCATCTGCACTAAAATAACAATACTTAGTGGTATACATGTAATAATATGTGCTATTGAGTTTTGTGGAACTGCACACAACTAATAGTTTATGACCAGCTGAGTAAAGGACATGTTGATAGGTTACATCTATACCATGCATGTGAGATAAATTGTTTTCCAAGAGGATATGAACATACTTTCTATGACTCAACCAAAGTTTCCTGTTGGCTCAAGTGCTTACATTATATGGTCCAGTAGCACTCAAAATGAGAACTCTTTAGCACTTAGATATTCATTGATGTTGTACTATTCAAATACATGATACAATTCCTACTTGTATACATCATTTTGTAAGATTTCCAAGTCAGGGAACATTTTCAATGGAATTATATTTAGCATTATCATGTATATTGTATCCTTGATCTGTGAAGTACCCCAAGAAAGGAAAAATTATCACTAAGTATGAGTGACAATTTTACGTAACACTGACTTAGTCATGTAACTGTATTGATTTCACACCCTTACTGATTGTTTCAAAAAATACATAGAATCATCTTCAGTTGTGTAGAGCAGAATCATTTTTAGCTTATGAAGCAGTGCAGAGCATCATAGTCTATACCATGTAGATTTGTTCTTCAGAGATTTACCATAAAGAGAATTAAATTATACTAGTAGAGGATCCATCTAGAATCTATCTCCCAATCATATGAAATTACCAAGACACCAAAATATGATATTATTAAATTCAATTTTGTAATACAGATAGAAGGGAGTCATGGACTCTCTTTTTCACCTAGAACTTGCAGGATCCAGTTTGTGACCAGTCGAACCTTGTCCTGAGTGAGAAATAAAGAATTTCCATACATGTCGTATTGTGTTTCCTTTTGTACACCCATTTATAGCCCACTAAATTTCTGGGAGAATGAATAAATTAACCATATCCTAAGTCTTATTAGGAGAAAGAAAAACAATTTATCTCCTCCTTTTTACAGGAGTAGTCCAGATAAAGATCACCAGAGTTTATTGACAGAGATGTCCTAGAGACAGTTAAAAAGAACTTACAACCCTTTTGGTGTGAAGAAGTATTTTCCATAGGTGAATGAAAGATTTGGTGTATTACCACCTCACTAGGTGAATCTTCTCACATACTTGAGAGACTCCTATAATCATAGATCATCATAGGAGTTATTAACATTCCATCATGGAATCTGTCATATGTAAAAAAATCCTCATATTGTGAGTTACATTACCCTGTGTCCGAAAAGAAACATCCTCTTCTCCATCATGGGAGAGTATAATTATCTTTGCATGGAAGTTAGATAGCACTCCCCTTATGATTGTGAATCAAGGTGAAAATTTTCAAGTTCCTATGAGCTATTGATACATTTTACCCCTTCATGCAGTACGTACATGATTTTCATGGAAGAGTTCTTATGTTTGAAAGAAGAGTATAGAAGCTAAATTCATCCCTTGAAGTTTGAGTGGAACTCTTTGATGTGCATGGATTCCCTTTAGAATAAAACAAAATTCCTGGTGGTCAAAAATATTTTCAATAGGGGAGGAGTTATCCAGAATCGTGATACCCATAGGTCATGGTGGTATACTTAACAATCCTTAAATTGTAGTTACATATGGAAGTCACTCAATCCTTATTTTATGATTTACTATGACACTTGTAAACGAGGTTCTTGTGCTTGGTTTGTTTGTTGGCATGAGTTTTTTACGACCTATCGAAGATTTACAAGTTCAATAGTTAAAAATTGAGAGTTTAAGCGTGCATGTTTTTGTTTTTATAGATGTTGGACTAGAGCCTTTCCAAGTGGACCAATGGGGTACTGACACATTGTAAAAATAATTTCAGAAAAAAATAAGTTTGGTTTTTCACTTCCAGTCTTCGATGGTAAAAACTCACCTCGGCCCATATTATTGGCCATGGTTGGTAACCCCAGTCCATCTAGTGGGGTCCAAATTTTTGTCAAGAGGGTTACGTGACCTCACCATTTGACATCATTTTTTTACCTGCACTTCCGAAAAATGCTCATATGTGACCGAATCTTACATTGTGCATTAGTTTGGATTAAGTGATCCATAGGGATCCAAAATGACTATATTTCATCAGATCAGTCAGCAACAAAGAAGGAAATATGAAGAAACGAGAGGTTCTATCTTTATGTTAATAGAACCGCCACTCTTTGCAGAGCGGACAGTTACACAACCTCCGACCAAACTAGGTGGTGCTCCTGTAACCACTGCCTATCCAAGGCAGAGGTCATGTGATCACCAGTCTGTATTGGGTGCCAGTCCTGATCACTTTTTGACAGAAAAATAAAATTCAAAATGAAATATTCCTAGAATTGGAAAGGTTGTCTGTGTCTCTTCTCCTCTATGATCTTTCCCATCCTCCAGTGCATGGGAGGACATGATAAAGGATATAAATACATGTAGGAAGGATATTGTTTGATTATCAGAAGCATGAGACTTCAAGTGAGAAAGTGTAAGAGTTCTAAAGTGATGTAATTGTGTTTGTAGAAGAAAGGAGTTTTGAGAACAGGGCAAGTTAAGAAATTGGGAGGAAGTGTGAGATATTATCTACTTCTCTTTCATCACTTATTATAAATTTTGTACTATCTTATATTTTGAATTGGACAATAAAGTAAAGTGGGAAGAAAGAGTCTGTTTCCCCTTCCCGACTAGTTTTTCTCCTCTCAGAGGTTTCCAGGATAAAAATCCTGTACGTATGTGTGTCATGAGTGTTATATTTTTTCCTCTTAGTGCAATTGTTGATTTCTAAGGAAAAATAAAATTCTTTCACTAGCTATCTCTGTCATTTTCTAATCGAAAGTAGAAAAAAACATTTAATTTTGATTCTATGAATGAATTCCAAAGCAGAGAGTTTATAGATTATTTTTGTATCATAGCTAACAAGTATCCCGGACTAGTGGTATTCATTCTTGGATTTGTATGACAGTGATGAGATCCAAAGGTGAAGAGGATTTACCTTGCTATCCAAATATTTATACAAGGAAGTGGAAACATAGATATTCAAGGACAAATGGAGGAAGAGAACTTGGGTCCGTAGAATCGTGATGCTGGAGACCATGATGGATAGGGTGTTTATAAGAAAAGAAGAACTTGCATATTTATAGAAGATGACTTCTATTAAGTAAGACTCTATGGACACAGTGGTTCGAGGCTTCAGCTGAAAATTTTGGCATAGGGAGGAGCCACCATGAGGAAGATTATGGGGAAGAGCATGAAGAAGAGACTTCAAATGTAAGAGAAAAGGTAAAATCTAATCACGCTCCTTTTAAAGTTGAGACGAAAGTTGAAACTAAAAGCTTTGAAGGACAAGTATATGTAGAGTTGCTTAATAAATGGTTAAAAAAATTAGAAGTCTACTTTAGTTTCCATAATGTCACTGAGGCACAGAGGATCACCTTTGCACATCTAAAAATGGAGGGTCACATGCTCTGGTTTGGTGGGAACCCCATCTAGCCACTTGTGAAAAGAAGAAACATCCTATTGTGAAATATTGGTAAGAATTTCAAGAATTACTTAGAGCTAACTTCTATCCTATTAGACAAAAGACTAAGCAAATTATTAAATGGTAGTATTTTAGACAAGGAAGTGGTCAAAGTGTGTAGGACTTGTTATCAACCAATTTTGACTTCGCAAAATTGTTTAAAATAATAAAAAAAATGAAAATTTTGAAAATTTTGAAGAATGTTAATTTGCGTGGTTCATTTCCCTCGTTGCGATTGTCTCATTTTTGTGATCGTTTCAGTCTTCGTTTTGTCCTTTTCGGGCAAGAACTCTTCCCGCCAGGCTTTAAAATGCGTTAAAATACATTAAAATTAATTAATTAATATTTTAATTAATTAATATGCTCAACATTGTAACATGATGAATGATTAATTTTTTAAGTAACTTTAAATTACTTTAAATCAAGTAAATATTAATTGAAAAGTTCATTAGAAAAAAACACAAAGCTGATGCCATTAAGAGTATAAAGCTTCCAACTGCCGGGAAGCCAGTAGGTGGCTTGTTAAGGCCCCCGGATATGCAAGCCTTTGAGGGAAATATTACAAAACAAACATTATTCCCGCACTGTGGAATTATAATAGCCAATTGCCAGGAGCTACGGACTGGCTAACGGGCAAAGTAAGTTCCCCAATTAATACTACATGGGGAAATTTATCAAAGATTGCTAATTTCTATGTTTTTAATTCTAATTGGCAATTGCCCGTTGCTTTAACATAATCCTCATAACTTCCTACATCAAACAACGTTGGAACAATTCAAGCGATGGTACTCATGCATTGATGTTCTATAGAGAGAAGCCACAACCAAGATCTAATAGCTGTCTAGTGCAGCCATGAGAGGGATGAACCGTCTGAGGAGTATCAATTTCTTATCTTTACATGGGTAAGTAGAGGAAGAGGACAGAACATTTTTAAAGCAGTTTTGAACACATGGTGGGGAGAGAAGACAACTTGGGGGCCATAAGTGCCAGTTTTAATGTATCATTTATTAATGCCTTGGGCCTGACAGGAAAGGACAATGAGATTTAAAAAATATGTTTACTGATATTTAATGTATCTATGATACCTGTTTTTGCAAGAGATAAGTGTGAGAGAAAATTGATTCCTTTATAGGAGACGCAAAAGGTCAAACGAGTGTGATGGCTACCCACTAGGGAAGTAGTTCTTTGGGGAGTATGAAAAGTTTGACCTTATGATATAATGCATACACATGGGCATAGGAGGCATCATAGCCATTTTATAGTCTTGTATTATAATTTTAGAATTTTACCTATATTGTTTTTCACAAATCCCAGTAAGAAGTTATTATTTTAAAGTGTCTAGTAATGAACTTGAAAATTTTGCATAAAGAAGATTCCAACGTCTACCAAACATTGTCAATAATCATGGCAATTTGAGGACAAGGATGATGTAGAGTGACTAACTACACAACATAAGTGGAAGGTGGGGCAACCTATGTTCTTATCTGTTTAGTATCAAGAAAGCAGGGAGACAATTCAGGATTGTAACCTTCAAGATGACCAATGTATCAAATTTCGAGTAGGTGAGATAATATATCAGTAATGTACCACAAAGTACCTGGGGAAGATTTAGCAACAAACATACTCATAAAGTGGGGACCTTACTGTGTAGGAAACGATGTAGGAGATAATAGCAACATGCTACATGTCATAGAGTGGGGATTTGATGTCATATCAGAATGGTTCATGAAGATAAAAATAGCTAAGTACTATATTCTGAGCATCTTGGGGGAGTCACTAAGTTGGTAATAGCATAATTGAATTCTGATGGATTTATGTCATACCTTACAAGCTTTAGTTTTATATAGTTTGCATCGAGTGTTTTACTCATTGTCATCATTTTTTTGTTTTTCAGTGAAAAGGTTTTATATTTTTTTATAGGTAGATGCCTTAAGAGTTGGAGGGTCTCTTGTCCCTTCGATTAATAATTCTACATTTTCAAAAGCCTACAGAAAAAATGTGGAGCATGCATATTCATCAAACCTAAGAACCTGGATTAGAGCATTACAGCTTATTCTTCTAAAACCATTGCAACAAACTGAAGTATCACAAATTTATTATACATAATGTAGCATACCGAGGCTTAACTCTCACTCCCACGTAGAAAAGGCATTAGATCCATAATGACTGCAGCTATCATCACAAGTGGAGGTGGCATGTTGCTTGCTTATTATCATAACCAAAAAAATTGCTTAATGACCCTTTATACCAAGTGTGTATACTATGCATTCAATGTGTCAATGAGAGAGGAGGGTGGCAATACCGGGTCAAGCTTTGACCACATTTTCCACTTTAGAATCTGTTAACTTTGATACCTGCTTCGAACCACATATTGCACTGCCATGTAATCGATGCCACTCTGGATTCACCTCCTAGTCAAGGCTTAATGACAAAATTCCCTGAATTATCGAGATGAAGGATAATAGATGTGTGGCTGGGCATGAAGATGATGTCATATTCCTCTAGCATTTTCCCCCTAGAAATGAATTCCATGCGAAGGTCATTGCTCTGAAACAATGATTTGGTTGAGTCCTGTTTTTGTATGAGTACAGTTATTGATTACTTGTAAATGGTCTCACAATTTGAGAAACTCTCATTTTAATAAGGTCAGGTCTTCATACCCTTCCATTGTGTACATCCCAACTCAGACGATATGGAAGGAGCATTCATTAATTAGGGATGTTCAGAGAAACTTGTCCCTGATTATGCAACTAGCACCAAAGTATTTTACGATTGACATGTGAGGTAATGTTGGTATCTAGCTTTATTTCTATTAGCTTTGATCCACGAGTAAGGAAGAATCTCATTTTGAGTTTGTTCGCCTGATACATTCTTCCAATAAGGAAGAGCTATGACTAACCCAGTTGTTCAAACAAAATATTGGATGGTAAACATCTTTTATGTATACTAGCAACTATGTACCCAGAGTGGATCTAATGATGAGCACCTTCTGGAAAAGTGAGAACATGGGGGTGGGCTCACAGGTACCATAATGTCCATCCGAGCGATCCGCATTTAGAGTGCATTATTGTATTCTGATTTGAGTCTACATTGGAGAAGTGCGACTGCCAAAATACCTTAAAGTGTCGATCTTTGACCACTTATTATTAGTCTTAATGGTGTCTATCGACATACTGAGGGCTAGAACTTGTGTCATAATTATCGCAAACATCAGGTCTTATAACTCACCAATAACCCAGACCTTCTCAACCCTACTTTGGAATGTACAATTATCAATATTATGGTAAAGCCAAAATATTCTTACTAAAATTAGTAATAAACATAAGTATTAATTGTGAGCAACGTTGTAACCAACACTATTTACTCTAGTCAACAATTTTACCATATATAGCATCTGAATGCAAAGTTGACTCAAGCTGAAATGTGTCATACAACACATTCTGATTCCATTTTCAACAAACTTAACGATTCATGTGATGAGAGTTAAGTGTAATAATGTGTGGGGATGGTGTAAATTTGACTATGAGATGTTGGCTGAAGCCTATGTATGAAGTGTCCCTGCTTAACGATTTAAATTTGCCTTCAAGTGTCTATGTATCAAGGGCATCCCCTTGAATTTTTCATACCTTTTTGTGGAACAGATTTAGTCGCACTAACAATTACCCACAAGATGAAGGCAACATGGTATTTTTTGTTTCAGATTCCTGGACATTATGATGTTCATGAGTAAAATAACCATTCCTCTTGTCACATAAATGAGAAGTTTGCATTGTCACGGTTGATTGATAAAAATGTCTCTTGGAATAACTATTTGACTCGACAAGAACCTTCAATTGTGTGCATGCTGACACACTGCAACCGAGTTTGTTTCCGAGATTGTTGTGAAATATGAGAACTCCACTTCATCATCATTTCAAACAAGGAAAATGTTATTTTTGGTGATTATTGGTGATGTTAAGTGAACCAATAAAATCATAGGCTGTGCAGTGAGATGGAACAAGTCAGGTTATTCAATTTGTAGAAAGTGTTTGCAAAGCTAGACAATGCTTTCAACTTCATCAAATCAATGTATAGTGCAAATAACTGGTTATATTCATTCATGGGGTGTTTGTTAAAGCCATGTTTTGTAATACCATTGGAGGTGAATTGCAATTTTGGCTCCTGGAAATCTTCTCAATGGTGAAAGATCAAAAGTTGGATTCTGATAAACCAAGAGTTTTGGCGTAAGTGACTACGGTCTTGGGAGGAAATGAATAATTCACCATGGAAAGGTACTCAGAGCATGTGGAGAATTATGTACTGATTGTGAATGTGAATACAAATGAAGAAAAGCTTTTTTCTCACACCAGGATATTGCTCAGACTGGAGGGGTGGATGAATTGCTCAAGTTTCAAGCTCGACACTCTTGTCATTTGGAGGATTACAGAGCACGGTCAATGAGTTCATTCCCGTATGACTGAGATGGGCGGACTCTTGGCCCAATAGATAAGGCACTAATCCTAGGAGTCTTGATCTAGGTGGCGCATTGCTGACTAGGATGTCTACATGTGCGTCCAAGTCATTTAAGTGGGGTCCACATGTGCCCATTTCTTTTTTTATGATTTTTCCTTAACATGAGTTTTTAGGACTTAAGTGGTTTCTATTTTTAGTCACTTTTTAAAAGTTGGTTGAAAAATCTCAAAGTCACTTAAGTGCCCTATTTAATGTGCATTTAAAACCCTAACTACTTTGTAACCAACTTTTGGGTTATAAAAGGAAGTCAGGGGCTCATTTGTAAGGGCAACTTTGAGAGAGGAAAAGAAAATACTTTTGTGCAAGCTTTGTTTCAGGAAGAAACTTTGTGTTCTTTGTGAAAAACATTTTGGAGTTAATGAAATACAAACTTTGTGTCTCATTCATTGTCTCTTGTAACATTTGATGTTCTTATGTCATTAGATGTTAGGTGTTTTAATCTTGCATGAAAATATTATCTTTGATCTCATTGTCAACATTATTAATCAGTTGTTCTAGTTCACAGTGATCAGGCTCTGATTATCTACTGGCTCATGTGTGTTCCCTTTTACACATTCTTGTTTGGCTAACTCAAACTCCGTTTTATTTGTGTTGCTCATTCATCCTTCTTCTTCATGCAATATTAGGCTTTGTTTTTACCTAACTCTTGTATGTTACTTTCAGTTCATCCCATGTCCACTCCTTTCCTTCATTCCATTCCATCTCAAAATTCATTCACTTTTCTTTCCATTGATGTTCCAAAACACCCCCCACATACAATTTTGAATGTATAGATGTAAATACAATTTTGGTTTTCAATAAAGGCAGCCTCACCTTTATTAAGGAGGGACTTTGTTCCCACACTGTTGCATGTCATTTGCATGCGTGCAAATCCATATGCTAATAGGACTATACTACGGAGTTTTGAAGGCAGGCTATGTTGCTGAATATAGACTTGGAGGACGAGGATATTCTGACTAAGTACTTAGGAGGACTTCACACTCACCTTTGAAGAAAATTCATCTCCACGAAGCCCAAAGATCTCAATGAGGTGTGTGTGCAAGAATACTATATAGATGATGAAAAGAAGCAAGGATAAGAAGAGCCAAGGGAAAAGTAGTCGAAAAATCAATAGAATAAAGAACATGGGAAAACAAGTAACAAATGTAAGTGGAAAGGGAAAGGTAAATAAGCTGCCACTACTTTAAATAATTTTAAAGATCCCAAGAATTTTTATAAGAACTATGATATCAATGGTCATATTGACGCAACATGTTGGAAGTTGCATTGCACAGTTACATCCAAAGAACCGAACCAAGGACTCAAAGAAGTCCATGAATTTGCTGGAAAGTCACTTGTCTAAGGGGAGGTAGAAATCAAAGATGACTTTGATGTAGACAAGAGGCTTGGATGAACGACCACCAATATGGACAACCAAGAAGAGGAGATGGGTAGACTATTCCAGATAAAAATCTAGATCAAGAGAACTAAGGTAAATGCTTTGGTTAATATCGGTTCTTTGCTATCTAACTTGATTTCTGAAGCAGTTGTAAAGAAGCTTGGTCTTGAGACTGGGGTATGAGCATCCACACCATAAGTCCTTTGGGTTGGGTGAATACAAGGGTGTTGAAATTTAGGTAACAAAAATATGTAAGGTCAAGTTTGGGATAAATTCTAAGTATATTGATGTATTGGAAGCTGATGTTATTACACTTAATGCTTTTGATGTTATTTTTCTAAGATTTTCCTTACTTAGAGGATATATCAATAAGGAGATGTATATATTTATGAGAAGGGAAACATTATATTGTTGGGTAAAGAAACTATTGATGCACACTGACCACAAACGGGCTCTCCAGTATTTGCAAGTACATGGGTCTACTATGGTGCAGTGCTAGGCAAGGCACTACAAGTGGATGGGATTCCTTCAGGTAGTTCCATATTAGAGATCAAGTACTTAAGTTAAAGGATAGCACAAGATTTGGTAGCAAACATGTTGTCTAGACCGCCTACTATCTAGAAGAAAATATCTAGTTTGGCCACTATTCTCTCAATTATGCTCAAGACAAGAAGGAAGCCTTACAGATGAGGCATACTGCTCAAGATGGGAATTTTGGGGTGACATATCAGCAGTTGCTAGAGTCCTCTATAGGGGCTGAAAAGACAGGTATTGTATAGATTGTTATCTCAAAGATGGAGCTGCTCTACCGAAGTGGGGCAAGCTTTGAGTGCCAAAGGAACTACTAGGCTTCTAGGGTGTGATAAGGGTCAGCACATCACCATCGAAAGTTAGCAGGACTATTTTGGTGTTGGTAAAGAACCATGGCCCACTTGCATAATGTGTATGTACTACCATGATTTCAACAATATCACCATAAAGAACATATCTCCAATTCCCCATATAGATGTAAACTCTTGTTGACCAGCTTTAGCAAGCCTAATTAATCAAGAAGGAAGATCTTATAGTCATGCCTTATCACCAAGTCCCTAGACTCGACCTTGAGGAGGATATCTCTATGGATTTTGTAGGACTGCCTATGTCTAAGACATGATCATGATTATCCATATGTTCTTGTTAGATAGATTCCAGTAAAATGTGTTCTAATGGCAATGTACCTAAGACAGTAAAAGCAGAGTGAGGCATGCTGAATTGTGGGATTTGCATAGATGTCATGGGTGCATTATTGGTAACACCACATGAGAGGACCATCTAACTTGTTTGCATGGCAGAGTCTTCCAAGTTCTCAAGGGGAAGTTTTAGATTACTTTGTAATGGGACAGAGATGTGACACCAAGTTACAAAGAAACACTGGCCTTCCATCCCTAGACAGATGGGGCAAATGGAGGTGGTGAACAGGACTTTGGTATAGCTAATTACGAGGATACAATAGCAAATATCTGCGGACTTGGGATGTAATGTCACCCTTCTTGGTGACATTGTTGAACATTGAAGCCACTTGAAGACCCTCAACCCATTCTCTCTTCTCATGGGTTTGAGGATATGAGCTTGAAAATGGTCCTAAGATGTCTATTGTCTGGGATTTTGTAACCGCAATTGGCATGCACTTGCGCTACACAGGAGTGGCTCTCTTAAGTTAGTTAAATGGTTTTGCACATAGGATAGTTGTTTTTATTATTTAATTAAAAATAATAAAATGCATATAGTCTTAGTTAAATTACAAGACTTTAGTTATAATAAGAGTTCTATGCTTTTCCCTCCAATTTGTAGAAAGGTCGGTCTTTTTGAAGTATTGCACCCCTTAGACTGCTATAAAAGTGTAGTGTTGCATTTCCTTTAGTGAGGTAAACCTGTATGATTGAACATTTTGAAACTTTTACTTCCATAGCTCGGAGGATATGGGAGTGTATGCCTTAGCTCTTGCATATGTGCTGGTCTCATTGTAAGTTAAAAGTTGGAATCATTATTTTTTGGTTAAAGAAGATATTGAAGACTCCATTGTTCTCTTCATTGTGTTCTCTTGTGTTGAGTGTGTTTATGCATGGTTTATCCATTCTAAGTTTTGGCGACTTGGCACTACAAAGGGTTTGGCGCATTTGTTCAAGAGTAAAATCTGGTGCATCAGATATGTGAAGGGTAGTAAAGTACTTTGGTGATTGTTATTGCTGGTGCAATTTATTTAGGCCACCTAGCAACTAGGATTGGGGTTTATTTTATCATAGTTTTGGTGTCACTATGTGCTAGATCTATCAATCTGTTCACGAAGGATGATTACATTAGAGGCATGATGCCAAAGGACAGATACTTTTGGGTGGCATGTTCAGAAGTTGCTAGTCCCAATGAGCTAGAATTAGGATTTCTATGATTTATTCTAACCCTAGCCACTTGAAATCAGATTTCTGGAGCTGCTCTAATGATGGGGCAAGGCATTGTAATGCTCTAAAGATATTCAGACTTCATATTGATGCAGTGGAAAACCCTAAAGTTCTAGTTTATTTTGCAATTTATTTCAGTGGAAAAACATTCGAGTATTGGATGAGTTAGGAATTTTAGAATACTTATAAAGCTATCCTGCAAGCTATCTGGCCCTATTATGCAATTAATATTTATTTCAGATCTGCAGTTTATACGTGGTCACTATAATACTTAGATTTGGTTGCAGACAAGCCTAAGAGGAATAAGCAGAAAATAATTGCATAATGTCTTTGCCAGTTGATTTGATGCCCTAAATGTGTTGAGTCGACCTTCCTTTTAGGGAAAAATTAGGAATTTTGTGTATTGTGCGAAATCTCATTTTTGACCATGATTATTCATTCATATTTTTGTGGCCCATAAATCCAAAGTTTGAAGATGTGTTTTGCTTATGGCAATGTAAACGGGACAATAATTTTGGACATGATTGCAGCAGTATGGGGTCTGATTATTAATGTATGGGTGCATTTCAGCTTGTCTAAAAATCTTATTTGAATGTGTCTTAAATTCCATTCTGTTTTCTTGGGGAAGTCTATCCCACCACCTTGCGGGACTAGTTCCATACCCCATTTGGGTATCGAGGAATAGCTGACATTGGGATATTCCATCTACAAAAAGATTGACAGCACAAAGGTGTTTATCCATTCTTTGCTTGATCAATTGATAAGTACTTCTCCATTTTCTAAATTGTCCTAAGAGGGGACATTACATGGGATGATTTCTTAGCCTACATTTAACATTCCTACAACAAGGCAGTACACACATCCACTATGCAGTCACCTTTTGAAGCATGCCTGGGATATCTACCTACCAATCCACTGGACAATAGTAGGTTGAACAACACGAAGAAGGAGGAGATACGATGATTCAGAAGGTGACTAGAGCAGTGAAGTTCGTTGAGAGGATCTAGTAAATCCATCTCAAGGTGAAAGAACAATTGAGAGAAATATCAAGCCAAGTACAAGGCTAGTCATGATCAACATCAATAGAGAGCACAAACTTCATGTTAGAGACAAGAGTTTGGCTTTACTTAAGCAAGGAAAGACTACAAGGTCAAGAAAGGAAACTCGAGCCACTACGGTATGGACCCTTCACTATACTAGGAGCAAGTTTCAGAAAACGCCTTTCAGACTTGATTTGCCACACATTCATGCGGATGTACTCAGTAGTAAATTGTGAGAACGTGCACCTATATGAGCCATCCATGCTTGATGAAGAAGAAGAATGTATAGTTGCTACCTTCCATAGAAGATTGCGTCTTAGATTCACGAGGCGAAGTTGAAGGAGGATGTAGTGCTGCAACTAGAAGGTTAGAAAGACAAGGAGAGGTACGCATTGGAAACTTGGGAGGTTGGACTCAAGGGGAAGACACCAAAACAAGCCCGATGGTACTCAAAGGAGAAAGTGAGGGAATTATTCCCTCATATACTCCCCCACTAATATTTTGTGGGACCAAAATCCTCCTAAGTAGGGGAGGTGTAAAAATGACTCTACTTCATCAGATTAACCAGTAAAAAAGAAGGAAAATGAAGAAACAAAGGTTATGTATATATGTTAACAAAACCACCACTTTGTGTAGAGTGGCAGTTACAGAAGTACTGCCCAACCAGGGTGGCAGTCCTATAACCTCCATCTAGCTAGGGTGATGGTCCTGTGACTACCAGTTTGCATTGGGTAGCGGTCCTATCACTTTCAGATAGAAAATAATATTTGAAACGAATAGTCCCAGAATAGGAAAGGTTGTCTATGTCTCTTCACCTCCATGACATTTCCCATCCTCCAGTGCACGAGAGGACATGAGAAAGGCTATAAATAAATGTAGGAAGGAGAGTTTGATCATCAAAAGTAAGAGACTTTATGGGAGTAAGTGTAAGAATTATAAAGTGTTGGAATTGAGTTTGTATAAGAAAGATTTTGAGAACAGAGAAGTCTAGTAGTTGGGAGGAAGTGTGAGACATTGTTAATTTCCTTTCTCACTTATTATAAAGTTTGTATCTCTTATATTTTGAATTGGACAATAAAGCAAAGAGGGAAGAAAGAGTTATTTTCCCATCTTGACTAGTTTTCCTCCTCTTGAGGTTTTCAGGATAAAAAACCTTGGCGTATGTGTGTGTGTTAATTATTTTCTCTTGCAAATTTCAGGTGTATGGCATAAACAATTCAATCACTAGCTCAACTATCATTTTCTATTTGAAATTAGAACAACAATATAATTGTGGGTTTGTGAACGAATTCCAAAGTAGATAGTTTACATATCATTAAACGATATTCTACATTGAATGAGCCCCTGGTGTTTTTTCCCTTCTTGTGCATTCCTTGTATTGGATGAGATCCTAAATTGATTTTTTGATTCTCTTTTGTTGTGCATTTGCATTGGCTCGTCTTTAAGCTTGCATTTCTCCTACTGTGCATTGGATTTAGGGTTTCCCATGCTCACATCCATCTTGCACATTGCTTCACGTGCTCAAGCTTTGGATCCCATCTCCTGATTTGCGTTCCTCGCCTGCTAAGAAATATCGTTTGGTAGTGTAGACACAAAATCACACACTTTAGGTAACTATATATTCCTAATTGCATACTATTAGTCATATGATTCCTAAGTAAGAAAATACTAATTAACCCATGTCTTTGGGCACCTTTCTTTTCTTTCTGTTGCCACTTTTGGTCTTGCATAATTACTTTGTCAGTTTGATTTTTTATACCTCGGCAATTATCATCCTAGACACCAGCACTCAACCGGGACATGAGTGCCAGACGCCCTTGTCCCCTCTAGGTGCCCTTGACCTCAGTATACTTTTTTCACACTTTTTAGGTCCTTTCTAGCCATTTGAGCATCTCATATTTTTGGTAGTTGACATTTTCAGGGTTAATTATGAAATTCAAGCAAAATAATCATATAAATATAAAGTTATGTGATCATAATAAAGGACCAAGCACTAAGCATTAACTATCACCGCCTAAGGTTACATCCATCAAACATCTAAGATCTCCATTATATAATCTAACACCATCCAAGGGATACAAAGGGTGGCTATTTTTCATACATTTCATAGGAGGTATGTTCATTTGATTCCATGCACACATCTATTTTATGTCTTTACATCTAGCTTACTTCTTTTCTATTAAGTGTGACACACACAAGATCCACGTAGGGCACAATTCCACACATACACACACACATAACTACCGTGGGTTTGAAATGTAGTGCAAAAATTAGTCATAAGATCACCATTATGATAGTTGAGGATAGTTTTACCCATCATTCTACATCCTTTTTTAGGATTTGATGTCTCTTTGAGGGTTTTGCAGGTCTTTTCTTCATTACAGGTTTCCAACGACTTTGACAATCATTGTGCGACCTCATGACGACTAAAGGTGAACAAAAGTGAATACCTCACAACCACTTAGAGGAGGTTTTCTAAGCATTTCCGTAGACATAGACACCCAAAATTAGGTCTAGGGAGCCCGTAGTCGCCCCTATTCCTATCCAGGCACGCAAGTCCAAGAAGATCATAATCTTGCACACTTTTCTGAGGCTCTGTGTGATACTTCTCCCTCCCTGTTCATCTGGTCATCACTCTAACATATTCCAGGAATAATTGTGAAACAACTAAGCCATCTTACCTCTTCTTTGCACTTAGGGTTTCATATATTTTTGGTTAGCTTGATTGAGTTAATTTTAAAATTAATTATTTATTCATTTACTGCTACAATAGCAATCAAATTAAGCATATATTTCCATATTTAGCTTAATCATTTTGGTGAACCTGATATTCAAATCCACCTTATCCTTATACTCTTATCACAATGACTCAATCTTATAGTGAATTCACGGAATCCCACCTTAATGATCATATTATTGAGCAACTGTAGGACCTAGAATTGCTTTTATTCACTGATCATGAGGAAGACACCAACCTTGCGGAGCTTAATGCTTCCAACACTATTCTCACCTCCATTGTAACTCAACCACCTGGTTCCACTTTTCCACCCATTTCTACTGTCCCTGTTTCTATCTTTACTCCCAATAACCACTTCACTCCACCTCTTGTTTCTCACACATGGAAATTTTATTCCATTGGCACTTAAGATTTAGCCTCTCTTTATCAGGACCTTTAATCACAAAATCATCAATTACAACAAGATACTTCTCATGTGTCTTCATCTTTGGATTCTACTTTATTACTGCACACTCCATTTGTATCCACCATTTCCGCTTACTTTCTTCCTCCTAACTTCTTCACCCCCAAGCTTCCCATTTTTAATGGGCAAGGTGACCCACAAGAGTATCTTTGATCATTCCATCTAGCTTGTCTAGATTTTACGAATGATCACATTCTTCTAACTAAGATCTTTCCTCTCAATCACCATAATTATGTGATGCGTTGGTTCTATGACCTTCCTGTCCACTTGGTAACAAATTTAACGCATCTATTTGATGATTTTATTACTCATTTTCTATCAATATAGGCTCTAAGATCTCATATGCCTGGCTTACACAACTTAAACAAGGATCTAATGAACATCTAGTGGATTATGTCTTACGATATAAAAACAACTAGCTAATATGTCTAATGTGCTTGCAGACTCTAAGATTTAAGACTTATTCATTCAAATTTTATTACCACCTCATTAGGAGAGTGTTCTATTTGAAACATATCCATCATTTGATCAAATGTGTCACACTTTCAAGCTACGCAAAACTAAAATCCTATCTATAAGCAAGATTAAGTATCAGGAACAAGCTTAAAATTCTACGTGCTTTCAAAATAAATCAATTTTCAACCCAAGCATGAAACCTACTAAAGCTAAGGTCATTGTCAATGCTTTCTCTAACACCAATGGTAACCACCTAAGTGTACATATAAACATTTGACAATTTCTCCACATCTTATATTACAACAACTTCTTGAGAGAAATATTATTACATTTCCTCCTTCGCTCAACTTGGATCCATCTCGTCCTAAAGGTCAAAACTACAATGAGAAATTTTAATGTGACTATCATTAATGTGTTAGACATTCTACATATAGGTGTTTCAAACTTCACACTATCATCCAAGATTCTTATCGATAATAAAAAACTCGAGCTTCAAGAGCCTACGGCTTTTGTACCCCTCATTGAAAATCACAAGCTCAAAATATTCAACAACCCTCTTCCCAAGCATGACGAATAAACAACCGAACCCTCAGAAAACCATACATATCACATAGTTCTTCCTCCTTCATTGGGGGATCTTGATTTCCTAGTTGTTCATACTGACATTTCTCCACCAATTATTTCTTTCTCTGATCATGATCATCATGTTGCATTCTCTTCTTATCACTTACACATTATTGCTTATATCGTATCCATTTCTATCAATAAAACTAAATTTGATCCACCGTGGCCCATCAACACATGTTCCATTGCACTCCTTGTTATTGGCTATCCTCTATTACAAATTTCATATCCAATTTTCAACTCATATGGTGTTGTTCAACTCCCAGTCACTGTCGACCTTCTCACTATGTTTGTGAATTTTCTTGTGGCACCATCACTCGAAGGGTGTGACATGTTCTTAGGTCTCACACTGCTCCAAAAAACTCAAGCTATCATTTCCACAAATCATTTATGCTTGAAATTAATTCACAAAAACCAAGTCATCTCTATCAAGGGTGTTCCACTATCTACTCCATGGCTGCATCCTCCTCTTGAGGCTGATATTACATTAGATTAACTAAAATAGAAATATTCTAGTATAATCTAATGTTATAGGAGTAGTACAATAACTGAAGAAATGAATTAATAAAATATTGGAATACACCCAAGCAAAATAAGGTAGAAAATATTAAATCCTAATGTGCAAGAAGGGTTAAGAGAAGCCTAAGATGATTCGATGATGTCATGGGACTGTGTCGAAGTGTAGAATAGGTAAAAAAGAGGAGGAAATGACCACACAAAAGCTTGAGAAAACACAAATCTGAGCTATCTGACTGGATTGGGGCACCTGGAAAGGGATAAGGGCACCCTGGTTTGCAGAAATGGCTAGAAAACCTCTTTTGAGGTGTCATTGGATGTTTACCTGTGTTCAATTCCTGTCACACTAATGTCATTGAATTGCACTAGATGTCATTGTGAACATGAGATGGAAGATTCACCTGTAAAACCCCAAACAAAACATCAAAACCCTAAAAAAATATGCATATGAAGGGGTTAGACTGTCTTCAGTGGCCACAATATTGGACTTACTAACTGGGAACTACACTACATCTCAGACCCAATATAGTTCTCGGTGTGTGTGTGTGTGTGTGTGTGTGTGTGTGTGTGTGTGTGTGTGTGTGTGTGTGTGTGTGTGTGTGTGTGTGTGTGTGTGTAATTGTACCCTAGGTTGCTCTTGTGCCAGTCGCACTTTGTGAAGTCATGAGAAAATAACTAGATGTAGAATATAGTAAATGTGTACATGGAAACAATAGAATCCCCTCCTATGAAGTGTCTTGTATATGAAATAGCCTTATGTGCTTTGTGATGGAGCTAGATGGATGTAAATGTAGCTTTAGATGCCTTTGATTGATGCAACTCTAGATGGTGATAATAGATGTTTAGTGCTTGGTCCCTCATTATGGTCACATAACTTTAGATTTATATGGTTTTCTTATTCTAATTTTGTAATTAACCCTGAAAAGGCTGACCACCAAAAATATAGAAAGCTCAAATGGATAGAAAGTTCCTAAATGGTGAGAGTAAAGTGTAAAGAGGATCAAGGTGCCCCAAATGGGACCAAGGTGCCTGGGGAGCCCCAATCCTGGTTGGGCGCCCCAGTCAGGAATAAGAAAATTGTAGAATGACAATATAGATTGGGAAAGTGTAGGTGTAAGATTTAAAATATGACAACAAGCAATGTAAAAATGGCCAGAGACATGGGTTAATTATTACTCTTTTCACTTAAGAACCATATGAATAGTAATATTAGATCGAGACTAAATAATGACTCAAAGTGCATGATTTTCTGTCTACAACATCAACTAGAGCATCTAGGTCCTCATGGCTTCTAAAAAATAAAGCACAAATTGCTCCTATCTTGCCTATTCACACACAATCTCATTGGTCTACTAGTCCATCACATTAGTCTAGATCCATCACTAGGACAACTCCTTCATCTCTACATACTTCACCACCTTCTTTCACCCAACATAGGTGTCCATCACCTTCACACTCTACTCCACGTAGGTTTCCATCACCTCCGCACTCTACTTCACATAGGTGTCTATCGTCTCCGCATTCTGTTTCACATAGGTCTCCATAACCTCCACACTTTTTTACATAACTATACCCACCGTAGGCTCATTGCTCGTATGCATATAGGCTTCATTCACTTGGAAATGATATATCTCATATACCACCACTCCTAGAGCATTATCACACACATTTATCTCCACAAGCATCAAGTGGTCAACTTTCACTTTTATCGGATAACATACTTATCATCCCACACTTGGGGGGCTCACAACTATTTCTCCCCCTAACATAGACAAGTGTCTTATACTCACATCATTTCACATATAGAATTTAACATATACCATGTACATCTTAACACATTCAAGTATAATCATTCCCCAATAATGCACTCATGTTCTTATAGTTCTTACATGAATGTTGAGGGATCTGTTACAATAAGAACCTCACCACAACTCTGCACTACACATTATTTTGATATATTTATCTAGTGTACACTATCATATCACTTCCTGATGATGCACTCTCGTGATTTGGTTCACACTTGAATGTTGACGGCATACTATACACATGAACCTCACACACTACACTATACACTACACTACACACTACATACTTCACACATCACGTGCTCATCTCCTTCTCACAACATCTATTGCACATTATATAGACTACACAGTCTACACATTCATGATATATCTTTTTGACATATACTTTCAGATGTTGCAATAATTACCCTATGATACACTCTATTTCCTCTGTCTATACTCAACTAGTGAGGATTTACATTTCAAATGTACCTCATCACATTCACGCATTCAATCACTCAATCAATCATTCAATCAATCACTCACACACTTACACTCTATGCTTTGCACTTTCACGATCACATCTTTTTCGTATAAACAATTCAAACCATATCCCGATGACACACTCTCGTTTACGCTTCATTCTTGAATGATGAGGGTCATATACAAATGAACCTAACTTGATGCATACCCATCCACTCGAGAGGTTCTTAGATCCTATTATCCACAGTGCATTCCATTCCATCTCATCCAAAACATACTGCATATCTTTGTTGCATTTACTCTTTCTTATTTCTTCTTACATGTTCACTTTATTACACATGCTAGATAGATACTTTTTATGTCATTATCTTTATAATACACACATGTACATTCAATTTCCTTTCTAGTTGTGATCGCAGATTATAAATATCTATTACACACAACATGGATGTTTAACACAGTACCTATTACCAGTCCCACAATGGCTCCTAGGGGCATCCACTTCTGTACACTATTGGTGCTATTGTTTCATTTTTCATAGCACCTTAATTTATTGTCTTATACACATTTTGACATACTTTTAATATTTATAACATGTTAACGGGTGCTTCATGTGCAACCTTTGTTATGAAGGACTATTTGCTTCCAAGGTTGTCTGTTACATTGTTTATCATTGTTTTCTCTTCGTATGATCTTGTTTGTGGGATTTTCCCTTTGCCTTGTGTGCAAACTATCTGCTTTTGGCTTCATCGGCCTTGGTTGTCTTGCGACACCATGAGTGGTGTCCCATGTTTGCAACCCACTTCTCACAGTCTACATTGTCTTCTTGCGTGTTTACATTATCTTCTCGTGTCTTAGCTTACACATTGTGTTCTATATGCGTGTTTGTCTTTTCTTGTACTAAAAATTTTCTCCTAGCCACTTTTTTTGTGTGTTCCTTGGTTTATACAAGCACATTCCCTTCCCCCTGCAGGGCACAATTTCAGCACAACGGTCAGTCTTCCTTTTGGGCCATATACTCATTCAATGATGTTGCATACATCCTAAAGGAGGGGGAATCATTTGGGTGAATCAGTCACCCCATACAATGTTATACAATCACAGTTCATCACAACACAACACCGATACAAGACAATAATTAGTATTAGAAAGGGCTCAAAATTAGACTTGGATCCTTAGCACAACATAAACACTAGTGCCTAGACTAAGACAGTAGTGCCTGGGTGCCCCTGACCCTTCCTAGATGCCTATGACCAGGGGCAATTACAGAGTATTTTGTAGTTCAACATAGTCTACATAACTCCACACAACAACTTTTAGAGGGCACATAGTCCTTAACACTCGACATGCATGCACTACACACTTTCGCATGTGATCAAAATATATGAATTTTACACACCATCTACATTGGTGTTATACATTGCGGTAAGAAATTAAAGGTTGGAGGATAACACCAGAATTTCATCCCTATACTTCTTCCATGGCTTGGTGTGAGATCACCCCAAAATCTCATGGTTGACCCAACTGGCATGAGATCACCTGAAAAACTCGTTCTTCTACAAAATATTCAGGATCCTTTCTACACCCTTTTTCTCATCATGGACTAGGTGCACATGTTCCTTTTTCATTTTTTGTTTTTTACATACTTTACTTACATAATATTTACATATTTTGATCATATACATGCATATTTGAATACTCGTTTGTTCTTCTCTTTTGTAGGTTTATCCTTATGGAAGTGGTAATCACATCACACCATCAACATCGACATTGACAACATGCACATCATGACATCTACACATTCATTTCCACCTTATGGTCATTTTCATCATCACTTTTTGCACTTTCTCCTCCTTAGCATCCACGTTTCACACTTTTATCACTCCACACTTTGTCTTGTCCCTTGACACGCTTTCATGATCAATCTACATGGTTGTCAGGTATGCATATATTATCTACTGTATGTTATCAAACATTCGCTCAACAATATAAAGTGGGGGAAAATGTAGACACAAAATCACAAACTTTGGGTAACTACTTAGTCCTGATTGCATACTACTATTCATATGATTCCTAAGTAAGAAAAATACTAAATAACCCATGTATTTGACCACCTTTCTTTGATTTTTGTTGCCACTTTTGGTCTTGCACGCTTAGTTTGATTTTTTATACTGTGACATTTATCATCATGGACAACAACACCCAACCGGGATGCTAGTTCCTGGTACCCTCATCCCCTTTGGGAACCCTTGACCTCATTATAATTTATTCACACTTTTCGGGTCCTTTCTAGTTGTTTGATCATCTTATATTTTTGGTAGTAGGATTTTTTGGAGTTAATTACGAAATTAAAAAAAGGAAACATATAAATATAAAGTTATGTGATCATAATAAAGGACCAACACTAAGCATTAGTTATCACCACCCAAGGTTGCATCCATCAAACATCTAAGATCTTCATTACATACATCTAGCACCATCCAAGGGACACAAGGGCTGGTTATTTTGCATACAGTTCATAAGAGGGAAGTTAATTCTATTCCATGAACACTTTTAATAAATTTATTTACATCTAGCTTACTTTCTCTCTATCAAGTGTGAAACGAACAAAATCCACCTAAGGAACAATTCCACACGCACACACATAGAAATACATTGGCTCTGAGATGTAGTGCAATGCTCAGTCGTAAGATCACCATTGTTACAGCTGAGGATAGTCTAACCCCTCATTTTGCATCTTTCTTTTTTAGGATTTGATGTGTCTTTGAGGGTTTTTATGTCATTTTTTCATTACAAGTTTCCAATGACTTCAACGATCATTGAGAACAAAGGTGAACAACAATGAATACCTCATGAATACTCCGAGGAGTTTTTTTTAGAATTTTCACAGACATAGGCACCCAAAATCAGGTCTAGGGCACCCGCAGGTGCCCCTATCCCTATCCAAGCATCCCAATTCAGGAAGATCATCAGCTTGCACACTTTTTTGAGGCTCTGTGTGATGTTTCTCCCTCTTTTTTCATCCAATCAGCACTTTGTCATAGTCCATATTTCACTGTGAACGCGCTAAGGATTTTCTCATCCTATTTGTAACTAGTGTTTCACATTTTATTGCTTAGTTGCTCAAGTTAATTTATGTACTTATTTATTCATTTATTTACAATTACAATAGAAATCAGATTAGGCCTAAAATTCACATTTAGCTTAATCATTTTGGTGAGCCTACGTTCGAATACTCTTGGATCCTTCTTGTTCTTCCATCATGGCTCATAAGGTCTCTCAAGTCTCTTTTCTTCATTTGCTTCAAATGCACCCATCTTGTAAAGATGCTCTCCACAAAACCCTAGAAACTATGTATTTTCCTATCAACATGTTGCCTACTCAATTTAATGTTATCTTCGATTGTATTTTTGATGACTCTCTTGGTTCTAATTCCAATCAATATATTTGCAAATCCATTCAAGCTCTTCATTCATTATTTCAAGATAAATTTTAGGCTATGGAATCCATGATTACATCTCTTAAATCTGAAATCCAACAAATTACGGATGCTTCTCAAGCTCACGCTAGTTCTTCTTTGCATCCTCATTCTATTTATTATACATGTGCTCATATTAATGAACCTAAAATATTTCCACTCCCCGCGCCTCTCAAGTTTGAAATCAATGCTAAGAAATAAGACATTCTTCCAAAACTCATAACTCATTAATTAATCAGTTTTCCATATACTCATTGCTATCCTCCTTATCGGCTTGCAAAATATCAAGGTCTTCCATATTGCAATTATCCTTAAATCAATGGGCATAATGATAATGATTTATATGATTTAAAATGAAGAATCAAACATCTTGAGCATCAATGTTTTATCTAATTCACTGCATAACATTCAGTTACATAGTCCTCTCCACTGGTTACATCTCTATAGGTTCCTAAATATGATTCATTTATGTCAAATGAGCATCAATTCATTACTTATACTTTTTCTTCTTCCATCACTCAAGTGCTACCTATGAAATATCCTCGAGTCAAACAACCACCTCTCAAAATTAGTCTCACTCCCCCTCCTCTCAAGGCATCTATGACATTATCAAGTCAACCTAAGAAACCTCCTTTAAAAATCATTCCACCTTTTTCTCCTATAAAGTCTTCTGCAACATCATCAATCCCACATAAGCTATAACCAATCACTTTTGTTAAGGAAACTAATCTTACTGGTGATAAGGACACATGTAAAATCCTGCCACCATCGCATGGCCCTACTGTTGCTTCAACCTACCATTGTGTTGGCCCTCACTCTTATCATGATACAGACAATGCTCTCCCATAATGGCATGGTACCTCTCGCATCGCTACATAAATATCCATCATTCACAGACTTAGGGGAAACACAATTATTTACCCCCTCTACAGATGACCCACGTCTTATTATCTCATCACTTCATAGGCAACATACACATATTGATACATGCTTGTATCATCATTACCCTATGATGCACTCTAGTTCCTTGATCCATACTTGACTACTGAGGGTATACATATCAAATGGACCTCATCAACCTAAACACGTTTAATCATACACTTGCTCATTCTATTACACACTTTTGATCTACGTGTTACAATTTGGTGATCATATATTTTTAGTACATACATTTCAAACCATTTCCCGATGACACACTCTCATGCTTCGGTTCACACTTGACTGTCAAGGGAATACTATATACATGAAACTTACACACCATGCACTACACATCACACTACCTACCACATTACACATAATCTTATTTCTTACACATATTCGTCACCACCAACGCACATATGACACCTTCTACATACTCAACATGCAAACAATACATATTTATCATGTTTATTCATAAATACAAACTCAACACTACAAACAACACATACTCTCCTCGCATCTTTAACACAACATAAAACACACTTGAAAAATTTATACCATCCTTCAAACTTAGTGATTTCAAGATATATCTCTCCTAAAAATCTCACAACGTGCATACTTTACATCATATGGCACATATCTCTTGCGTACAATCAACATAGACATATTATACAATATACACATCCCCAACACACTACATACTCAACACTTTCACATGTGAAACAACCTACTATATGTATGACATATTCACCATACATTATACACTCAATGTGTTCAAAATCAATCTCATACATAAGAAACACATTCACGACATCTTTCTCTCATGCACAAACAACATAATACAACACACATATGTATTACACAATCAACGTGACACACTCTAGTTCCATGGTCCATACTCGACTTCTAAGGGTCTACATCTCAAATGGACCTCATCAACTCATGTGTTTAATTATAAACTCACTCATTCAGTTATAAACTTACACTCGACATGTTACGCTTTGACGATCACATCTTTCTCATACACACCATTCGAACCATTTCCTGATGACACACTCTTGTTTACAGTCCATTCTTGACTACTAAAGGTGCATAAATAAATGAAACTCATCACATACATACACATCCACTCGAGGGGCACACTGATCCTATCATTGACATTGCATTCCATTCTGTCTCATACACATCATACTACATATCTTGGTTATAGTTAGTCTTGCTTACATTTAATTGTTACATGCACATCTTATTACACATGCTAGATAGATATCTTATATGTCATTATATTTATCATACACACATGCGTGTTCACTTACCTTTATAGTTTTGATCACATATTATATAGATCTATTACGTGCAACACTGATTCTTGGCACAATACCTATTACCAATCCCACAGAGAATCCTGGGGCATCCACTTTCATACATTACAAGTGTTATTGTTTCATAACACATTAATTTATCAAATTATACACACATTGACATACTTTTTATCTTTCTAACATGCTAACGGGTGCTTCATGTGCAACATTTGTTTTATTGGTCTATTTTTTCCATGGTTATCTGTTACATTACTTGTCATTGTTTTCTCTTTGTATTTGTCTGCTGGTTTATCCCTTTGTCTTGTGTGCACATTATATACTTTTGGATTCATTGGCCTCGATTGTATTGTGACATCATGAGTGGTGTCTTATGTTTTCATCTCACTTTTTGCGGTCTAAATTGTCTTTTTGATGATAACTTTACATTGTATTCTTGCACCTTAACTTACATATTGTGTACATTTTTGTTTACTACATGTTTGTTTATCTTTTATTGTACTAACACTTATCTCCCATGATACTATTTCTTATGCATGTGCCTTGGTTTCTACTAAGCACATTCCCTCCCTCTATAGGGCACAATGTCAGCACATCGGTCAGTCCTCTTTTGATCCACATACTCCTTCAACGATGTCACATGTACCCCAAATGACGAGGGCATCATTTGGGTGATCATTCACCTAATACAATAGTCTACAATCATTACACAACACAAAAAATTACTAGTACAACACCGTTTTAAGTTTCAAAGGCTTAGAATTAGACTTGGGTCCTTAGCATATCACATCCCTTCCTAGATGCCTATAACTAGGGGAATTTACACATCATTTTGGTAGTTCAACACAGTCTACAAAACTCCACACATCGTATTTCATAGGGTATATAGTACTTAAAAATTTCACATTGGATTGAATTGTTCAAATTTTGCACACCATATGCAATGGTGGCCTACATTTTAGGAAGCAGTTAAAGGTTGGAGGATAACACTAAAATTTTCTCCCAACACTTCTTATATGATTCCTGTGAGATTGACCCGAAAAACTCATGTTATGGTATCAAACTTTATCAACATCATAGGCTTTCTACACTCAGTCTCCTCATCATGGATAGGTGATACATGTTCCTTTTTCATGATTTGCATTTTACATGCTTCTTTACCCATCTTTTATTACACATATACATTCATATTTGACTACTTGTTTATTCTTCTCTTTTTCAGGTATGTACGTATGGGAAGCAATAGTCAACTTTTCATCAAATATTATAAAATAAAACAATAAACATTCAACATCAATCAATAAGCACATCATTGAAATATTACAAATGCATTTCTTCCCTAGGTTCATTTTCATCACCACTTTTTTCACTTTTTCCTGGTCTTAGCATCCATATTTCACACTTTTATCACTCCATGTGTTTGTCTTGTCCCTCGACATGCTTTCATCATCAATCTACATGGTTATCATATGTATGCATCTCTTATCCTACTTTATCTTATCAAAGAATTTCCACTCACCAACATAAAGTAGGGGAAAATGTAGACACAAAATCACACACTTTGGGTAATTATCTAGTCCTGATTACATACTAATTTTCATATGATTCCTGAGTGAGAAAATTACTAATTAACCGATTGTCTTTGGCCACCTTTCTTTCTTTTATGTTTCACTTTTTGGTCTTACACCCTTACTTGCTTGAGTCTTGAATTTTTATACTTCATCATTTATCATCTTGGACACCAACAGCCAAGCCAAGATGCCAACGCCCGGTGCCCTCATCCCCTCTAGGTGCCCATGACCCTATTGTACATTGGTCACGTATTTTGGGTCCTTTCTATCCATTTGAACATCTCATCCTTTTGGCATTCGGTATTTTCATGGTTAATTACAAATTTCAAGAAAAAGAATTGTATAAATATAAAGTTATGTGATCATAATAAGGAACTAAACACTAAGAATTAGTTATCACCACCTAAGGTTTCATCCATCAAGAATCTAAGAGCTCTATTGCATCCATCTAACACCATCCAAGGGACACAAGGGTTGGTTATTCTGCATACACTTCATAGGAGGGAAATTCATTATATTCCATGTACACATCTATTGCATTTCTTTACATCTAGTTACTTTACTCGCTATTAAGTGTAACATGAACAAGAACCACCTAGGGAACGATTACGCACACACACACATAGAACTACATTGGGTTTGAGATGTAGTGCAAGCACTCAGTTGTAAGTTCACCATTGTGACATCTGAGGACAAATCTGACCCCTCATTCTGTATCTTTATTTTTTAGGATTTGATGTCTATTTGAGGGTTTTACAGGTTCATTTATTCATTTTAGGTTTCCAAAAACTTGAGACGATCATTGTGTGACTTCATAGTGACCAAAGGAAAACAACAACAAACACCTCATGACCACTCAGGAGGTTTTACTGAGAATTTTCACAGATTGAGGCACCCAGATTCAGGCCTAGGGCACTCTAGGTGCCCCATCTAGGTATATCATCAACTCACACACTTTTCTGAGGCTTTGTGCAACATTTCTACCTCTCTGTTCATCCAGTCAACACTTTGGCACTATCTATATTTTACTACAAACCAACTAAGTCTTTTCTCATCCTCTTTGCAACTAGGGTTTCACATTTTATTACTTAGTTGTTTGGGTTAACTTTTGTAATTATTTATTAATTTATTTACTGATACAATAACAATCAGATTAGGAATAAAATTCACATTTAGCTTAATCACCTTCACCTATGTAATCCTTCATAACTAAGTAGTATTACCACATATTGGCATTCAAGAACTTCTTCTATTGTTTAGTCTTCTATGTCTCCATAAAGTATACTAGCCTTGAATTCTTACAAGTCTTATTTTTATGAATAACTTACGATCTTCTATGGGAATCTAAACACATATTCAAATACCCCTTATTTAGTTCTTACTCTCCACCAAATTTTATAACCTAAAACCTAGTACAAATTCTCCAGCTCACCTGTCACATTTGTAATTAGGTATCTTTAAGGTCTAATAACTGAATTTTATGGAAAATAAACCATCACATGTGTTAAATCACTCCCAAATTCCAAAATATAGTTGAACATATTTAGCAGGTCCTACAGATCCAATTTTATTCTTTACAGGGTCTTTAAACTCTTGAAGCATCATATTTTAGTAAAACCCTAGGTAGGATTTTACACAGGTAGAGAGGAGAAAACTTAAGGTTTTTCGACTCAATTTCACTTTCAAAGCTTATAATATTACATATAGGGTTTACACAGACTTATTACACCTTTAGGAGCTCATTTTAGTTTATAATACCCTTTACAATGTTTACCAAGTTACATTTACTAGTCAAGAAAAAGGAGACATGCACTTACACATTATCTCTATTCCAAACATCCATAGGGTTCTCTCTTACTTATAATAGAAAATTTTCACCATTCCTTAGTACTCCAAACTCACAAACTAGGAGTATATGGCTTAATATATTAATTTATTTTCTCAAAATGAAATCCAACTCTGTTACACTGCCTACCTACAAAACTTTCATTTCCTAAGGAATTTTTCCTTGAAAACATTCTTAATGTTCTCAAACATCATGTAAAAGGTTCTTATTACCATTTCCCATTCTACGAAGGATATTTACCTCATGAACATCCTCGAATATCTTAACATAACCAGTCTTAGACCTATAAAATGATTGTATTCATCCACACTAAGTATGTATATAGTATCCAATGGTTATGAAATACCTTATACTCTTTATTCCTTATTGACATGATTAAAATTCCATTTCCCTTTGTAGAAACCCGCATACATTATACAATCTGTACAGTCACACCGAATCAACAAAACACATATTTTACCTTGTCAACAAGAGAACTTGCACAATATCTACTATATTCTAATCTAGCAAAGACAAATCTTAGCATTCTATAATTGTTACCATCAAAATATCAGTACTTTAGCATTAGTCAAGGCATACACATCATAAGAAAATCAAGACAAAATTTCTCCTTCATATACCATTCACATATTAAAAAATTATTAAAACTTTTTTCAACAATTATCTATAATACAAGATAATCCATGAGCTCTTATAGATTACTGAGAATTTTGAGTCATTCACACTTATTTTTCACCTCTATCCATGCTCTCTCTACCCCATCTTGCTTCTTCCATTCAAATAATTTTATTCATAAGCAAAAATGGAGGTAACTACAACAAGTTTGAACCCTAACCATGGTAAGAGGTGACCACAACCAAAGATAAACCTACTTAGGTGAAAACACCTTTATTACATCACATGAAACCATTTATACCCCTTTACATCATTATACATTTTCACACTTGACATTAAACCTCACAATTTAAACTTATAAATTCAAATATTCAAAAGGTGCATATTTGAGGGAAAACCCAAAATCATCCCATAACATCCATGGAGGGACCCAAGAAGGTTGGAAAACATACAAAAACACCAAAAATACCTGCCTAGATCTATTTCAAACCAAAACTATTTGAAAACCAAAATTGTGTTATGTACAAGCTGATGCTCTTGCATCAAAAACCCTAAATTATCCAACCACATGGAAACCATCTCCGCATGCAAGTGCTAAAAGTTGAAGTCGAGGTCGGTTAATTTTTATTTCTTCATTTTTTAAAACTTATTTTAAATATAAACTTCTTTTGAAGGATTTATAGCACATGCGCTTGGAACAATGGCTAGGAAAAGTGATCTCCAAACATAGAGTCACATATTCAAATCCACTCCCCACTATGCATTGGTTTTATATGTTTTCAAAACTCAAAACATTGTAAGTACTTTGTTAAAATAAAATTACACCACACATAAAGTGTGAAAATGAAGGCTCTTTGAAATCTAGTGGTGCTTTTTAAGGCCTTCCTCCCTAGGACAAGGTTGTGGGGTTGAGCCCCACCGTTATATCACACTTTAAGATACTTCTATGTATCAGTATCGCTGAGCAATATTTAAACTAGAAGTTGCTAGAACCTCGGGGGGTGTAAGGGTACACCACTGAAACCTATTAGTTTTATTTTGTGGCATAATGTGTGCAGTATGACATGCAACCCTAGTCGAATGTAATGGCAAGATGCTTTAGTGTGTTGCAGTGTAATTGTGACTGTAATAAAAAACCGAGACATTGTAAACTTACAAAAGAGACCATTAGGCCCTAATAAATGTTTTTTTTTCATTTTTTCAATAAAAAATTTAAAAATTCACATTTTCAAACAAAGGGGGTTATAAAAAAGAGGACAAAGAGCCAATACATTTTTTGCTCGAATTTTGATTTTTCAAGAAAGGGAACGTTTTTAATTATATTACATTGTGGACTATTGAGTCATTGAGAAGGGAGCTTGTTTTTTGTGACACTCTTCCACAATGGATGGAAATGCTCTCAAATTTTTTCTCCTAGATTCCCAACTCCTATGAGGTGACAACTACATGGCATGAAATACCAAAATTAAGACTCAACTTGAATTTTAAGACATGTGGAATGTGATACAAGACTCTAACCAGGACCTGAAAATGATGCAAATAGTCAAAGGTATTTTGCATCGATCTAATCAGAAGTTGATTTATCATCCGTTTTGGAGTCTCAAATGAAGTGAAACACACATTTGAGATGGAAAACATCCAATAAGCATGGGAACAAATTAAGTGCATTCTATGGAGGCTTAAAAATAAAACACACCATCTACACTTTCAATCATCCTGTACAGTCTCAAAATTGAAAGTGGCAAAAATTGATGCCTTTCTATTGTGTGTGTAACATTAACAATATTCTCCCTCAAGTATGGAAGTGGAAAAAAAAAAATGACTTCTCTTTTTTCCAATTGCCTTGAGAGCACTTCCTGCCTCTTGGATCTTCATGACCACATTGAAAGCGCACATGTTTAAAATAGAAATTTTTAAAAGTTTGGTAACCATGTTTCAATAATTAAGCCCCTGCACACAACAAATAAGAAAATAAAAAAGTCTATCTTATTATAAAAAATGGAAAAGACCATTCCATTCCCTAGAAGCAAAGAATAAAAAAGGGGGGAAAATAACAAAAAGTGTTTGATATTTGTGCAAGGAGAGGCCATACATTAAAATATTATTGGATAAAAATGTTCTAATAAATGATCATCGAGTGTAAAATAAGTGGAATACAACCATATCATCAGTGACAACCAAAATAATAAATAAGGGATAACTTGGATGATGAGATTTCCATACACATTGCCTAATCAAATGAATAAGTCCATGTCTAAAAATGTTATCTGGTACATTGATTTGAGATCTATCCAACACATGACTAGAAGTAGGACTAGTTTCTTCTCGTTGGATATACCCCACCAAAACCATGTTTCACTAGGATGAATATCATATTATGTTCAAGGTTTTGTAGTGTTCTTTACCCTCTTGACGCTAATTATAAAATTAATATATTTTTATATGTCCCCGGTTCAACAAAAAATATGTTATCAGTCAGTTAACTTCTACACGAAATTAAAAAAGAATTTGACTGTACTAGTGTGTCCCCACTTGTGGCCATAAATATTTTAAATCTGATGTAAAATAGTTAAAAAATACTATAAAAAATTTTAAAAAATCAGGTAAATTCTGGATGCCCTGCACCTTGGCATTTATCGCCTCTTAAAATTCATGTTGGGGTCATTTTATATGTTCCTTGGTACATGTTTGTTTGTACAGACATAGTTTGCTGAAAGTAAAAAAACTCAAAAAAGTTGGGACACAGTTATATGCTTTGACCCTATTAAAGGAAGAAAGAAAATATGTTTGATTAGAGATCAAAATAGAAACTAATTTTTTTGCAATAGCTCCCAATATGGGATGTACGTTTCAACTTGATTTTGTATAGAGAGGCAATCAAGCACTTGTGGCAAAATATACCTCCTCAACATAGTTGTGGCATCAAAGACTTGGCCATGTTAATATTCTAATCTAGCAAAAGAACCAAAATCTTGCATTCTAAATGTACCATCAAAAATACAAGTACTTTAGCCATTAGTCAAGGCAACACATCATAAGAAAATCAAGACAAAATTTCTCCTTCATATACCATTCACATATTAAAAAATTATTAAAACTTTTTTCAACAATTATCTATAATACAAGATAATCCATGATCTCTTATAGATTACTGAGCCTTTTGAGTCATTCACACTTATTTTTCACCTCTATCCATGCTCTCTCTACCCCATCTTGCTTCTTCCATTCAAATAATTTTATTCATAAGCAAAAATGGAGGTAACTACAACAAGTTTGAACCCTAACCATGGTAAGAGGTGACCACACCAAAGATAAACCTACTTAGGTGAAAACACCTTTATTACATCACATGAAACCATTTATACCCCTTTACATCATTATACATTTTCACACTTGACATTAAACCTCACAATTTAAACTTATAAATTCAAATATTCAAAAGGTGCATATTTGAGGGAAAACCCAAAATCATCCCATAACATCCATGGAGGGACCCAAGAAGGTTGGAAAACATACAAAAACACCAAAAATACCTGCCTAGATCTATTTCAAACCAAAACTATTTGAAAACCAAAATTGTGTTATGTACAAGCTGATGCTCTTGCATCAAAAACCCTAAATTATCCAACCACATGGAAACCATCTCCGCATGCAAGTGCTAAAAGTTGAAGTCGAGGTCAGTTAATTTTTATTTCTTCATTTTTTTAAACTTATTTTAAATATAAACTTCTTTTGAAGGATTTATAGCACATGCGCTTGGAACAATGGCTAGGAAAAGTGATCTCCAAACATAGAGTCACATATTCAAATCCACTCCCCACTATGCATTGGTTTTATATGTTTTCAAAACTCAAAACATTGTAAGTACTTTGTTAAAATAAAATTACACCACACATAAAGTGTGAAAATGAAGGCTCTTTGAAATCTAGTGGTGCTTTTTAAGGCCTTCCTCCCTAGGACAAGGTTGTGGGGTTGAGCCCCACCAATATCCCTTTAAACCATTATTATTTTTAGGCTAAAAAACATTCATCTAAAAATTGGTAGAACTTCCAATATAAAGACCCACTAAACCTATTAGGATAACCTCTAAATAATTTAGAAGAAAAAAACCCTATTTGGGGTGGAAAAGTTTTATTTTTTATTTTTTGTAATTTAATAAAAAACCGAGACATTGTAAACTTACAAAAGAGACCATTAGGCCCTAATAAATGTTTTTTTTTCATTTTTTCAATAAAAAATTTAAAAATTCACATTTTCAAACAAAGGGGGTTATAAAAAAGAGGACAAAGAGCCAATACATTTTTTTCCCCGAATTTTGATTTTTCAAGAAAGGGAACGTTTTTAATTATATTACATTGTGGACTATTGAGTCATTGAGAAGGGAGCTTGTTTTTTTGTGACACTCTTCCACAATGGATGGAAATGCTCTCAAATTTTTTCTCCTAGATTCCCAACTCCTATGAGGTGACAACTACATGGCATGAAATACCAAAATTAAGACTCAACTTGAATTTTAAGACATGTGGAATGTGATTAAAAGAACTCTAACATGACCTGAAAATGATGCAAATAGTCAAAGGTAGTTTGATCGATCTAATCAGAAGTTGAATTTAATCATCCTGTTTGGAGTCTCAAATGAAGTGAAACCACACATTTGAGATGAAAAAACATCCAAATAAGCATGGGACAAATTAAGTGCATTCTATGAGGCTTAAAATAGAAACACCATTCTACACTTTCAAAATCATCTGTACAGTCTCAAAAATTGAAAAGTGGAAAAAAATTGATGCCTTTCTATGGTGTGTTGTAACATTACAATATTCTCCCCAAGTATTGGAAGTGGAAAAAAAAAAATGACTCTCTTTTTCCAATTGCCTTGAGAGCACTTCCTGCCTTATTGGATCTTCATGACCACATTGAAAGCCACATGTTAAAAATAGAATTTTTAAAAGTTGGTAAACATGTTACAATAAGTTAAGCCCCTGCACACAACAAAAGAAGAAGAATAAAAAAGTCTATCTTATTATAAAAAATGGAAAAGACCATTCCATTCCTAGAAGCAAAGAAATAAAAAAGGGGGAAAATAACAAAAAAGTGTTTGATTTGTGCAAGGAAAGGCCATACATTAAAATATTATTGGTATAAATGTTCTATAAAGGATCATCGAGTGAAAATAAGTTGAATAACCAACAATATCATCAGTGACACCAAAATAATAAATAAGGGATAACTTGGATGATGGAGATTTCATACACATTGCCTAATCAAATGAATAAGTCATGTCTGAAAATGTTATCTGGTACATTGATTTGAGATCTACCCAACACATGACTAGAAGTAAGGACTAGTTCTTCTCGTTGAGATATACACCCACCAAAAACCATGTTTCACTAGGTAATGATATATCATATTATGTTCAAGGTATTGTAAGTGATTCTTTACCTCTTGAAACGCATAATTATAAAATTTAATATATTTTATATGTCCCCGGTTCAACAAAAAATATGTTATCAGTCAGTTAACTTCTAGAACGAAATTTAAAAAATGAATTTGACTGTACTAGTGTGTCCCACTTTGTGGCCATAAATATTTTAAAATCTGACTAGTAAATAAATAGTTAAAAAATACTATAAAATTTTTAAAAATCAGGTAAATTCTGGATGCCCTGCACCTTGGTATTTATAGCCTCTTAAAAATTCATGTTTGGTCATTTTATATGTGCTTGGTCATGTTTTGGTTGTCAGACATAGTTTGCTGAAAGTACAAAAACTACAAAAAAGTGGGACACAGTTATATGCTTTGACCCTATAAAGGAAGAAAGAAAATATGTTTGATTAGAGATCAAAATAGAAACTAATTTTTTTGCAATAGCTCCCAATATGGGATGTACGTTTCAACTTGATTTTGTATAGAGAGGCAATCAAGCACTTGTGGCAAAATATACCTCCTCAACATAGTTGTGGCATCAAAGACTTGGCCATGTTAGTTTCATACATCTTGACACACTCCATTGATATGATATGGTGAGAGGACTACCATATTTCAATAAGGACATATACAAGTTCCAACATTACTTAGTAGGAAAACAACATCGAGCACCATTCTAGAAGAGTACTTTTAAAGCTCCAGGTAAGCTTGATATAGTGCATTCCGATATTTTACAGACTTGTGATACCTATTCAAGCTAGATGTAAATATTTTATGCTCTTTGTTGATTATTTTCATGAAGATGTGGATTTACTGTCTTCTTACTAAATATGAAGCTTTTGATTATCTTAAGAAATTCAAAGCTACAATTGAAACAAAATCTGGTCTCAAAATAAAATCTTTTCCCTCAAGTTGAGGGGATGTAGACCAACAAAAAGTTGAAATATTCCTTAGAAACTCATGGAATTATTTGACAAATGCATCCTACACATACAACAAAACAAAATTTTATTCTAGAGAGGATAATTAATATTGTCATAGAGATGGTGTGATGTATGATCAATGAATTAGGCCTCAAGAAGAAATTTTGTGTTTAAGAAATGAAAACTATAATATATGTGATAAATAGGGTTCCCATTATTTCTCTTGATGGGGTAACACCACAAAAAGCATGGTCAAGGAGAAATTCATTTATTGCACATCTCAAAGTTTTTGGAAGAAAAACAAGCATGCACATTTCCAAGAAGAGAACAAAACTTGATATAAATACTGAAAAATACATCTTCTTAGGGTACAATGAAGAAGATAATAGTTCTAGACTAATGGATCCAAAAACCAAAAGAGTCTACACAATAAAGTATGTTGATTTATTTGAGAATAAATAAGTGGAGGCTTCTTCCACAAGCTCACTTGATGATCAAATCAACCTTTTGGAAAAAAATGATGATATTCCCTCTAATGAAGATAGTGATGATTGTGATGATTTGATAGGACCAATACCCTCAAGAATAAATCAATGTATTCCTAAATGGTATACTAATGTGATACAAGATTCCAAATTGGATGATCTCCTAGACACATACTCACTTAGAATAGAATTCACAGTAAGACTCGAGATGAGGTAATTTTTTCCTTAATGAATATTGTTGTTGAATTTGTTGATTCCTCTATAGTTTATGAATCCATTCAATCCAAACCATGTAAATATGCCATGGATGTTGAGTATTAGTATGTGATGAAAAATAATACATTGAAATGTGTTGATCTTCCACTAGGGAAGAAATCCATTGGATGCATATGGATATTCAAGATGAAGTACAAAGTAGATGGAAATATTGAAAAGCATAATGTGAGGCTGGTAGTGAAGGAATATACTCATAAACAAGACATTGACTATGAGGATAATTTTGATCCCATAAATAAGATTAAAACTATCAAGATGATGTTTTCTCTAGCTTCATAATTTGGTTGGAAAATCCACCAAATGGATGTGAAAAGTGAATTTATCAATGTATATTTTTAGGAAGAGGTCTACTTGACTCAACCATGATGTTTTTTGGAACCTGTAAAGGAAGAAAAGGTATGTAGACTCATAAAATATGTGTATGGTCTCAAATAGGCCTACCAGGATTGGTACATCAAGATAGATGGGAATATCATTCATCATGGATTCTAGATGAATCCTTATGAACCCAATCTAGAGGGGATATTTTGATTTTTTTTTTTTTATGTCGATGATCTAGTCATCACTGGTATTTTAGTGAAGATGATTGATGCCATTAAGAAATATCTTAATCAATTTTTTGACATGAATGATCTCAGGATATTGCACCATTGTCTCATCTTGGAAGTATGGAAAAATAGAATCACGTCTTTGTATCTTAGATGAAATATGCTAAGACTATGCTTGAGAAGTTTTAGATGATGGACTATAATCTAATTATCAAACCTATGGAGTCAAGACTTCAATTGTCTCATACATATCAATTACCACAAGTGAATGAAATTCTCTATCGAAAGTTGATCAGGAGTCTCATTTACTTGACTTACATTAGGATAGAAATTAGCCATGTTATTAGCTACCTTTTGCGGTTTATATAGGAACCAAGAGTATGTCATTGAAAATAAACATAGTGAATTTTGAGGTACATCAAAGGAACAATAGATTTTGGCCTAGAATACAAGAAGAATGACCAGTTCTTATTAACAGAATATTGATACTCAAATCATGCATATTATCGATGAAAAAAATACACTTATCTATATGTATTCTTTTTGGGATTCGATCCAATGTCATGGGGAAGTAAGAAACAAAACTTTGTTTCTCGATATTTCACAAAATCCAAATATTACATTATAGGAGGAGCTATGTGTGAAGCGATATGGCTATGTCACATACATGAGGGACTAGGAATACCACAAGAGAAAGCTACCATATTGTATGTCGACAATGATGGTGTTATAAAACTTGTTTACAATCTAATATTTCATGAGAGGATGAAACACATTGAGGTATAGGCACATTTCATTTGTGAACATGTTTTATGACATAACATCCAATTCCAACATATCCCAATAAATCAACAACATGTAGATATTATCATAAATTCATTTGCATGGGATAAATTTGAAAAATTCAGGTAAATTATTTCCTATTCACTTGAAACCATACAAAATTAAGGGGGAATGTTGGAGAATTACCTATAATAATTAGTTAATTACTAAATTTAATATGTTAGTTTCAATTTATCTTTAGTTTTTATTATTTGCATATTATAGTTTATTGGAATAAAAAACATGTTATTCCCGAATGTGTCTTTTTGGAAGCATATTGGGTTGTTCACCCATATGAACCACATTTGGTTAAGGAAAGTTGTGTAATTCCTATATACATTACAACCCCTTACCTTCCATATACTTGATTTCATTTAATATCAATAGAGATATTAAACATACACCTAATTCAACCATTTCAAAAGTCCCCAAAACACTCAAGTCATGTGCTTTTAGGAACAAAATTTTTGCAAAACACTTAAGTGATATGATTTTGGAACCAAAATTTCCTATAACACTTAAGCAATGTTCTCTTAGGAACAAAAGTACATAAAAAGGGTGGGCTTAGGAGAGGTTTTGAGGATAAAATTTATAATTTATTAGTTTGGGAACAAAAGTGCATAAATTGTAGTCACTCAAGTGCATGGATGGCCTCATAATGAATTCTAAGAACAAAATGTTCCTAAGATGAAGTCGTGGAACAAAATTAACTTATGCATTATTAAAAATTGCAAGAAGAACTCAAAGTGTATGCAAGGTAGACTTGTATTGCATTGTGGGACCTGATGAAGTGCAGTATGCACTTGTGTATGAAAGGTTTAACTCTTTACAAGTTAAAGGAAAGTTATAAGGAAAAATAAATATGAGAAACAAGACAAAGTCATACATTTAATACCAACATAATGAAATTCTATAGATGTAATATTTTTCTATTATGAGAATCATAAAGAGAGAACGCATGTCGATTTTTTTTTGAAAAATGAGAATAAAAAATTTACATGATAACAACTCACTCTTATTAGGGACATGAATTAGATTGGGAGAAGGATAAACATGACATAACTCCCACTCTAGACTCACTTTTGTGTTTAATTACTAGTTTCTTATCCATTGGGAAACGAATTCAGGATAAACATAATTATCCAAGGGATATCTCTCATCATTGCTACATTTATTAAAAACACACATGAAAACATATAATGAAATAGAAAGGGAAACAAGTCAAAAATGGGGAAACTATATACAAGGGGAAGGAGGGGAATACATAAATTTATAAAAATCAAAACTTAAATGGTAACAAAACTAGTATCATTAAATGTTGTTTAACATGCAATATAACTCATAAATATGTTGGTGTGTGCATTTTCCACATCATGTGGTGAATCATCTCACTTAGGTGAGGTCATGGGTCTTAGGTGTCGTAGGGGTTATGACAGGTTTAGATTCCATCATACGCATTAGTGCGTCAATGTGCATCAGTGCATCATATGGGAGTTATTCTATTTCAGGATTGTAACTCTCCTTCTCCACTTGAGGAGGTATGATTACTTGCACTGGGGGTTACACAACACCCCTATTTGTATCCCTTCATTTTTTTAGACCTATGAGAGATGGTGAATGATATTTTCCCCTTTCCTTTCTTTGCATGCACAGTTTCATGGTTGATGCTCGCTCCCCCATGGAACCTCGTCATGTTGCCAAAGTGAAACTCAATTGATGTTCACATTATCCCACAGAACCTCATGTTGTCACGTTTTCACTTTCTTCATCATGGTATCAAAGAAATCTATTGGGATCCATGCTACTTTCTAGTTTTCAGTTGCTTCTTTCTCTTTATTTCACATTTTTCAAGTTTCATGTGTAAGTGTCATAATGGTTATTCCTTTTGTGTGTCAAATGCATTGATTTGGTCTTATTACAGATTTTAAATCTTGTTCAAGGTTTCTTGGATCATGTTTAATATTTTTCTAGGGTTTACCATCCTTGCATGTAGTTTTGGAGTGTTTTTTTCGAGGTTTAGTGTAGATTCAACATTTCAGTTTAGAGTTCAAGTGTTGTTTTTGGATTTTTCAAGGTGGTGGCGTGTTATTTATAGCCTAACTCAGCCCCAGCTCATTGAGCTGAGAACCAAGCTGGCCCTCCCAGCTCATTGCCCCTTCCTCTTGACTTGGTCTACAACTCGCCTTGACTCCTGACTCACTTAGCGAAATCGACACCTGTCCACCTGGTGACTGTCTTTCACTCTAACTCTGGCCTGTGTATTAACATCAACTCAGCTCAACACATAGACCCTCCGTAGCTCACCTCTGCATTGCCAACAGACTCACCCGGTTAACTCAGTTTGGACCTGATGCCCATTTCTCAATGGAAACTAAATGTGTCACCCCAACCCAACTAGATACATACACTGAGTTAACTCTTCAGACGACTTTCTTAAAATCATCTGAACTCCTCCCAATGTAACTCACCATGCACTCTAGTCAGCTCACCGAGTTACTTGGCTAAGCTATCCTTAGCTCGCCCTTGCCCATGACCTCCCTTCTACCATTTTCTTGAATGTTTTGAATTTTTCTCCTTCTTTTCAAATTAGTCAAACCTAATTAAATGTGAAAACTATTAAAATTCATCATTATAAGGGAGTGTCTTTTTCTGGGATTTTTTATAGGGTTATTGGGATTTTTCAGGCCACTTTTCTGGCTCACATGTTATAATGCTCCTCTTTGTCTACGGCTAGTGAGTGTGTTCGTGACAACCTTGTGGAAAGAGAGACCCTTTTTTATGATATGAGACACCTCCTCTCATATTGAGCAATGTTGTACCCTTGTTGTGATTGCACCCTTTTTTTCTTGATTACATGTCATTCCTCTACTTCCAACTTCTAACTAGGACTTATTATGGCCTCCAGTCTTGCGCAATTCATCGCCTACTACAAGGTGATTGGTCAACTATCCCACATTGCATGAACACACCCTATTATTATCATGTACTACTTATAAAGTACCACAAATGAGGGGGTTATCATTGCTCTTGGGTGTTGTATTACATGTAGATGCATTCTTAGTTGAGTCTGACATCTTACAATCTTTCTTATATCCACATACCCTCTTATTGTGCACCATGCACTTCTTACTTTCGCATCATGGATGATGCTCTTTCTAGAATTGAGCATCGCAGGATTACTTTATAGCCTCCACCACTTCTTATTGGGAGAGATAACTATACATCATGACTTGCTTCTATAGAACACTAATTTTCCTAGGAGGGCCTTACTCCCTTTCTACATGTGCTAGTTCCTGCACCCACTGATTCTTGTCATCTTGAGGAATATCTCGACACATGCGACCATGTTATTGGTCACTTGATGTTGCATGTCTTCATACCTCTCTTCCTTCATGTGGCAGACTCAGATCCTCCCCACATCATCTAGAGCATCTTCTAGTCCTTGTTTGGAGACCCTTCCCATACTTCCTCTGTTTTTTTTGTTGATACAATTGTCTCCTCTTCTTCTTCATACAATGACCGTTCCACTAACATAGACTCACTTTCTTTTATCCCTGATGACAAGGATTGTGCTTCTAGTTATGATGACAATAGTACTACTGAGGACTTCTCTCCTTCTCTCGACCCTATTCCAGAGTATGTTGACACTCTTCTCTTGCCATCAGATATGAGGAAATCTTATTCCCAGTCTTATACAGTCATTACATCTATCTCCTCTCTACTTCAATTGTGTGAGTGCTAATATTGCACTAATTATCCTCTTTCTTGTCAATTCCATAATAATTAGCACTTTTATGCTAATTAGCTAACATTCCTCTTCATATTTGTTAATTAATGACCTTTCATTAATTAATTATCCTTCCTATCATTAAGGATGTCGATTAACGACCTTTCGTTAATTAATATCCGCTTCTACTTGGGTTAATTAATTACACTCACAACTATAAATCAATAAATTACCATTTATTGGATCAAATTCCTCTCTTACATCCCGCAAATCATACTAATTTTCCTCTAATTAGCTTCTATAAGCTTACCTCTACCTATTAATTAATCACCTTTGATTAATTAAAACATCCCCAACTCCCATGACTTACTAATGACAAATTAAACTCTTCTAAATCAAGATTACCTTTTATAAAGCAACCTTATCCATTCCTAATCTTGTTTTACCTTTATCCCACATTCATCAATTTTCTAGCCTTGCCTCTTCAAGAAAGCTATATAAAGAACACTCCTTCTTACCTTTCTTCTTGCACCATGCTTTGAATAGTGAAAACTATAAGAATTTTGATCTTGAGCCATTCTCCATTGTTGGAAATAGCTTCTCCATCTTGCATCCTTTCACTCAAAATTGAGTAATATGGGAAGATCAAAAATGGCCTTGTAGCCATTCTTGGTGAGATTCCATTCTCAATCCTTGAGATCAAGAAACAATCCACTTTGATTTCTTATGTTCTTCATAGGTTCATAGTTTAAGTTAGCAATCATAGAGAGTAGGAAATATCTTAGCATGTAGTTTCATTTATGCATTGAAGAAGCATTTCCTTTAAGCTCTTATCTTGATGGTTCATTGTTTAATTAACATTTAATTTTGAAGCTATGTAGATATTAGTTTCAATTTATAGCTTAGTTAATTATACATGAGCACATTTGGCACGCCCGGTGGGACTTAATCCATTGTCCTTTGCACTTAATTTCAAGTTTTTGTAGTTAAGTTTCAATTTTGGTTAGTAACGCTCTTTTGCATATGTTGATCATAACTTGTTTTTCTTAACTTATTTTATTGAGTTTGCATGTGTTGAGTCTTCCTTGTAGGTATAAAGGAGGTGAAGTGCTGTCAAAATTGGAATTGATGGGAAAATTTCAAGATTTTTTCATGTTTTCATTTTTAGAGCTTACTTTTTCAACATTCTACATGTTAGTTTTGTCAATTTCTTGAAAATCTTAAATTCTTGAGCATGTAGGTTAGTGTTTGATAGTGTTGAGTCTTCTATTTACATATTAATGTGGTGGGTTGCTGTCAAAATTGAATCTTGGTGAGAAAATTTCAAGATTTCATCATGTTTTCATTTTTAGAGCTTACTTTTTCATCATTCTACATGCTAGTTTTGTCAATTTCTTGAAAATCTTAAGTTTTTCTATCATGAATGTTAGTGTTTGATAGTGTTGAGTCTTCTATTTACATATTAATGTGGTGGGTTGTTGTCAAAATTGAATCTTGGTTGGAAACATTTGACCATTTTGTAGATTAAGGGACATTTTTTTTGACATTTTTTGAGTGCATGTCAAGTGCATACCCGTGAGCATAAGAGCATATGCGTAACCCATCTTCCGAAGGCCATAAACTTTTGCTCTCGAACATGAAATGACTCCATTTGTTTTGTGTTGGAAAGGTATTGAAGTGAAATATGAAATGAAAATATAAATTAAGGATTTATACTTATAGAAATTGTAAGGTTTTCCTTTTATTTTTAAACTGGTTATTTTCTAACATGTCTAATGTTTTGATGAATGTTGTATTTCCATGCTTTACTTGATTTAGACCAAAGCTTGTGTATGCTCTTCTCTTTCACCTTTTGGTGATCTTGATAATCAAAAACAAATTTGATCTCTATCTTTTTAACATTGGGATTAAACTTGGAAATTTGATTATTCATTTTGCTTAAGGGAATGAACCTTTTACAAAGCATTTTTCAATGGTCCTTTGATTTGAAGTTTTCCATTTCTATATAGTTGGGATAAAGTTTGTGTATGCTATTCTCTTGCACCTTAGGGTGATCTTGAGAATCAAAAGAAACTTTAGTATTCATTTTATAACATTTGGTAAATTGGAAACTTCATCTTTCATTTTTGGTTTAAGGGAATGAACATTTATCAAGTTTTTTGTATGGTTCATTGATTGCAAAGCTTTTATTTACTTTTTAGTTGGATTATTTATTGTGTATGATCTTCTCTTGAATCCTTGGATGATCTTGAGAATCAAAAGTAACCCTTAATCCTCTTTTAAATAATGTGATTCGCTTGGAGAAATACTAACACTTGAGTGCAAGACCTAAAAACATTTTTCAAAGAAAGGAGTTCAAAAAAAAAATTTACTAACTACACGTGTGTTGCAGGTTGCCAAAGGTGTTCAAGACTAAACCACATTAAATCTAAACAAGATAAAAAAACACACCACATTCAAAACACTTGATTTGTATGTTTGGATAAGGGTATGTCCTGTCCGACTGCTTAAAACTAGGACATAACCCCTTTGGCATAAGCCTTAAGCTACAACAATGGGGGTGGTCCTAGGAACCCCAAAGTAGTCCATGCAAGAGGGAACCTTGTGGAAGAAATGGGAAGTGCTTGTACACAACCTACTTGACTAGTATACCATTTGTGAGATTTAGCATCATAAGTTGTCTGTATCGCGACCCCAGTGAGAGCACATGATGGATGTATTTTTTGCCCACTGTGCTTAAAGGGGGTAAAGTAAATCCAAGATACTCCAAGAATTAGTCAGTGTGAACTTTTCATGGTAAATCAAGCTCACTTAGATAACTTGTGACACATAGTTGAGTGAACCATCTAGGAAGCTATCTTTGACCAAGAGCCAACTTGGACCATATCAAAACCAATTTGAGTTGAGAGCCATTATTCATCATGAAATGTGTGAAGCATTACTTTTTCTTAGTTTTTCACTTCCCTAAGGTGAGGTGAAACTCTGCCAAAGTGAGGCCAACAATTTTCACCTCTAATTGATCTACTTCCTTCACTTTCTTTTGACACTTTGTTGATCAAAAGAAGAGTGACTACCTTTGCGTTATCAATTGATTGTTTTCACCACTTTTGTGTCCGTTTACACCCATCCATGTTTGCGGATGGGTTGTTAAACGTCTAAAGTGTGTGGACATGTTTTCATATCATCGGTAACCTTTTTTATCTTGATACCCAAGTCAAGATCATTAAATGTAGTTAGGCTTGTTTCATCACTTGTTTCTCCTTTAAACTGTTATCTTTCTTGTATCTTATTGTCACAATTTTGATAATTACATCTTATTTTTCGTAAACTTGACATAAGTGTCTAGATTGTGATGTTATGCTACTCGCATTGTGACATTTCCTTGGTATACTTTGGCATTAGTTTTCTCTCAAACATTACCTCAATTTTGAAGAGTGTTGTTGTTACCTTTGTGCACGTCATATCAATATCATTTTGATATCAATACCTTACTTTTCCTTAAAATTTTGGTTAACATATCTTATTGGTATTGTTGCATTGTTCATAATCGTAACTGCCACTTTTTGGGATATAGGTCTTGATTGGATTCAAGCTCACTTTTAGTATACTTTGTTTGGGGATCACATTAACTTCTTGTTATTACTTATGCCTTGTTCATTTATTTGAACTTGACATAAGTGGTGACATTTTTGTTAATCATCTTGAAACACCAACTATCATTTAGAAACAAACTTAGGAAGTAATTCGATGATTGATTGGTTTAAAACAAACCTTGTGTGATTATGTCTTGTGATTATTCATCATTTTGACTTATCCATTTAGGACAATCACTTTGATCCATTGATTCATTTATCATTCATTATTCTTTGGTCATTAATTTGGCTTTGTGTTTTGAACTTACGTAATTGTTCCTTGTGTTTATCTTCCTTATAAACTCATTTCTAGGACAATCCTTTGGGTCTTTGATCCTCTTAATATTCTTGTTTTTGCCTAAATTCTATGGTCATTTTTGAACATATCTTTCAAACCTTGGCAAAAATATTTCCTATCAAGACAAATTTTGCATCAATCAAACATTGGAAATCTTTCCTTTGTATCCTTTATGTTGCTAAAATTTTGATCAATCCTTTGGCATTTATGCCTTCAAACCTTGTTGGATTATCAATCTTGATTCATCATGATGTATGTTTTCCTTAGCTTCCCTTTTGGAAAATCACACAAGCATCCCCATATTTACGAAATTTCTAGTTGGTTTTCGTTATGCCACCCAAATCAACATGAAACATTCTTCACTTTGAAAACATTTGATCATACAATCTAGGTCTAGACCTTTGAACCCAACACACACCAAAAATGACTGATTATCGCAAGGTCCCTTATACATATGACAATAAGGAATCAAAGTTTTTGGTTCACATCAAAAGATGCCCATCATGACCAAACCTCATTTGGTTCTTCATGCTAGAGAACCCATTCGGGTAACCCGTTCCCCACCTTCATCTCATAGTCGGTGGTATGGTTTGGACACTTCTGATCCAAATTATTATTTGAGTTCCCCTCACTCTTCTTTTGATTCTAATCCAAACATTTCCTCTTCTTTTGAGGATTCCAATCCAAATATTTCCTCTGATTCTTCAGATCCAAAACTACTATTTGGATCCAAACTACTATTTTGATTCATCTAATTATTACTCCTAAGTCATCTAAATATGTGCCACAAATTATCTTCATCATTCATCTAATGGTCCCCTTCATGGTCCTTTATAGGACCCTCTTTATCATACATTTAATATGACTCCTACATCGCGGTCATCCCTTTCTTCGTAGGACCCCTTTTATCAGTCACCTCAACTACATCTTCTTCCTTTGAAGATACACGTGACTCCAAATCCCTCCAATCAAACATCTAATACAATTCTTGAATCGTGGTCCTCTCTTTCTTTGCAGGACCCTTGTTATTATTCATCTAATGCAATTCTTGAATCACGGTCCTCCCCTTCTTCGTAGGACCTTCTTCATCAATCACCCCCACTGAAGTCTTCCTTCTTTTAATATTTGTATGACTCAAAGTCCTTCTATTCAAAACGTCTGAATCGAACCCATGCATCGCAATATATGAACTTTAGACTTAATCCTACTAGTTTACAGATGATATACCATCATATAGGTAGGTCCACACCACCTTCTTCTACTCCTGAGACATCTAGCTCCAGGTTTAATTTTTCTCTTGATCATCTTCTTCTATCAATCATCATCAAACATCTTCTAAGTCTTCCACACTAATTGATGGCCATCTCTTTCTTCCAATCAACCCTTGGTGGTCAATCAACAACTCATATTGATTGACCTCTTTTAGAATGAAGAAACAATCATGGCATTTATAGGGGCACATGAAGATATTCCTCTAACAATATTATGAGCAAGGATTCTCTTTAGACTTCAATGTGTCCACATATTGTGAGGAAAAGGTTGATTCCTTTTATCAAGAAATAGAGGAAGAGCCTCAAATCATGCAACTTGATCCTCCTCTTATTCTTCCATCTTCACATTCTTCATTATGTGATGAAAATCCTGGGTCTTGCATTGATCCATGGCCTATCTTCTCATCACCCAATCACTCTTTTTCTATCATAATTCCTCAATCACAATCTCTTATGGGGTCAACACCAAGTAGCCCTTCATCTTTGTCTAGGTGTGGGTCACCTTCTAGTAGCCCTCCCTCTGTTATTTGTGGGAAATTTTTTAGTATTCCACTATCTTCTATTCTTGGGTCACATCCCAGTATCCCCTTGTCTTCTATATGGATCACACCCTAGGTAGCCCCATCATCTTCTATTCTTGGGTCACATCCTAGTAGCCCATCATCTTACATCTCTTGGGTCATGTCCTAGTATCCCTTCTTCTTCTATGGGTCACATCTTAGTAGCCCTTCTTTCTAGTTGGGCCACATTCATCCCTTCTGTCTATGGATCACCTCCCAACATCCCATCTTCTTCAATTCTTGGTATTTATCCTTTTGATCCATCACATTATTCTTCTACCAAATATTTTGGCAAGCCCACCACCTTTCCTCTCATCAATTCTAAACATCCATGTTCTTCTCTCACTTCTTGGGATCAGACAAGTCAAGCATTAGTTTATAAGAAATCCAAACATGTTCTTTATCAAGCTAAGATCAAAACTCCGAAGAGCTCCAAAGCTCCCAACAACTCAAAAAATTATAAAATTCAAAATCAAACATGATTCCAGAATGCACACCAATGCACCTATCAAGTATGGTGAAAAGTGCTAAAACCTATGGTCAGGGAACTCAAGCTCCCAGATACGAAACCCATGTTTCAAAACAAATCATAGTCATTTGTTGAGTGTGAACTCACCACGATCATCAAGATCGGGGATAATATCACTCTTGATAAACAAACACGCTTAGTCTCCCTTATCAAGGAAGTCACACACATCATTGTTAGATCCTATCATGTAGATTGACATTGTTGGTCCCAAATTCCAAAAAATCAACAAAAATCATCAAATAGTTCAAAAATACAAAAAAATGAGAAAACATTAAAACATTACAAAAAACAAAATCAAAGGTACAAATATAAAATATTTCAATTAGGTATTGCGTACACATGGATGTTCTTTCTTCCCTTTCTTTCATATTCCTCTACAAGTCATCCACCATTTTCATCCCTTCGATGATATTTTGGATAGCTTATTTCACACACATTTTGTGACATTTATCTCTATGGTATTCGTTTGACCTTGGTCTTTCATAACCTTGGTAAATTAAAGAACGACTGACCTCTTAGAGATCCTATCACTATCTACATATAATAAACTTGTTGGAAAGAATTTTTGGGCATATTTTTTGACACTAGCCAATGTCATCATCACAATCACTTCCACATCCTTCCATCAAGCCATCAGTGGTTCTTAACCCCTTGTTAAACAAGAGAGCTGAAATAAGTTTTCAGAAAGCAAAAGAATCAAAATCAATCAATCAAAAAGCAAAAGCTAAAAACAAAAGCAAATTGATATATAACTCTCTCTTGGGGTATTTCCAATAATCTCTACTGGGGATATGGATGCCTGACTGGCAGTAGAGAAATGTTGTGATTAGAATCAAATGCATCTCCGTCAGGGCTATGGATGCCTGACCGGCTGCGGAGAAAAGTATGGCTCTCCTTCCACAATCCATTCACAAATCACCTTTCAACCTAAATCATTCCTACACATTGGCTAGTGTCTTCACTTATTGTCTATCAACTCTTTCCTTCAAGAGGTAATTCATTTCCACGTGCACACATGGGATCTTGATGAGTAAACAGGATTAGTATGTTACCAAGTGTTTCTTTTTGGACCTTGTTCAAACTCTTGCTTTAGCGCATGTCTTGTCTCATGATTTGTGCCTTGGGCTAATCAATTTTTCATCGAACACCTTCTAAATATTTTCATAGCATCTTCTGTTCTTTGAAAATTGTTTAGAACATCCATGTGTATAGGATGTCCTCTTTTCCATGTTTGTGGACACCTTTGTCCCCCTTTAATAAATCAATCACCCACTTCCTTTCTATCATGTGTTTCTTGGCCAACTTACGTTGGGGGCATCCTTGCTCCCTCATGATTGAACCTATTTTATATATTGGCCTTGATCCCCCTTCTACTGTGAAGATTTTTTCTTTGAATACTCCCACCTAATCATTGGGGCATTTCACATATTCACTTTCTCACATGCACGTGGCATTCTTCCCTTGTACATCCCATCTATTGCTGGGGGCATCCACATTTCTGTCTTCCTATACATAGTTTCAGAAAACTTTCAAAATCACAAAAACATTCAAATATGTTTCTAAAAAATAAAAAACAATAAAAATCATCCTACAAAATGTCGCTCTTTGGTTCTCTTGTTCTTGTGTGTGACTCGCAGATCATCTTGATCTACCTCCATTAACAAAGTTAATTTGCTTACTATGTCGATACTCTGGGGCACAATGAGTTGCCTAGTACTATTTCATAGTGCACTACTTTTCATAGGACCCAAGTGTCCTCCGTTATTCCCCTTGCATGTATCCTTGCTTAGGGCACCATATTTTAACCCTTGTCGTTAATTTACATAGGTCAGAATCAAATCTTGATAACAAAAACATTGCATTATGTTTCTCTGTTAGGTTATCTTGTTTACTTTCTCATATTACATTGCATTATGTATGTTGTAGGGAGTTAGGCATCTTTTACTTTCTCGTATTGCATTGCATTTTGTATGTTGCATGGAGTTGGTGTTTTTAGCTATGGAAATTTGTTCGTATATGGATTTTCATGTCATACTACACTTCTGTTCATTCTTTTTAATAAGGACCGATGACGTCGATCATAAGAAAAATGATGAAATAAAGTTGGTTTTTACATCGACAAGATGATAGCTATATCCATCTCTTTTCATCTTCATTTTTCTTCCATATCACTCTCCTTATATCAACACTTTTCTTCAAAAGTAACTTGGGGCAATAGGGATCAATTATTCTACTTCTTCTATTTTGTTCTTTCATTTTTTCGATCATCAATCGCCCTCTTTCATCACCCCATCGACACTCGAGGGGGAATCCTTCATTCTATTTTTTTCTTCTATCTCTTCAAAAAATTTATTTTTTTGTACTTGTCTACTATCTTTGAAGTGGCATCACTTACGCCACCCCAAAGAGGGGAAAATGTAGACACCTAAAATCCGCTTACGCAGGCATTAATGCTAAGATTGCACTAATTATCCTCTTTCTCATCATTTTCATAATAATTAGCACTTTTCCACTAATTAGCTAACATTCCTCTTCATATTCATTAATTAATGACCTTTCGTTAATTAATTAGCCTTCCTATCATTAAAGATGTCAATTAACGACCTTTCATTAATTAATATCCACTTCTACTTGGGTTAATTAATTATTATTAATTAATTACACTCGCAACTCTAAATCAATAAATTACCATTTATTGGATCAAATTCCTCTCTTACATCCCACAAATCATACTAATTTTCCTCTAATTAGCTTCTATAAGCTTACCTCTACCTATTAATTAATCACCTTTGATTAATTAAAACATCCCCCAACTCCCATGACTTACTAATGACAAATTAAACTCTTCTAAATCAAGATTACCTTTTATAAAGCAACCTTATCCATTCCTAATATTGTTTTACCTTTATCCCACATTCATCAATTTTCTAGCCTTGCCTCTTCATGCAAGCTATATAAAGAACCCTCCTTCTTACCTTTCTTCTTGCACCATGCTTTGAATAGTGAAAGACTATAAGCATTTTGATCTTGAGCCATTCTCCATTGTTGGAAATAGCTTCTCCATCTTGCATCCTTTCACTCAAAATTGAGTAATATGGGAAGATCCAAAATGGCCTTGTAGCCATTCTTGGTGAGATTTCATTCTCAATCCTTGAGATCAAGTAACAATCCACTTTGATTGCTTATGTTCTTCATAGGTTCATAGTTTAAGTTAGCAATCATAGAGAGTAGGAAATAACTTAGCATGTAGTTTCATTTATGCATTGAAGAAGCATTTCCTTTAAGCTCTTATCTTGATGGTTCATTATTTAATTAGCATTTTATTTTGAAGATATGTAGATATTAGTTTCAATTTATAGCTTAGTTAATAAAACATGAGCACACTATTAGAGACCACTCTTTTGTTTGTTGAGTCCCCTCCTTGGGACAAGTATCTGTCAGACCTTCATCATCTCTTTGCAGTGCCTACTTGTGATGTAGTAGAGGGATTTCATCATCCTTCTACAGATTTTTTGGAGGAGTCTTTCATATCCTTTGTTGAGAGTGCCCCTTCAGGGAATCTTATCACTTCCACTCCTTCAGAGATCATCATTTAACCACCCTTTCTTGTGGATCCTCTTTCTATTGTGGGGGTTGTTTCTTTTCCTTCACTTAACTTGGGCATCCTTCCGATATGTGTTCCTGTTATCCATATTTCCCCCCCAGAAAAATATTGGATCGGCCACGACCCTGCATAGAAAGAGCCAAAGAAAACATGGTTAAATATTACAAATAAGTCATAGAAGGACTCAATAATGGAGTGGTGGGGCTTGCAAAATACCAAATGACCCTATGCAAGAAGAAAGAGAAGAGACAACTATGTCAAGTGGATATGTGTCTTAAATCTATTTAATGGGTTATAGGTGGGCTTGAAAATAGAATAGTAGGGTCAGAGGAGGAGGAGGAGCATCATAGAGAAGCCAGGATCAAGAAAGAGAAGAAACAATGAAGATTCGAAGTCTTCGGACTCAAAATAGTTCAAAACGAGTTCAAAAATTAGCTAAGTATGGAGGAGGTAGCGGGGAGAGCCACGTGTCGGCACAATGCTTCTCCAAAGTTGAATCCAAAAAAGTAAGCTCAAATGAGCACCATGGTTCCATGCATCCAGAGCCCCAAAAAGTTGCACGGCCATTGAAAAGTCTTCAACTAGGCAGGAAGGTGCCAGGTGTTGGCTCAACGTAATTTCAAAATGGGAACCCAAGGTGGAGACTCAAGCTTGCACCAACCCTCCACATAGAAAATGGTCAACAAAGGTCAAAAGGTGGACATGGTGGGCCTTAAAAAAGGATAAGTATAGAACTAAAGGTAGAGACTGCCATGTGTCCAAGCGGTGCATCTCCAAGGGTAAATCCAAAAGCAGAGGCTCAAACAAATGCCAGTTCGCCACATAGCCCAAGGTCCCAAAAGGTAAGAGGGAGGTCGTTGAAAAGTCCAAGGGACTGTGGAGGCTTCCAAGTGTCAACCTGACACTCCTTTAAAGGTAAATCTTGATCAGGCTTTTAAGCGAGCATGGAGCCTCCACGCGTCTAGTCTCAAAAAGGGGGACAGAGTTAGGTTGAATAGTCAATGCATTGTGACAAGCCGATGGAGAGTGCCAAGTGTCATAATGGTGCTAACTCAAGGGTCAAATAAAGAGAGGGTTTCCAGATGAGCACTAGAATGCTGCGTGTCCCCAGTCAAGAAATATGACTCCGCCAAGCAAAGGAATTAGCCAAAAAAATAGAAATTAAGCAGGTCAGGGGAGGAAGCCACATGTCATCCCCACGCCATTCCAAGAGCAAAATATAGAGGCCACCCTCGAACAAGCACCATCCCTCCACTATCCCATATTAAAAAGGGGGCCCATTTTTCAAACCGGTTTTCCCGCCCTCTTGTACGGACCTGATACAAACTTCAAATGGACATATCTTTTGACTCAGGGCTCGAAATATTACAAATATGACACCATTGGAAAGATATTGGCCTCATCTACACCATGGAGATCTAAAAATTTAATTTTGAGGAGGTTAGGTGGGAGAAAAATGGAGAAACATCTTCAAGGCCATTAATGTAGGATCTATTTTGCCCCAATAAACAGACCGGATTCGATCTGATCTGCCGTTCCTCATTCTTCGAGGTGCTGAATGAGAAATTGATGCATTCAAGAAAAATTTGGGGGAATATTTTATGGGAGGCATTAATAGTGATGGTTGAGCTTGGAACTATTTTTTCCCACTTCTCTCCCTTTCTCCTCTCTGTGTTGAATCTATAAAAGCAAGGTTGAAACTCATTGTAAAGGGTTGGACATTCTTTTGTTTTTACAGGCTCCCCTTTCTTTTTGGAAAAGGAATTCATGGAGTCTAGACCTTCCATTTAAATTACAATACGTTTCCTTCCTTCTAGCCATTTGTAATGCATTGTATCAATCTGCAGAGTAATAAAACATGTTTGTGATTGATTTTAGATCCTTTCTTGTCTCCTTTGCTCTCATTTGGTCTTTCATTATAAATCTAGTTATCTGTGCTTGATTATTATATGTATTTTGTTGGTTTTTGTCTGTCAGCAAAACTAATGTTCATCATTCCTTCGGTACATCACCTTGTAGCTTAGTTTTGATTTCTAGTATTCCTTTTATCCCTGTCTCCTTGGTAAAACTTATATTAGGTTTAGGAATAGGTCCTCTACAATTTTCCACGCATGCACTTAAACAAAGGAATAGGAACTAACCTTTAATATGGAGAGTTTTCCCATTTGCAAAGTCCCACACTTTGGGGAAAACTCAATGTTATGCAGATCACACCAAATGAATTTACCTTAGAAAAGAAGATTTGACTACTCATTTGGGGGTGCTGTGATTTTGCACTAACAGATTTGGCAAGCCCAATGGGACAAAGAAGTCTCCATATTTATTGCAGTAAGATCGATGTGCACTTCTTGTGATTCTAGATTTTAACAAGCTTTTAAGAACTACACATCTGGTGACTCCAAAAGGAACAGACTCCACTGGTTTTAGCAGTCCAATTTTCCCAAGTTCATGAGAAGGATACAAACAAGGTCAAGAACAAGAGCATAAGGATATTTTGTACACTTACACTTGTCTCCAGAAAAAAGGAGAAGAGGAAGAAGAGCACAAAGGTCTCTATCTCCACAAAATAGAGCATTATCAACACCTCCTCCTAGTAGGTTGTTCTTCAATCAAGAAAGGTGCTCAGGCCGATTAGGATGACACAACAACCAAATCCTTATGTTAATTTCATTGGCAGCAGCCCACTCGCTCTGAATGCACAAAAATCAGCCCGGGTGGTAGCATTAAAGAGTATCCCATATTTCACTAGAGAAAACTAGACTTCTCCTAGTGACCACGTTTAAGAAATTGCAAATGTCTGTATGATCCATGAGATCACTGAGATGGAAATTGTAGTCAAGTTCCTAGCCTCTTCACTCAAGGGTAAAGCTTCACAATGGTTCAAGAGCCTAGCAGCAGGTTCTATTCAAACTTGGGACCATCTGTGTAGGCTCTCCACGACTAGTTTGGAGAAAAGGGAGATAACCTATCCTTGTTGGAGTAGCTGACAACAATAAAGAGAGCCCTGAATGAGTAGTTGAAAGATTTCAACCTCAGATTTCAAAGGATCTGGGACAGGATTCTAGCGGCAGTAAAGCCCACTGAAGAAGGTGCCTTCTTATACTTTCTTAGAGCTTTAAATTCTAATATTGCTTTAATGATTCAGTCAATGGGGGGCACAAACTTACCTACAGCCAATAGCCTTTCCATAGGAGCTGAGAACTGTTTAATTCAAGTTGGAAAACTTGCTCCTAGGCCATCTATGTCTCTATACCTCGAATTAGGAAACCCAAGTACCAGCCAAACACCCATATTAGCTCCTATACCTACTCCCAGGAGTCAAAGTTCAGCTGAAGCCTCCACCTCATCATCTAACACATTGAAGGAGCTTCAAGAAGTTATGAAACAACTTCAAAACTTGGGGAATGAGTTACTAACCATCAAAAGAAAACAAGCTCAGAGTTCTAGGCCATATCAACCTCAGGCTCAGTATCATGCTAGACAACCATATCAGCAAAATAGACCACCAGCTCAGGCTATAAATCAGAGTCAACACCAAGGGAAACCTCAAGCTGCTAGACCTTTCAGGTCATATGATCTAAACACAGGTTCAACATCAAGGGAATTGGTTCTAGCACAAAATAACATGGCATGAGAATATGATTTGTGTTTCCCATGCAATCACCCACATAATCAATCGATGGTCTTTAATGGTACACTAAATCAGGCTTTGATGGTGCAAACTGTTGTTGTGCCATAGGAACCTAGCCAAGAAGAAAATCAATAGTAAGGAGCTCAGCAAGAGGGACCCCCAAGTGAAACTATGCTTGTCAATTGGCAAGTTGAAGACTTCTGTGGAATGAATCAGGCTCCTTCTCAAGGTATAGCTACCAATACATGGTCCAAGAAGAGAAATATCAGAGAAGGACATTCACTAAACTCAGTAAATCCTCAATTCTCCATTACTCCACAAGTTATTGGCATTCAAAATACAACTCCCAATATGTAGAGCCAATCCAGGCCACCTTCCAAATCTACTCAGGCACCGGTTGTAATAGCCCATGTGTAAGAGAAAAATGTGTCAGGGAAGGGGCAACAGAAGGATAGCTAATTTAATATCATTGAGAAAATGAAGAGGACAAGTGTGAAAATTTCACTATGGGAGTCATTGGCCATTCTAGGGATGAGGGATCTACTGCAAACTGCCATGCAACCCTAACCAACAAGAGAAAGTGCTTACTAATACAGCTCAACTTGGGGAAAACCATTGAGAGCAACAAGGTAGGAACCTGAGACCTCCTCCATTCTATGTTTCATTAATCATTATGGATACATTGGTACATAATTGTGTGATTGATTCGGGGGCAAGTAGTTTTGTAATGCCCAAACAAATAGCTGATCAACTAGGTCTCCAATATGAATTCATCTCTAGAGGGATAATACAATTGGATAGGAGAACAATGACAACTATTGGAATCATCAAGGATTTTAGCCTCACTCTACATGCCTGCTCCAATGTGACTATGTTGCAGAATGTATCAGTGATAGACTTGCCACCACATTTTGCATTTTGTTTGTCCAGGGACTTCACTGCCAAAATTGGAGGCTATTTATCTGCTGACTGATCACATATGCTCTTTAGAACAAGGTATGGAGTGAAGGCCACAATCAGATCTGATCCCATAGTGGATTTTCACATTGATTCTTATGTTCCTATCCCAATCAATGAAAATTGTTCAGATTTTGATCAGGAGGACCTCCTAAACACTTGTGAAGCAGATACCAAGGTGGGGTGTATCCTGAATCTGACTCTTGATGAATGGGTGGTCAAAAGACATTCTTATGATCTGTATAAGGAGATGGAAGAATCTGAGCTATGAGTCTATTACCTGCAGGAGGAGAATCATCCTCTTCCTAACATCATTAAGCCAGAACACAAAGATGACAATGAACTATGGAAATTTTTCTTTGATGGCTCGAGAAGTAGGCAAGGATCCAGAGGTGGTGTAGTCATTTTGCACCCACCAAGAAAAATGGAACCTCATGCGCATCGGCCTATCACCCAATGGGTGCTGGGTGCTCACCTGAGGTGCGCGAGAGGGAGCTGAGTCTCTCTTTTATGTGAGTTTAGTGGAATTTATCATTCATGATCTTGAATTAGTGATTTAAAGGACACGAAAAAGCTATAAAGCTCAGAACAGATTCTATACCCTTTCAGTCATATCAAAAGTAAAAGTGCTTAACAGAATTAACAAAACTAGGAAGTTGTAAATCCAAAAATAGACTTAACATTCAAATAAGGTTCATGATTATACAAGAACAAAAGTATAATATAAATATGTGGATAATACAAAGAGAATATCTTAGTACAATTATCATGGTAACCTTATCATATTCATTCATAGCATTGTTATAGAATATCATAGAAGGGGAGACCATAGTCATACGCCATATCTGGATCTATACATGAAGACTTTTGAAACAAAATTTACATTCCCCATTCCCTTATTACATCCTTCCTATAATCATATACCCCTTTTATCCCATAGTTATTGTAGTAATTCTGCAGAACTCTGCTTCCTTCCTTTTGTTCTCCTCCTTTCTTATGCTAAGGGTGCACATATATATAGGCATATGATCTCCAACAAACTCCTCTGCAACCTCAGATATAGCCCCAAGTGTTAAGGTGTGGATCACCTCAAGCGCATGCCTCTCCATGTCATGATTAGCTTTTTGGATCTTCTTATCACAAGGTATATTCCTTTTAGGACACCCTGTTGCCAGGCTAGAACCTTATCCAAACAGACCACATTCTTCATGTGTTCTATCCAAAATGCCAAAAATGGTTGAGTCCCGAATTGTGCTTTGTGGGCGCGCATCCTTGGTTCTCCAAGAACCCTTTTTGAATCCTACCTTACGTGCCTTATCTTGCACGCTTCCTCTAGCCATGCGTGCCTATGCGCCTTTAATATTTGGTAGCTACATTAGGGTCCCAACATTACCCCACACTTCACCTGTTCTCCACCCTCGGGAACCTTTTCAAAGAATGCAGTATAAAAAGGCAAGGCGTTGCCTTGGAAAAGAATGGAGGGAAAGAATAAAGAATTGGGGAAGAGAGAGAATAGAAGGAAAATTTCCTAAAGAAGAAGAAGGGGAAAATTCTACCACAGGTCGGCCTCCAGTGTATTCCAAGCACTGACTTCATCCTGTGCCCTTTTGCAAAGGTCACCAACCAATGCGCTCACCTTGTCGAAGGTTAATCCTTCCCCCTTTGTGTTTATGGTATCTAATACTATTTCCAATTCCTTAGCTTGATCTTCCAAGGCATCCATATTCCTCGTAATGACCTTGTAGAGCTCTTTAAGCTAGGTTTTGATTGAGATTTAAAGGGTCTCAATAGCTTCAGATTTTCTTTCTACTTCGGCTAGACTCTTTTCTCGCTCTGCTCTATTGCCTTTATTCTTTTCCCTGAAGTCCTTCAGCTCGGCCTCATCATTGGCAACTAGTATGCTTGTCACCTTGTCCTGATCCGCGTAATGGTCATATGTGAACCCAATGGTTTATGCAACTATTTTTACATCAGTAAGCACCTTGTTGTAATCAGCTATGAGTGAAATGACTTTTAACTTGTCCTCCTGCTCCAAGTGCACAACTACATCCTCTGCTGACTCCAAGGCCAATGGCTGCCTTTCCACTGTGAGGATTTGAGTCAAGTCCTCAAGACACTCCAGGGAGGAACCATATTTTTATGTGGGAGGGTTAAGGTCTGGGTGCTTCATGACAATAGCTTGGGAGATGAGCTCCACTTTCTTGGAAACATCGTGCACTTTAGCTTTCTCCTCTTGTAATTCTCACTGTAGTTGAGCACTGATCAACTTTTCAAGGTTGAGTTCCTTTGTTAGCTCAACTATTTCTCCCTTCCTCTTCTCCATCAGGTCCTCCAAGACTTTAACCCTGTCATTTCTATAGAAGAGCCTTGCCTTAACCTCCACGAAGACTTTGTTGAGTGTATTACATACTTGCTCATCCAATAGTTGTGCGTTTATGATGGGGTTGACCCCCTTGGTCTAGGATAGCTCTAATATCACCCCTTGGTTAACCTCAAACTTGGGCTTATCAAGGTGGGAGTCAAATGCCCATGATAGCATCTTTCTTGTGTGTGGGTATCCACCCTCAGGATCAAAGGACTCTATGGCGGTGAGCTCCTTGGTGGGCACGGTATTCTGGAAACGTGCAAGTAAAACTTTGCTAGGGTCATTAACATACCCCATCATTGATTTTCCTTCCTCCGTGCATTTACTTCCCGTGCACATGCCCTTTGGAATAGTCACTGAAAGAGTTGGACCCTTTGTGCAACTCACACTCTTCTCCCTTTGCTCTTTCTTAAATTCACCGAGCACGAGTTCCGCGCTACACTCCAATTCCTTGTCGACTAAGGCATTAATAATCTTCTCCGCCTCCCTTATTACTTTCTCATCCACCTCCTCCTGAGTGAGCTTGGGCATATCTAGCTCCTTGGTACTTGCCCCCTCGTGCCCTTTCTCCTTACAAAGATGAAAGCATCATTTGCATCTTCTACTTCATCTCCCTCTGAATTGTGGACATCAATCAGCTCCTGATTTACCTACAGCTCTTCCTCTTCATCATCATCCTTTTCACCTATATAGGCATTTATGTCATCTATATCCTTGGACTCTAGTTCTTCCATCCCCTTTTTGTCTTCCTCTGCTGAAAACTCTGGAGTCGGGGATGTGGTCTTCTCTTCATCTGAGGGATCCTCAGGGGATGGTGGCTTCGCAGGTTTTGGGGTCTTCTCCTTGACCACCGTCCTCTTCTTCTTCTAGATGTAGGTACTTGTCCCTACGGTACCTACATCCTACTTCTCCACCGCCCTTTATTCCTCTTTCTCTTCCCTCTCCTTACGCTTTGGTGTGGGCTTCTTCCTTCCAGTAGGGTTGTCTAGGATGGATATCTCATTCTCCATGTACGCACTCTTTTCAAATTTTGTTCTTATGCATAGGTAAATCCTTACGGCATTGCTCCTAGCAATAAGTAAGGTCAAAGGCCTTACAATATGCACATCATGTGACATGTACCTTTCAACGTACGCATGATTCTCTGGGTAGACCAGCTTTTTCCTCATTTCCTTGTGCTCTCTGTCAAGGGTGGACAAGTCAAGGTTTAATTTATTTGACTCCTTGTATCTGTTTACTCTCACTTGGAAAAATCGGGCAGTAAAAGAGAATGGGAGTTTGCACCATGAACTCCAGCTTCCATCAACCAAAATGAACCTGCCAATACATAAGTGCTAGTAGACTACGAACTCTGCTTCTCCTTTGGTCACTGTGGGGAGTTGTTCAAGGATCTACCATTCAGCCCCAAATGCATTCCTAAGGTGTGTATACCATTTTTCCAAGCGTGCCTTATGTACCCTTGTCATTGATTCACATGTGTATTTCTGAAACCTCTCCGCAGGTGAAGGATCTTCAGTAGGGTACTCCCACATGAATTTATTGGATGCATCCAACACCCTGACTTTTGAGAACACAATTGTCAACATAATGTTTCCAAATAAGATCTTTCCTCCCTTCTCCATGCTGCTTATGATTCCATCTACAATATATGGGGAGATGTTGTATATGGTGCCTTCTGCGACTTTCCTGCAGACATTTAGCTAGGGCTTGCTCACCTGGATCCACCTTTCTTGTCTATTTAGCTTGGAGACTAGGCGTGCAACCATCTTCATCACCGGATCACTGATATTCGAGATGTCATAATACCTTGATCCCTTCTTCAATTCCTAGGATGCTATGGTTTCTTTGATTTCCTCCTCGTCCAGGAGGTCATCTTCGAGCACGTCCCCTTTATAGTTTAGGCATGTGAAGTGTGAAATTAGTTGGAGAGTTATGCACATTTTGTACCCTGCGAAGCAAAAGAAGTCTTCATGTATGCGCGTCATCAACCATTGGTACAAGTGCTTGGGCTTCCCGAAATACAGTAACTCAAAAAATTGGAGAAGCCATGCCTTCTCCATTTTCACCTTGACCACGTCACTATAGATCGGCAACCCATCAGGTGTTCGTTTATTTATGGGGTGCACTAGCTCTAGCACCATTTCCTTCACAATTGTACTTGACCAGTGATTGCAGTCGATCACGGTCATCCTTATTATGTGGGACTCCCACTCTTGCCCTAGTAAAACCCCATCCGGGTATTGCATCTCCAAGTACCATTCCTCATTTGTATCCAAGGGTATTTCTTCTTGTTTCTTCTTTCCTTTTCCTTTACCCTTTCCCCTCTTGGATTGTTCTGCAGGTTTATCAACTAGTTTCGTGGCTGTCATTGCAACCTTTTCTTTCATTCCTAGGTTAACTTGCGAGTTGTTTGAAAATTTTCCTTGTGCACCCCATGCCCTAAAACACAACCCCTAATCTCATATTTTTTTCCTTTGATCACGGCGCTTCTTCACAACGTTGCTCACACCCGTGAATCACTTTTGCTCTAGTTTGTAGATCCAACAGACCGATTGGGCTTAAGTTCTTGGGATTTTCCTTTGCACGAGTCAATTCTCAAAACCCTAGCTCTTGAAAGAAAATCACTCTTCTTGTGTTCGAAAAGAGAAATAATGAAGTGCCCACTCTTGTATTTATAGCTTTTCCTACTTTTACGCATTTAAGGCTAGGCTACCTACCACCATACAACAATGTTTAATGTGTTGTTTTCAAACAAAACCTAACTTCAGCACTTCTCCTTACGTGCCCAATCCTTGCGCAAAAACTTTTCCAACCTTCTGGTGTGCAACCAATCCATCTTGACAGAAGACTGTTGCGCACGTGTTACCAGTGCCAAAGGCACTTCTTCCATCCTCATGATTCTTGCTTTCACCTACCTCATGTTTTTGCACTTTTTCTCCTTTATACGTGGATTTCCAATGTAACCTTATTTTTCCACCGACCTAAATCCTCCTAGTAGAATAACTCCAAGTTTCTCTTCATCATCTCACCCCACACTAAAACGATGTACGGTCCTCTAGGCATTCATAAGTCAAAAAGTAATAAGGTTACCGGTGCCCAATGCGCAAAACAAAACAACAACATGAAAGGGAAAAACAAGAAAGGAAAAGCATAAAAGGAAATTCTAAACTAACTGGCAAAACTACCTTATTTATAAACACCAAGAAGCATTATTTATAGTAGGGCTTCAACCTACTCCCATTGAAGTGTCCAGGTAATTTTGTTCCATCCAAAACTTGTAACTGGCACACGCTCGAATAAAGGATGTATGAAATTACATAAGGACCCAACCAATGCACCTTCAACTTTCCAAGATGGCGTAGAAATTTTGAATCATATAGCAATACCATCTGGCCAACCTCAAACTGTTTGTTCTTAATATGGCAATCATGTCATGCCTTTTTCTTTGCCTTCTCAGTTGTTTAGATCCATCTTGCTAGTGAGTGCCTTTCATCCAACTTTATCAATTCATCTATTCTTTCTTCCAGTGCTTGCTCATTGTCCAACCCTCCTGCGCACGCTATACGCAAAGATGGTAGCATGAATTTGACCGGAAAAACTACTTCCACACCGAACACCAATTGAAATGGTGTGGCCTTGTTCAATATTTTATACATTGTTCTGTATGCCCAAAGAACTACTGACACCTTGTCATCCCAATCCTACCTACCCACATCACATATCTTAGTCAATGTGTGACTAAAGTTTTTTTTGAATGCCTCTACAGTCCCATTTTCATGAGGGTGATAAGGGGTAGTCTTGTGATGGGCTACCATGAATTCTGCAAATAGAATCTTGATGATTTCATTTAAGAAGTGAGTGCCCCTATCACTTGTTAAACTTAATGGGCACCCATACCTACTGATAATGTTCTCCCAAAAAAATCTAGTAGCCGTGGCTATGGTGTAATCCTTAGTGGGTGCGGCCTTTGCCCTCCTTATCAGATAATCAATACAGGTAATGATATACTGTGAGTTAGTCCTTCGCACACCTGGTGAGATTGGTCTGACAAAATCTATTTCCCATTTCTCAAAAGGTTTTGCGCTGGCGATGGGGTGCAAGGGCATCTCATCCCTTCTTCTAGGTTTGCCTAGGCACTGACAGATGGTCACAGGCCATTGCAAAACTCAATGAAATCTTGGTGAATCATCTCCAACCATACTCCGATGACTACGATCTTGTGTGTGGTTGCATTCCTCGCATAGTGTCATCTAGCAATCCCTCAAGGGGCTTCTTCTATTATGGCCACGCGTTTATGTTCTAATACTCACCGACGCAAAACCTCATCATGGACCATTTCATAAAAATCCCCCTTGATCAACATGAAGGGCGTGGTACATATGGCTAACCTTTTCCTTTTTAGTACATTCATCCCTTTGGGTGCCACACCTTCCTTGAGAAAAACAATAATGTATTCTAACTCTGAGGGCGCACACCGTAACTTGAATAGTTGCGTGTCCGGAATGGTTTCCTAAATACTTTGTGTTTCCTCTCTTGAATCAATCCTTGATAAATGATCCAACCCACAATTGTTCTTTCCAGGTTTTACCACCACTCTAAATTCAAATTCCTGAAATAAAAGTACCCAACGACATATGCGCCCTTGCAACACTACTTTGTTTACTAGATACTTCAAGGCCATATGGTCATTATAGAATATGAAGGGAGTCACCAGAAGATATTGTCTAAATTTGTGGAGCACTTAGATCATTAACAATGCCTCACACTCGATCGTTGTATAATTCTGTTCTGCTAGTGTCAACTTTCTACTTACAAAACATAAGGGATGATCAACAATCCCCCTCTCCTAGTTGAGTAAGAACAACTCCCATTGCTGTACCAGAGGCATCCATGTGGACATGGAAAGGTTTATCCCATTATGGGAATCATATAATAGGTGCGGTGATAAGCCTTTCTTTTAGAGTTTCAAATGCCCTCTGCTACACCTCTCCCCACTGAATGACACTCTTATGTCTGAGCAATATTTCCAAAGGTGCAAAAATCTTGGCGTATCCCTTAATGAACTTTCTGTAGTACCCAATGTGTCCAAGAAATCTGCACATGGCACTTTGGCTAGTGGGCTCCTCTAATCCCACAATAACTGCAACTTTCTTAAGATCCACCAGTAAGCCCTCTTTGCATATGATATGCCCCAAAAACCTTCCAAAAGGAGTTGCAAGGACACATTTCTTGATGTTGAGGGAAATACTGAACTGCCGACATCTTTCAAACATCAATCTCAAGTTATCAAAATGGTCCTTGACCAATCTATACACTATCCAATCATCCAAATATACTTGAAGGAACTTGTGGATGAAGTCCTTAAATACTTGTACCAATATACACGAAAAATATAGCGGGCGCATTCCTCAATCCAAAGGGCATGAACATGTATGCAAATCTTCCCCACTCGGTAGTGAAAGTTGTCTTTTCTTAGTCTTCCTTGGCAATCCTTACTTGGTGATATCTCAAGAATCCATCCATAAAGGAATAGATCTCGTGCCCAGCAACTCCTTCCAAAATCTCTTCAGTGAAGGGGGTGGGAAAAAGATCTATGATACAAATAGCATTCAACTCCCTGTAATCCACACATATCCTAATCCACCCATCCTTCTTTATGTTGATTACCATTGGACTTATCCATTCTGATTCCTCCATATCCTCAATGATACCAGATGCTATCATTTCGTCTAGCTCTTCTTTAACCCTTACGCACATGTTGGGATTCATCCTGTAAGGCGTCTTCCTAATCGGGCGTGCACACCATCTTTCAAATTTATCCTCATTTCCCCCCAATGAATGGTGGATGCCTTTCAACTCATGATATCCCGCATGTGGGACTAAATCCTCAAATTCACACAAGAGATCGACGGTATTTGATACTTCCTTCTCTGACCAGTAGTCTCTAATGATAGCTTTCTTAGGCTCCTTCTCCGAGCTGATGTTAAATTTCTTGGTTTTGAGTGGTTCATGATACACACACGCACATGCATCTATACTGTTAACTACCTCACACATCCCAACCAAATGGTTGACATGCAAGCTCTCCATCTCCTCTCCATCAATAATGTATACCTTCTTTACTTTCTCCTTTTCAGTACACGTGCGCTCGAATTATATGTCGTCTGGTACCTCCTCTTCGAACCGTGTTTCTAAGCTAGGTCCATGGAGTAAGTCTACTAATCTATCTTCCAGCATGGCGTAATCCCCCAGAGTGAGGTGCTTGATAGCTTGTAACACCTCATATACCGGTTGCTTGGTACTTTGGTACTCAAATGTGTGAACCAGGTCAGCCGCTAATTCCTACCAATTTCCTGTCTGGCAGTGAGTTTTAGAATGGATGTACCAAGCACGTGCACAACCTTGTAGTGTCGAATACAAATTGTGCACCCAAAGGGAGGGTGGTAAAGCTTCTGCGCCTTCTCCCTAGACCCTCTCACATGCCTAGATGTGGGAAGAGGTGGGTTCATTGCCATTGTAATCCTTGATAGCGGTGGGTATATTGCTCTTTGAGAATCGAGACAGTGAGCACAATTCTAACTTCACGCCACTCCAACAAGTTTTTGCTATGCGCGGCCCACCATCTCATTGTTATGCCTATCAAAACATAACCCAGCATACCTCGTCACTCATCCTCCCTCCATTGAGCTTCCATTTCTCTCAAAAAGACCTCAGGGTATGCATCCCCAGAATACTTGGTTATTTCCTTTCCTCCCAAGCACCAAACTGTACATGCCATGGTTACCCTAGTCACCGATCCTTTCAGATGTCACCAAATCAATTCATAAGTCCCATGCACCCAATTATCGCATGCTATATTGGTAGTATGATTGATAGATTGAGCATCATCAAACTGGATGACTCCTTCTGTAGGGTGGATGGTCTTTGGATCTCTTATTGAGCGCACATATATTATGTCTAGGACCTTCTCTCCAAGGGGTTTAGTATAGGGTGTGGAATTTCCATTAGCAAGCAGTATAATCACCCTCTCTTCCTTTTTTTCAAAGCTTATGTACCCCTTGTTAAACTAGAAATATGCATTATTCTTATAACACCATGGGCACCCAAGTAACGTTGGGGAATTATCTGCCTCAGACAAGCGCCAAGACTTCAAAAATCCCTAGTGAACTTAGTCCCCTGAATGGTAATGGTCACATCCTTCAAGACACCTATGGGCATTGCCTTTGTCTTATTTTCCATATACAACACATTTGAAGATGGCTGTAATGCAGGTCTTCCCATTTGATGTCAGGCATCCAGAGTGAGAACATTAACCTCTGCACCTGTGTCAATGAGGATGTTGCTAAGCAACCACCCATCCACTACTACGTTCAAGGTGATCTCTTTGTCATAATCAAGGTTGTGAGGTGGGAGGTTTGCATGCAAGATCTACCTTTCATGTTCTTCCCCGGTGCATGGTACCTTTTCTCTCAACCATGCTCCTAGCAGGGGAATAACATTCTCTTGCCTCAACAATTTACACACCTCCTTAACCTCATCCAAGTCATCCTTTGGTGCTTCTACTGGTCTTCTTTGCTCATCTTTTCTAGTTTTCTCTTTTAAGCATTGGATCTCCCCTTGTAAGCTTCGAATTACGTCCATGGTTTCCTGGTAGACTTCTTTCTGGTGAGCTGGGTTTGGATACTTCCCATGTACTACTTCTTCCCTTGAAACCAGAGGTCTCTTCCTAGGTGCTTCCCTTGTGTGCGCAGACTCTACCCTTGTTGTTACCATAACAGGCTCTAGTTCTGATTCACGTATTACTCGTGGGAGCCATTGCGCATCAGCCTTCTTAATACTCACCATGGTAGCACCCTTATCCTTCCGGTGCTGCTGACTCATATGTTCATATAACTCTGGGCACTCTTTGTACTTATGTTTTTTTTTCACATCAGGAGCATTGTAGAAGATCTAGACATTCACGCTTATAATGGTCTGTGGCTCCACAATTAAAGCATGTCCCATGCGGGAACTCACTTCTTCCCCCCATGGTTACCATGGCCATGAAATCCTTCGTGAAATCCCCTCCCAGTGTGCACCTCCATCTCCGCGTTCTTCATACTGACACTCACCTCCCTTGGAACTGTTGGCAATGCCATTCTGGTGCACACCAAGATCAATTACCTCATGAATCTGGTCAATCAATCTACAATCCTTGGTGTCATGTGTGGTTGAGGTACATATCTTGCAATAACAAGATACATTTTTGGATCACGCGCTGTAAAAGGGGACACCTACTTGCATCATGATCCCCATGACATATCTCGTAATTTACCACTATGGTGCGTACCACCTTCCGAGTACATATCCTGCCATTATCCTTTGTGTGCCCTTCTACGTCACAATTTGTGCACCACATCCCACCTGCGAGTCTCTGGAACTGTGTTGGCAGATAATTTCTCCAACTACTTAGCCATGGCAGTGATCTGAGCCTCTAGAAATGGGCTAACACTAGTGTCAACACTACCAACTACCTCAACGTGCAAAGAAGCTTCCAACGCTTCGCGTGGGTCCGTGAATGTTTTATGAGACAAAGCCCTCCTAAAGGGTGTGATCAACCCTCCAAAAAACCACTGAGCATGTTGTGAAGGGTGGATATCATAAGACAGTTTAGACAATAGAGTTTTAAAGTGCACATCATATTCCCACATGCTCTCTACCATTCCCTGCTGGATTTCTTTGAGAGAGCTGATGCTCTTCTGTTCAAACTCAGGTATGTGGAATTCTGCCAAGAATGCATTTTTCAGTGTGGTATAATCCACAACAGTCTGATGAGGGTCATACTTTCTATACCAACTATGTGCGCATCCTTGCAAGGTTGTTGCAAATTGACTGGCCTTTCAATCCTGGGTCATGATCCCCTTCGCGTGCCATAGCAGCTCGCACTTATGCACATGCTCTGCGGCATCTTCTATCCCACTGTAATCTGGTAAGTGTAGAGACATCTTGAAAAAGACTTGAGGAGGTGGCTGAGGCCCCTTGTCCTCCTGACCCAGTCCCTTGATTTCCTCTGGTGTTTCCTCCTCTGCCAGACCCACTAGATCCTGAGCCACCAGCTCCACCACTTCCACCTCCATATCCTCTTGTGTTAGGTACTGGGCCTGTGTTTGTCATGCCGAACATTCCCATCATCCCACTGAATAGCACGCCGACAGTTTGTGAACTAGTGCCACTCCCAGTCGTATTTCCTCCACCACTTCCTGACGCGCTCCCAAAACCACTTATATATATGCCTTGTCCAAACATTCCACCAAATACTGGAATAGTGTGTGAAGCCATAGAAGTCCCAAATGAGAAGTTGTATCTTTTGGGTGCTGATCGGTTGCTTCCACTGATATCAAATGGATCAACTATAATTTTCCCTCATTTGAACAAACCAAGTGCCAAGGTTCGGTCGCTAGGTGGGGTCAGATGCATGCCAATGACTCTTCTTTCTCCATGCGACGGGCTCTCATCAGAAGCTGAGGGGTTCTCTCTTCCGCGCTTGCCAAGATGGGGTAGCACAGACTGTTCAGGCTCCACATCCTCCATGTGAACCTCTTCTCCCAAAAACATCTACCTCCATGAATCCATCATAAATGCAACCTCACGTCCTCTCGCAATCTCCCTCTCACGCGCTTCACCATACTTGAGCCATCTCTCCTCCCTTTCCTTTTCAGTCATTATATCAGCCATCTTTCCCCAACCTGGCTTCCTCACCAAGTGCTCAGAGTGGTTTAGCTGGCCATTCAGGAATGCCTCTAAATCATGGTTACCATCAAGATTTTGATTGCTAGGGGGATAGCCCGCAAAATCGATCCTCTGGGCTCCTGCAAAAATTCAAACTCAGCAACTTCCAGACAAAAATACGTGGAAATTACGTATTCCAGAGTGTAGCTAGCCAATACTCCCTTCCACCAATGATCTATAGCATGGGTCCACGTTAGATCAACATCTTGCAAGTTCTGGTATGTTTCTTGGGTCCAAGGGTGTGATTTATAATACCACCCCAACCTAGATGCATATGCCGAGAGCCACTCAAATAACTCTACTAGGAAACAATAGAAGAAGGTTTCGTACAACTCATGATAGAGAGTGTCTTCCACCCATCTTTGCATATCAAACTCAGGTCTAGTACTGAATCTCTGAGCAAACTCATCCTCCGTGCTTTTAAACCAATTTTCAACACCTTCAAGTGTTAAGCGCTCTGTCATCACTTTTTGCACAGACCATGATGTATGCCATGTTCCACTACAACTTCGAAAAGAGGTCCCGGAAATGGAACCAAGATGTAGTCATTTTTGCACCCACCAAGAACAAGGGAACCTCATGCGCACCAGCCTATCACCCAGCGGGTGCTGGGTGCTCACCCGAGGTGCACGAGAGGGAGCCGAGTCTCTCTTTTATGTGAGTTTAGTGGAAGGCATCATTCATGATCTTGAATTAGTGATTTAAAGGACATGAAAAAGCTATAGAGCTTGAAATGGACTTCTATACCCTTTCAGTCATATCAAAAGTAAAAGCACTTAACAGAATTAATAGAACTAGGAAGTTGTAAATCCACAAATAGACTTAACATTCAAATAAGGTTCATGATTATACAAGAACAAAAGCATAATAGAAATATGCAGATAATACAGAGAGAAGATCTTAATACAATTATCATGGTAACCTTATCATATTCATTCATAGCATTACTTATAGAATATCATAGAAGGGGAGACCGTAGTCATGCACCATATCTGGATCCATACATGAAGGCTTTCAAAACAAAATTTACATTCCCCATTCCCTTATTACATCCTTCCTATAATCATCTACCCATTTTATCCCATAGTTCTCGCAGTAATTCTGTAGAGCTCTGCTTCCTTCCTTGTGTTCTCCTCTTTTCTTTGCTAAGGGCGTGCATATATATAGGCATCTGATCTCCAACAAACTCCTCTGCAACCTCAGATCTGGCCCCAAGTGTCAAGGTGTGGATCACCTCAGGCGCATGCCTCTCCATGTCATGATTAGCTTTTTGGATCTTCTTATCGCAAGGTATATTCCTTCCAGGACACCCTGTTGCCAGGCTAGAACCTTATCCAAATGGAACACGTTCTTCATGTGTTCTATCCAAAAGGCCAAAAATGGCTAAGTCCTGAATTGTGCTTTGTGGGTGCACATCCTTGGTTCTCCAAGAACCCTTTTTGAATCCTACCTTGTGCACCTTAACTTACATGCTTCCTCCGGCCATGCACGCCTTTAAGATTTGGTAGCTACATTAGGGTCCCAACATTACCCCACACTTCACCTATTCTCCACCCTCGGGAACCTTTTCAAAGAATGCAGTACAAAAAGGCAAGGCCTGCCTTGGAAAAGAATGGAGGGAAAGAATAAAGAATGGGGGAGAGAAAGAATAGAAGGAGAATTTCTTAAAGAAGAAGAAGGGGGAAATTCTGCCGCAGGTCGGCCTCCAGCGTATTCCAAGCACTGACTTCATCCTGCACTCTTGTGCAAAGGTCACCAACCAATGTGCTCACCTCATCGAAGGTTAACCCTTCCCCTTTTGTGTTAATGGTCTCTACCACCGTCTCCAGTTCCTTTGCTTGATCTTCCAAGGACATCCATCTTCCTCGTAATGACCTTGTAGAGCTCTTTTAGCTGGGTTTTGATTGAGACCCGTAGGATCTCAATAGCTTCAGACTTCTTTTCCACTTCGGCTAGGATATTTTCTCCTCATATTGCCTCTATATATTCAGACCTTTCCATAGAATATTTTCTCACTTGGATCTATTGCCTTTATTCTTTTCCCTGAAGTCCTTCAGCTCAGCCTCATACTAGCAAGCAACATGCTTGTCACCTTGTCCTGATCCACAATGGTCGTATGTGACCCCAGTGGTTCGTGCAACTATTTTTACATCAGCAAGTACCTTGCTGTATTAAACTATGAGTGCGATGACCTTCAACTTGTCCTCCTGTTCCAAGCACGCAGCGACATCCTCTGCTGACTCCAAGGCCAAAGGCTACCTTTCCATGGTGAGGATCTAAGTCAAGTCCTCAAGACACTCCAGGGAGGAACCATATTTTTACGCGGGAGGGTTAAGGTCTGGGTGCTTCATGATAATAGCCTGGGAGATGAGCTCCACCTTCTTGGAAACTTTGCACACTTTAGCTTTCTCCTCTTGTAATTCTTGCTGTAGTTGAGCTGATTAGCTTTTCAGAGGCTGAGTTCCTTTGTTAGCTTCTACTTCGTCCTTCCTTTTTCTTAACTAGTTTCAAAACTTTCTCCATCAGGTCCTCCAAGACTTTAACCTTGTCATTTCTACAGAAGAGCCTTGCCTCAACTTCCACAGAGACTTTGTTGAGCACATTACATACTTGCTCGTCTGATAGTTGTTACGTGTTTATAATGGGGTTGTCCCCCTTTCCTCTGGACAACACTAGTACCTCTCCTTGGTTAACCTCGAACTTGGGCTCATCAAGGTGGGAGTCAAATGCCCATGATAGCATTTTTCTTGTGCATGGGTATCCACCCTCAGGATCAAAGGATTCCATGGTGGTTAGCTCCTTGGTGGGCATGGTACTCTGGAAATGCATGCACAAAACTTTGTTGGGGTCATCAACATATCCCATCATTATTCTTCCCCTTCCTCCGTGCATTTACTTCCTGTGCGCATGCCCTTGGGAATAGTTACTAAAAGAGTTGGGCCTTTTGTGCTACCCACACTCTTCTCCCTTTGCTCTTTCTTGAATTTCACCGAGCATGAGCTCCACACTGCTGTTGCTCCAATTCCTCAATCGACCAAGGTATTAATCATCTTCTCTACCTCCCTTATCACCTTCTCATTCACCTCCTCCTAAGTGAGCTTGGGCATATCTGGCTCCTTGGTACTTGCCCCCTCACTCCTTTCTTTGTTATATGTGCCTTCCTCCCCTTGGGTGCCCTTCCTCCTTACAAAGATGAAAGCATCATTTGCATCTTCTGCTTCCTCTCCCTCTGAATCATGGACATCAATCAGCTCCTGATTTACCTCCAGATCTTCCTCTTCATCATCATCCTTTTCACCTATATAGGCATTCGTGTCATCTATATCCTTAGAACTCTTATTTCTTCCATCCCCTTTTCTTCTTCCTTTTCTGAAAACTCTGGAGTCGGGGATGTGGTCTTCTCTTCATCTGAGGGTTCCTCAGGGGATGGTGGCTTTAGGTTCTGGGGTCTTCTCCTTGACCACAGTACCTACATCTTCTTCTTGCCCAATCTTCTTCCGAACATAGGTACTTGTCCCCATGGTACCTACATCCTTGCTTCTCCACCACCCTCTTTCCTCTTTCTCTTCCCTCTCCTTACACTTTGGTGTGGGCTTCTTTCTTCCAATAGGGTCATCTGGGATGGATATCTCATTCTCCACATATGCGCCCTTTTCAAATTTTGGCCTTATGCATAGGTAAATCCTTGCGGCATTTCTCCCAGCAATAGGTAAGGTCAAAGGCCTTACAATATTCACATCTTATGAGACATACCTTTCAACGTACGTGCGCTTCTTTGGGTAGACCAACTTCTTCCTCATTTCCCTGTGCTCTCTATCAAGGGTGGACAACTCAAGGTTTAATTTCTTGACTCCTTGTATCTGTTTACTCCCACTTGGAAAAATTGGGTAGTAAACGAGAATGGGAGTTTACACCATGGACTCCAACTTCCATCGACCAAAATGAACCTACCAATACAGAAGTGCTGGTAGACTGTGAACTCTACTTCTCCTTCAGTGGTTGCTACGGGGATAGTTGTTCAGGGATCCTGCCATTCAGCCCCTGAATGTGTTCCTAAGGTGCACTGTATACCATTTGTCTAAGCACACCTTGTGTACCCCTGTCATTGATTCACATGTGTATTTTTGAAATCTCTCCACAGGATAGGGATCTTCAGCAGGGTACTCCCACACAAAATTGTCGGATGCATCTGTCACCCTAATTTCTGAGAACACAATTGTCAATAGAATGTTTCCAAATAGGATCTTTCCTCCCTTCTCCATGCTGCTTATGATTCCATCTGAAATATATTGGGAGATGTTGTATATGGTGCCCTCAATGACTTTCCTATAGATATTCAGCCAGGGCTTGCTCACCTGGGTCCACCTTTCTTGTCCATTCAGCTTGGAGACTAGGTGTGCGGCCATCTTCATCACCAGATCTCTGATATTCTGAGATGTCGTAGTACCTTGATCCCTTCTTCAATTCCTACGATGCTATGGTTTCTTTGATTGCCTCCTCATCCAGGAGGTCATCTTTGAGTGCATCCCCTTCATAGTTTAGGCCTGTGAAGTGTGAAATTAGTTGGGGAGTTATGTGCATTTTGCACCCTACAAAGCAGAAGAAGTCTTCATGTACGCGCATCATCAACCATTGGTACAAGCGCTCGGGCTTCCCAAAATATGGTAACTCAAAAAGTTGGAGAAGCCCTGCCTTCTCCATTTTCACCTTGACCACATTCACTGTATAGATCAGTAACCCATCAAGTGTTTTTCTATTTGTGGGGCACACCAGCTCCAATGCCATATCCTTCATGATTGTATTTGACCGGTGATTGTAGTCGATCATGGTCATCTGTCTTATGTGGGACTCCCACTCTTGCCCTAGCAAAACCCCATCCAGGTATTGCATCTCTGAGTACCATTCCTCATTTGTATCCAAGGGTATTTCTTCTTGTTTCTTCTTTCCTTTTCCTTTACCCTTTCCCTTCTTGGATTGTTCTGCAGGTTTATCGACTGGTTTCGTGGCCGTCATTACACCCTTTGCTTTCATTCCTAGGTTAACTTGTGAGTTGTTTGAATGTTTTCCTCATGCGCCCTGTGCCCTAAAACACAAACCCTAATCTCAGATTTTTCTCCTTTGATCATGGCGCTTCTTCACAACGTTCCTCACACCCGTGAATCACTTCTGCTCTAGTTTGTAGATCCAATGGACCGATTGTGCTTAAATTTATTGGGATTTTCCTTCACACGAGTCAGTTCTTGAAACCCTAGTTCTTGAAATAAAATCACTCGTTTTATTTTTGCAAAGTGAAATAATGAAATTCCCACTCTTGTATTTATATATTTTTCCACTTTTACACATTTAAGGCTAGGCTACCTACCACCGTATGACAATGTTTAATGTAGTGTTTTCAAACAAAACCTAACTTCAGTGCTTCTCCTTACGTGCCCAATCCTTGTGTGAAAACTTTTCCACCCGCACCCAATCCTTGCGCGAAAATGTTTCCACCCACGCCCAATCCTTGCATGAAAACTTTTCCAACCTTCTGGAGCTAATCCTTGCACAAACCATTTATCACACAAACAATCCATCTTGACAAAAGACTATTGCATGTGTGTTACCGATGCCAAAGGCACTTCTTCCATCCTCATGATTCTTGCTTTCACCTACCTCATGTTTTTGCACTTTTTCTCCTTTGTACGTGGATTTCCAATGTAACCTTATTTTGCCACTGACCCAAATCCTCCTAGCAGAATAACTCCAAGTTTCTCTTCATCATCTCACCCCACACTAAAATGATGTGCGGTCCTCTACGCATTCATAAGTCAAAAATTAATAAGGTTACCAGCGCCCAAGGTGCAAAACAAAACAACAACGTGAAAGGGAAATACAAGAAAGGAAAAGCATAAAAGGAAATTCTAAACTAACTGGAAAAACTACCTTATTTACAAACACCAAGAAGCATTATTTATAGTAGGGCTTCAGCCTACTCCCATTGAAGTGTCTAGGTAATTTTGTTCCATCCAGCACTTGTAACTGGCACGCGCCCAAATCAAGGATGTATGAAATTACATAAGGACCCAACCAATGCACCTTCAACTTTCCAGGATGGTGTAGAAATTTTGAATCATATAGCAATACCATCTGGCCAACCTCAAACTATTTGTTCTTAATATGGTGGTCATGCCATGCCTTTTGCTTTGACTTCTTCAGTTGTTTGGCTCCATCTTTCTAGTGAGAACCTTTCATCCAACTTTATCAATTCATCTATTCTTTCTTCCAGTGCTTGCTCATCATCCAACCCTCCTGTGTGCGCTATACACAGAGATGGTAGCATGAATTCGACTGGAAAAACTGCTTCCGCGCCAAACACCAATTGAAATGGTGTGGCCTTGTTCAATCTTTTATACGTTGTTTTGTATGCCCAAAGAACTACTGACACCTTGTCATCCCAATCCTGCCTACCCACATCACATATCTTAGTCAATGTGTGACTAAGGATTTTGTTGAATGCCTCTGCAGTCCCATTTTCCTGAGGGTGATAAGGGGTAGTCTTGTGATGGGCTACCATGAATTCTGCCAATAGAATCTTGATGGTTTCATTTAAGAAGTGAGTGCCCCTATCACTTGTTAAACTTAATGGGCACCCATACCTACTGATAATGTTCTCCCACAAAAATCTAGTAGTCGTGGCTATGGTGCAATCCTTAGTGGGCGTGGCCTCTGCCCACCTTGTCAGATAATCAGTACAGGTAATGATATACCGCGAGTTAGTCCTTCGCGTAGTTGGTGAGATTGGTCTAAACAAAATCTATTGCCCATTTCTCAAAAGGTTTCGCACTGGCGATGGGGTGCAAGGGCATCTCATCCCTTCTTCCAGGTTTTCCAAGGCACTGGTAGTGGTCACAGGCCTTGCAAAACTCAATGCAATCCTAGTGAATCATCTCCCACCATAGTCCGGTGACTAGGATCTTGTGCATGGTTACATTCCCCACATAGTGTCCTCCAGCAATCCCACCATGGGCTTCTTCTATTATGGCCATGCGTTCATGTTCTAATACACACTAGTGTAAAACCTCATCGCGGCCCATTTTATACAAATCCCCATTGATCAACATGAAGGGCGTGGCACGTATGGCTAACCTTTTCCTTTCCAGTGCATTCATCCCTTCGGGCACCACACCTTCCTTGAGAAAAACAGCAATGTCTTCTAATTCCAAGGGCACGCGCGCAACCTAAATAGTTATGTATCTGGCATGGTTTCCTTGATACTTTGTGCATCCTCTCTTGAATCAATGCCTGATAAATGATTTGGCCCATAATTGTTCTTTCTCGGTTTTACCACCACTTTGAACTCAACCTCCTGAAATAAAAGTACCCAACGACATATGCGCCCTTGCAACACTACTTTGTTTACTAGATACTTCAAGGCCATATGGTCAGTGTAGAATATGAAGGGAGTCACCAGCAGATATTGTCTAAATTTGTGGAGTGCGTAGATCATTGACAATGCCTCACGCTTGGTCATTGTATAATTTTGTTCTGCTTGGTGTCAACTTTCTACTTGCAAAACACAAGGGATGATCAACAATCCCCTCTCTTAGTTGAGCAAGAATGGCTCCCATTGTTGTACCAGAGGCATCCACATGGACATGGAAAGGTTTATCCCATGATGGGAATCATAGAATAGGTGCAGTGATAAGCCTTTCTTTTAGAGTGTCAAATGCCCTCTGTTGCGCCTCTCCCCACTGAAAGGCACTCTTATGTCTGAGCAATATTTCCAAAGGCACGGTGATCTTGGCATATCCCTTAATGAACTTTCTATAGTACCCAGTGTGTCCAAGAAATCCATGCATGGCACTTTGGCTGGTGGGCTCCCCTAATCCCACAATAACTGTAACTTTCACGGGATCCACCAGTAAGCCCTCTTTGCATATGATATGCCCCAACAACGTTCCAAAAGGAGTTGCAAAGACACATTTCTTGATGTTGAGGGAAATCCTCAACTGCCGACATCTTTCAAACATCAATCTCAAGTTATCACAATGGTCCCTAACCAATCCATACACTGTCCAATCATCCAAATATACTTGAAGGAACTTGTGGATGAAGTCCTTAAATGCTTGTACCACTATGCACGAAAATACAGTGGGCGCATTCCTCAATCCAAAGGGCATGACCGTGTATGCAAAGCTTCCCCACTCGGTGGTGAAAGTTGTCTTTTCTTGGTCTTCCTTGGCAATCCTTACTTGGTGATATCCCGAGAATCCATCCGTAAAGGAATAGACCTCGCGCCCAGCAACTCCTTCCAAAATCTCTTCAGTGAAGGGGGTGGGAAAAGGATCTATGATACAAACAACATTCAACTCCCTGTAATCCACACATATCCTAATCCACCCATCCTTCTTTATGTTGATCACCATTGGACTTATCCATTCTGATTCCTCCACAGCCTCAATGATACCGGATGCTATCATTTTGTCTAGCTCTTCTTTAACCCTTACGCACATGTTGGGATTCATCCTATAAGGCCTCTTCCTGACCGGGCACGCACCATCTTTCAACTTTATCCTCATTTCCCCCAATGAATGGTGGATGCCTTTCAACTCATGGTATCCACGTGGGAATAAATCCTCAAATTCACGTAAGAGATCGATGATCTTTGATACTTCCTTGTCTGACCAGTAGTCCCCAATGATAGCTTCCTTGGGCTCCTTCTTCGAGCCGATGTTAACTTTCTTGGTTTTGAGTGGTTCATGATACATGTGCGCACATGCATCCATGCACTATCAACTATCTCGTGTGTCCCAACTGAATGGTCGACATTCAGGCTCTCCATCTCCTCTCCATTAATAACGTATACCATCTTTCCTTTCTCCTTTTCAGCACAAGCGTGCTCGAATTATATGTCTTCTAGTTCCTCCTCTTCGAACCGTGCTTCCAAGCTAGGTCCACCAAGTAAGTCTACTAATCTATCTTCCACCATGGCACAATCCCCCAGAGTGAGGCACTTGATAGCCTGCAACACCTCATCAACCGGTTGCTTGGTACTTTGGTACTCGAATGTGTGAACCAGGTCAGCCGCTAATTCCTGCCAATTTCCTGTCTGGTGGTGAGTTTTAGAATGGATGTACCAAGTGCGTGCACAACCTTGTAGTGTCGAATATAACTTGTGCACCCAAAGGGAGGGTGGTAAAGCTTCCACACCTTCTCCCCAGACCCTCTCACATTCCTGGATGTGGGAAGAGGTGGGTTCATTTCCATTGTAATCCTTGATAGCGGTGGGTATATTACTCTTTGAGAATCAGACAGTGAGCACAATTCTAACTTCACGCCATTCCAACAAGTTTTCACTATGCGTGGCCCACCACCTCACTGCTTTGTGCCTATCAAAACATAACCCAGCATATCTTGTTACTCGTCCTCCCTCCATTGAGATTCCATTTCTCTCAAAAAGACCTCAGGGTATGCATCCCCAGAATACTTGGTTATTTCCTTTCCTCCCAGGTGCCGAACTCTACATGTCATGGTTACCCTGGTCACCGATCCTTTCAGATGTCACCCAATCAATTCATAAGTCCCATGCACCCAATTATCGCATGTTATACTGGTAGTATCACTGATAGATTGAGCATCATCAAACTGGATGACTCCTTCTGTAGGGTGGATGGTCTCTGGATCTCTTATGGAGTGCACATATATTCTATCTAGGACTTCCTCTCTAAGGGGTTCAGTATAGGGTGTGGAATTTCCATCAGCAAGCGGTATAATCACCCTCTCTTCCTTGTTTTCAAAGCTTATGTACCCCTTGTTAAACTGGAGATCTTCATTATTCTTATAGCACCATGGGTGCCCAAGTAATGCTGGGAAATTATCTGCCTCAGCAAGCACCAAGACTTCAAAATCCCCAGTGAACTTAGTCCCCTGAATGGTAATGGTCGCATCCTTCAAGACACCTATGGGCATTGCCTTTGTCTTATTTTCCATATACAACACATTTGAAGATGGTTGTAATGCAGGTCTTCCCATTTGATGCCAGGCATCCAGAGTGAGAACATTAACCTCCGCACCTGTGTCAATGAGGATGTTGCTAAGTAGCCATCCATCCACTACTGCGTTCAAGGTGATCTCTTTGTCATAATCAAGGCTGTGAGGTGGGAGGTTTGCATGTAGGATCTACCTTTCGTGTTCTTCCCCGGCGCGTGGTACCTTTTCTCTCAACCATGCTCCTAGCAGGGGAATAACATTCTCTTGCCTCAGTAGTTTACACACCTCCTTAACCTCATCCAAGTCATCCTTTGGTGCTTCTACTAGTCTTCTTTGCTCATCTTTTCTAGTTTACTCTTTTAAGCATTGGATCTCCCCTTGTAAGCTTCGAATTACGTCCATGGTTTCCTGGTAGACTTCTTTCTGGTGAGCCGGGTTTGGATACTTCCCATGTACTACTTCTTCCCTCGAAACCAGAGGTCTCTACCTAGGTGCTTCCCTTGCACGCATGGACTCCACCCTTGTTGTTACCATAACAGGCTCTAGTTCTGATTCACGTATTACTCATGGGAGCCATTGCACGTGTCAGCCTTCTTAATACTCACCATGGCAGTGCCCTTATCCTTCGGTGTTGATGACTCATATGTTCGTATAACTCTGGGCACTCTTCGTACTTATGTTTTTTTCCACACCAGGAGCATTGTAGAAGATTTGGACATTTGCACTTATAATGGTCTGTGGCTCCACAATTAAAGCATGTTCCACACGGGAACTCACTTCTTCCCCCATGGTTACCATGGCCATGAAATCCTCCGTGAAATCCCCTCTCGTGTGCACCTCCATCTCTGCATTCTTCATACCATGACGCTCATCTCCTTTGGAACTGCTGGCAATGCCAGTCTGGTGCACACCAAGATCAATTACCTCATGAATCTGGTCAATCAATCTACAATCCTTGGTGTCATGTGTGGTTGAGGTACATATCTTGCAATAACAAGATACATTTTTATGGATCACGTGCTGTAAAAGGGGGCACCTACTTGCATCATGATCCTCGTGACATATTTCATAGTTTACTACTACTGCGCGTACCACCTTCTGAGTACATATCCCACCATTATCCTTTGTGTGCCCTTCTACATTACAATCTATGCACCACATCCCACCGTGAGTCTCTAGAACTGTGTTGGTAGATAATTTCTCTAACTGCTTAGCCATGGTAGCGATCTGAGCCTCCAGAAATGGGCTAACACCAGTGTCAACACTACCAACTACCTCAGCACGTAAAGCAACTTCCAATGCTTTGTGCAGGTCTGTGAATGTTTTATGAGACAAAGCCCTCCTAAAGGGTGTGATCAACCCTCCGAAAAACCACTGAGCATGTTGTGAAGGGTGGATATCATAAGATAGTTTAGACAATAGAGTTTTAAAGAACACATCATATTCCCACACGCTCTCTGCCATTCCCTACTGGATTTCCTTGAGAGAGCTGATGCTCTTCTGTTCAAACTCAGGTATGTGGAATTCTACCAAGAACACATTTTTCAGTGCAGTATAATCCACAACAGTCTGATGAGGGTCATACTTTCTATACCAACTATGCATGTCCTTGCAAGGTTGTTATAAATTGACTGGCCTTTTGATCTGGGGTTGTAATCTCCTTCGTGTGCCATAGTAGCTCGCACTTATGCACATGCTCTGCAGCATCTTCTATCCCACTGTAATCTGGTAAGTGTAGAAGACATCTCGAAAAAGACTTGAGGAGGTGGCTGAGGCCCTTGTTCTCCTGACCCAGTCCCTTGATTTCCTCAGGTGTTTCCTCCTCCACCAGACCCACTAGATCCTGAGCCACCAGCTCCACCACTTCCACCTCCAGATCCTCCTGTGTTAGTTATAGGGCCTGTGTTTGTCATGTCGAAAATGCTCCCATCATCCCACTGAATTACATGTGCCGAACAGTTTGTGAAGTAGTGCCACTTCCAGTTGTATTTCCTCCACCACTTCCTAATGCGCTCCCAAAACCAGCTATATATGTGCCTTGTCCAAACATTCCACCAAATACTGGAATAGTGTGTGAAGCCATAGAAGTCCCAAATGAGAAGTTGTATCTTCTGGGTGCCAATCGGTTGCTTCCACTAATATCAAATTAATCAACTATACTTTTCCCTCATTCGAACAAACCAAGCGCCAAGGTTTGGTCGCTAGGTGGGGTCAGATGTGTGCCAACGATTCTTCTTTCTCCATGCAATGGAGCTCTCATCAGAATCCTGAGGGGTTCTCTCTTCCGCGCTTGCTAAGATGGGGTAGCACAGACTGTTCAGGCTCCACATCCTCCATGTGAAGCTCTTCTCCCAAAAACATCTACCTCCATAAATCGATCATAAATGCAACCTCGTTTCGTCTCACAATCTCCCTCTTATGCGCTTCACCATACTTAAGCCATCTCTCCTCCCTTTCCTTTTCAGTATTTATATCAGCCATCCTTCCCTAACTTGGCTTCCTCACCGAGTGCTCAGAGTGGTTTAGCCGGACATTAGGAATGCCTCTAATATCATGGTTACCATCAAGATTTTGATTGCTAGGGGGATAGCCCGCAAAAACTATCCTCTGGGCTCTTATAAAAATTCAAACTCAGTCATCACTTTTTGCACATACCCATTGATGTATGCCACGTTCCACACAACCTTTGAAAAAGAAAGGTCCGGTAATGAAAACAGATTGTAGTCATGTTTACACCCACCAAGAAAACAAGGGAAACCTCATGTGGTGCCAGCCTATCACCCCCCCAATGGGCACTGGGTGCTCATCCGAGGTGCACGAGAGGGGCCGAGTCTCTCTTTATGTGAGTTTAGTGGAAGGTATCATTCATGATCTTGAATTAGTGATTGAAAGGAAATGAAAAAGCTATAGAGCTCATAACAGCTCTATACCATGTCATCATATAAAAACGTAAAAAGCACTTCTAACAAAATTAACAGAACTAGGAAGTTGAAATCCACAAATAGAATTAAACATTCAAATAAGGTTTAATGATTCTACAAGAACAAAAGCATCATAGAAATATGTGGATAATAACAGAGAGAAGAGAAGATCTTTAATAACAATTATCATGGTAACCTATAATATCATTCATATTTCAGCTATAGAATATCACAGAAGGGGGACGAGAGGTAGAAAGGGGGGGAGACCGTAGTCATACACCATATCGGATCCGATACATGAAGACTTTCGAAAACAAATTTAATTCCCCATTACTTATTACATACTTCCTATAATCCTCTATCCCTTTTATCCCATAGTTCTCGCAATAATTATGTAGAGCTCTGCTTCCTTCCTTATGTTCTCCTCCTTTCTTATGTTAAGGGCGTGCATATATAGGCATTTGATCTCCAACAACTCCTCATGCACCTAGATTGGCCCAATGTCAGGTGTGGACTCGCCTCACGCGCAGCCTCCCATTATGATTAGCTTTTGGATCTTCTATACAATGTGGATATTCCCTCTAGGACACCTGTTGCCAGGCTGGAACCTTATCCAACGGAAACAGTTCTTCATTGTGTTCTATCCAAAGGCCAACAAACAAAAATTGTGCTTGTGGGGGAGCATCATTGGTCTCCCAAGAAACACCTTTTTGAATATACCTTGCACGACACTTATCTTGCATGTTCCTAAGGCGGTGTGGACCTTAGATTTCGGTAGTACATTAGGGTCCTAACAAGTGGAGCTATGATTGTGTCACCCCAAGGTATGAAGTATTACTTAGCTTTCTGTTCTAGTTTTGCTTGATCAAATCAAATTGTAGATATGAGGCTTTGGTTCATGGATTGCATTGGCTAGAAGATGAGGAATCAGAGACCTGTAAGTGTTTGTGACAGGGAACTGGTTGTCAATCAAGTAAAGGACAAATTTTTTCAGAACGACCTATCAAAGCTACAAGAATAAGGTATGGGGATTCTCATTGAGGAATTTCAAAGCTTTAACATGGTGCCATACTAGGAAAGGAAAGAACGAAAAGCTACTGATAGGATTACAGTAGTTGGAGAAACATTTGATGTGGTTGAAAACATTGAGAGGGAAAAAGGATAGCCAGATATCCATGTGATTGTGAGGCCAATAATGCTAGATAACAACACATGTTGGCAGGTGTTTGAGAATGATTAGTAAATCATCAATTTTTTGCAAGAGGAAGCTGAATTCTCAGCTAGAAATCAAAGCAGATTAGAGCAGCAATATGGAGATCAAGTATTGGAAGTACATACAAACAAGCTTCCCAAAGTATTAGTGACATTGGAGTCTATCTTCAATCCTAATGATCAGTTTTGAAAAGAGAAGGCTAATATACAGATCAAAGGAGAAGATTCAGAGTTAGTTCTAGTTGGAGAAGGCAAAACACTTCAAATTGGAAAATTGGCCATCGAGCAAGAAAGGTATGAATTCATGCAAATTTTCCAAGAGTTTCCAGATGTATTTGATTGGAGCTATGAAGACCTCAGAGGGTTCAATCTAAAGCTAGCACAACACATAATCAAACTAGATCCAACTGCTAATCCCATCAGGAAAAAGTAGAGACCATTCAATCAACACATTAAACCATCTTAATGAGAAAGGCTAACAAATGATAGGGAAAGTATCATATTTAAATCAAACACTCAAGTTGGGTTTACAACTTGGTCCCATTCAGGAAGGAGAGTTTTATGGAGATATTAGGAGTTGTGTGTATAACTTCAAGACATTAACAAGCATCCTTAAGATTCACTACCCACTCCCAATGGAGAAAATCTTGGCAAGTGTGTCTATATCAGAAGGATTCATCTCTCCAGATGGCTACTCATGGTAACAACTAGGATCATCGGTGAAATAAGATGATCAGTTAAAACAACTTTCTACCCCAAATGGGGCACCTATGCCTTACAGAAAATGCATTTGGGATTGTCTAATGTTGGAGCCACTTTCCAAAGGGTATGGATATGCATTCAAGGGATAGTCAAAATAGACTAGCTCTATCTACGATGACATTACTCGGTTTCCCAAATGTAGACAGACCGACACTTTTTCACCTAAGTCAGGTGTTCCAAAGGTGTAGGAGATTTGGGGTATCATTGAGCCCTAAAAAATGCATATTCTTGCCTCATGAGGGCAGGCTTCTAGGCCATATTGTGTTAAAGGAAGGTTTGGCAATTGACCCAAAGAGAGTTAAAGAAATAAGAGCATTGCCATTACCAAGCCACAAGAAAGCTCTTCAAAGCTTCTTAGGCAAAATCAATTTTGTTCACAGGTTTGTACCAAACTTTGCTGCTCTTGTTAAACAAATAACATTGATGTTGAAGAAGAGCTTGGCATTTAGGTGGATAGTTGAAGGAAGAGAAAGTTTTGAGGCCATCAAAGAAGCTATATCACAAGCCCTAAATCTCATGTATCTAGATTTTTCTAAGGATTTAATATTGTATGCCTTTGGTGGTAGTGACACAATTTCTGCAATCTTAGTACAACAGAACAAAGAAGGTACAAAACAACCAATTTCCATCTTCATCCATGGTCTAGAAGATTATGAAGTGAGATACTCCTTCATCGAAAAGCAATTCCTGGTAGTGATTAGAGGGTAGGTTAAAGAAGTTTAAACATCTAGTTTCAAACAATAAAATCCAATTGTTAGTCTCCCATGCAGGAGTTAAAGACTTCCTTCTCAGCAAGCATCTGAATGAAAAATGTGTAGGATGGATCACTCCTGTCATGGAGTATGACATTGAGATCAAGGTCACTACAATGGTTCGTGGGAAGGGATTGTGTGAACAGATGGCATCGAGTCAACAAGAAGAAGAAAGTGGTGAAAAGTAAGCTATTTTTGTTCTGCAAAATAGTCAAGAGGAAGAAAACGATGATGTACCCACTCCTTGTTGGACTCAGAGTATTATACACTTCCTACAAATAGGCATGTGTCCTCAAGAAATGAGTGAAACAAAAAGGAGACACTTCAGACTACATGTCATCCCATATGTGCTTATTGATGGCGTCTTGTTCAAAAAGGACATCAATGGCGTTATGTTAAGATGCATTGGGATAGACCAGATTGAGAGAATGTTACAAGAGTTCCATGATGAAGTAGCTGGAGGCCATTTATCTTCATGGGTGAAAAAATTAAGATCATGAAGGTGGGTTATTATTGGCCCAGGGTGTTTAGTGATTGCTATGCATGGATCAAAAGGTGCAAGAATTGTGCATTCTTCAAAGGCAAAGAAAAGCTAGCAGCACTTCCATTGTACCCAATTTCAGCCGACCAACCTTTCATGCAATGGGGATTGGACTTCATCAGGGTCATCAATCCAAATTTGAGCCAAGGCCATAAATGGATTTTGACAACAACAGACTATTTCACCAAGTGGACCAAGGTAGTGGCACTCAAAGAAGCTAATGAGTCTAGCATATTGGATTTTTATGAAGGGATAGTGACCAAGTTTAGAGTGCCAACCACCATTATATCAGATAATGCATTGACATTCATAGGTTCCAAAATCATAGGATGGGCCATTAGGAACGGGATTTACTTGATCACTTCATCAAATTATTACCCTCAAGGTAATAGCCAAGTAGAGTCCACAAACAAGAACCTACTAAAGATTATCAGAAGAACTCTAGATGAAAATTAGAGAACTTGGCACACAAAACTCAAATCAGCCTTATGGGCTGATAGGACAACACCCAAGAGGTCTGCATGAAGCTCTCTATTCAAACTTGCCTATATCACTTGAGTTGCCAGTATTGGAAATCATGAAGTAGCTGGAGATGTCTGAGTTTGAACTAATGGAGGCCAGGTATACAGAGCTGATGGATTTGGAAGAAACTAGAAAACATGCACTTCAAACAATGGATAAGGATCATGTCTCAATCAAGAGATGCTTTGACAAGAAGGCAAGAGAAAGGACCTTCCAAGAAGGATACCTAGTTTTAAAATGGGATACAGATCGGAAAAAACCACGAAGGCATTCCAAGTTTAATGCCATATGGAGTGGCCCTTACATGGTCACAAAATGTAAAAGTAGCAATGCTTTCCAATTGTCTACATTGGATGGTGAATAATTACATATTCCAATGAATGGAATCTATCTTAAACACTGCTACTAAAAGGAAAGTTCTCACCTTGTACATACTAGTTTAGTTTCTCATTCCTCTAAGTGATTGTGAACATTTTCTTGTTATAGTTTAGGTTACTTTTCTCCTAAGTGCTTTACATGCTCTGCATGTTCTACTTGAAGCATGTATGATTTCAAATTTTGTATATAGTTGTGGTGTTGTTTTGTTGCTCTTGCATAACCCATTTAGAAACAGATGAAGCCCCAGGTCAAAACAATTTTCTACTCTCATAAACCATTATTTCGAGATTTCTTATGAAAATTAAGAAGTGGAAATAGTCGGGATCGTGAATCAGATATAGGATCAATATCAGACCATCATTCTCAACTCCATGCCCAATGGATATAACAAGGCAATTGGTCCTTTCATCTAGCAGGAAGATACCCCTGTGAGTCTCCAAATTATTATCCATATTTTTCCCCCAGAAAATATTGGATCAGCCATGACCCCACATAGAAAGAGCCAAAGAAAACATGGTTAAATCTTGCAAATAGGTCACAGAAGGACTCAACAATGGAGTGGCGGGGCTTGTGAAAGACCAAATGACCCTATGCAAGAAGAAAGAGAAGGGACGGCTTTGTCGAGCATATACATGTCTTAAATCTATTTAACAAGTTACATGTGGGCTTAGAAATAGAATAACAACGTCAGAGAAGGAGGAGAAGCATCACAGAGAAGCCAGGAGCAAGAAAGAGAAGAAATGATGAAGATCCGAAGTCTTCGGGCTCAAAATAGTTCAGAATGAGTTCAAAAATCGGCTAAGTATGGAGGAGGCAGTAGAGAGAGCCACGTGTTGGCATGAAACTTCTCAAAAGTTGAATCCAAAAAAGGAAGCTCAAACGAGCACCAGGATTTCATGTGTCCATATCCCCAAAAAGTTACACGGCTATTGAAAAGTCTTCGACTAGGCAGGAAGGTGCCAAGTATCGGCTCAGTGCAATTCCAAAATGGGAGCCCAAGGTAGATACTCAAGCTTGCGCCAGCCCTCCACGTAGCAAATGGTCAACATAGGTCAAAAGGTGGACATGGCGGGCCTCAAAAAAGGCTAAGTATAGAAGTGAAGGCAGAGACTTCCACATGTCCAAGCAGCGCATCTCCAAGGGTAAATTCAAAAGTAGAGGCTCAAACAAGTGTCAGTTTGCCATGTAGCCCAAGGTCCCAAAAGGTAAGAGGGAGGTCATTGAAAATTCCAAGGGACTACAGAGGCTTCTAAGTGTCAACCTGATGCTCCTTCAAAGGCAAATCTTGATCAGGATTTTATGCAAGCAAAGAGCCTCCATGCATCCGGTCTCAAAAAGGGGGACAGAGTCGGGCTGAATAGTCAATGCATTGTGACAAGCCGACGGAGAGTGCCAAGTGTCAAAATGGTGCTAACTCAAGGGTCAAATAAAGAGAGGGTTTCTAGATGAGCACTAGACTGCCACGTGTCCCCAGTCAAGAAATATGACCCCACCGAGCAAAGGACTCAGCCAAAAAAACATAGAAATTAAGCAGGCTGACGGAGGAAGCCACATGTCAGCCCTACACCATTCCAAGAGAAAAATACAGAGGCCACCTTTGAACAAGCGCCAGCCCTCCATGTGTCCCATATTAAAAAGGGGGCTCACTTTTCAAACCAGATTTCCCGCCCTCTTGTATGAACTTGATACAAACTTTGGAGGGTCATATATTTCGACTCAAGGCTCGAAATATTGTAAATCTGACACCGTTGGAAAGATCTCGGCCTCGTCAACACCATGGAGATTTGAAACTTTAAGTTCAGGAAGGTTAGGTGGGAGAAAATTGGATAAAATTCTTCAGGGCCATTAATGCAGGATCTATTTTTCCCCAACAACCAGATAGGATTCTATCTGATCCGTCGTTTCCTCCTTCTTTAAGGCACCAAATAAGAAATTGATGCAGTCAAGATAGATTTGGGGGAAGATTTTATGGGAGGCATTAATAGCGGTGGTTGAGCTTGGAACTATTTTTTTCCCACTTCTCTCTCTTTCTCCTCTCTGTGTTGAATCTATAAAAGCAAGGTCAAAACTCATTATAAAGGATTATACATTCTTTTGTTTTTGTAGGCTCCCCTTTCCTTCTAGCAAAGGAACTCATGGAGTTTAGACCTTCCCTTTAAATTGCAATACGTTTCCTACCTTCTGGCCATTTTTAATGCATTGTATCACTCTTCAGAGCAATAAAACACGTTTGTAATTGATTTTAGATCCTTTCTTGTCTCCTTTGCCCTCATCTGGTCTTTCATTATAAATTTGGTTATCTGTGCTTGATTATTATATGCATTTTGTTGGTTTGTGTCTATCAGCAAAACTAATGTTCATCATTCCTTCGATGCATCACCTAGTAGCTTAGTTTTGATTTCTAGTATTCTTTTTATCCATGTCTCCTTAGTAAAAATTAGATTAGGTTTAGCAATAGGTCCTCTACAAGTTTCCACGCATGCCCTAAACAGAGGAATAGGAACCAACCTTTAGTATGGAGAGTTTTCCTAGTTACAAAGTCCCAAACTTTGGGGAAAACTCAATGTTATGTGGATCACACCAAATGAATCTGCCTTAGAAGAGTAGAACTGACAACTCATTTGGGGGTGCTGTGATTTTACACTAACAGTCCCTCTTTCACAATCTAATAGTTCCATACTCATGACATTACCTTTGGTTGTTGTGTACTCATTTTCTAGACCTATATCACATTTTCGTGGACCATATTCATAGTTACTTATACTGCTGCCTTCAGTTTCCTTCACGGAGTGGGTGGAATCGCAATACACCATTTTTTTCCTTCCTAATGGTAGGCACATAGTTTAATGTGGTTGCTTCTTGTTTAGTCCATTGGATATGGAAAATGTCATCAAAACTCTTCTTGGAGACTTCCTAGAGTTGCAGAGTTCATATTTTTCTATTGAATCTTCTGCATTCCTCTTGTCTCCTTCTTATCCTCTCTTCTTTTTCTTCTAGAGAGATTTCCCTTTTATACATGAGTACTTTATCAGGATCCTTAGTCGTCATGACCCATTTGAGGCATCTTTCTTATATTAGAGAGTGTTTTTCATATCTTGTTGTGGATGTTTTGCCCACTGGGTTTTCCTCCATTGCTTGAGATCCTTGTTGTTCATGGGTGTCTCATCAAGCTTTATTGTTGGAACCCATTTCTCATTTCTTACTTTTTGCCTCATCCTAAGTTACGATGAAGAGGGGTTTTCATGTGTGAATTTTTCACATCACGTGGTGAGTCATCTCACGTAGGTGAGGTCATAGGTCTTAGGTGTTATAGGGGTTATAACAGATTCAGATTATGTCATATTCATTAATGCATCAATGTGCATCAATGTGTCATATGGGAATTACTTACATTTTAGGAATATAACTCCCCTTCTCCACTTGAGGAGGTATGATTACTTACATTGGTGGTTACACAACACCCTTATTTTTGCACCTTCCCTTTTTTAGATCTATGAGAGATGGTGATTGATATTTTACCCTTTCCTTTCTTTGTATGCACATTTATATGGTTGATGCTTGTCCCCCATGGAACCTTGTCACATTGCTAGAGTGAAACTTAGTTGATGTTCACTTTATCCTTAAGATCCTCGTGTTTTCGTGTTTTCATTTTCTTCATCAAAATATTCTTTATATCATCCAAACAAGGCCCATGAAAACTAGTGTTTAAGCTAGCATAACTGCTTGTGTACTTGATGATCAAATTATGCATTGTATGCACCACTAAAATTCAAAATAAGATTTGTGAGATTTATGGTTATTAAATTTGAATAGATGTGATAAATAATAGTAAAAAACACTCACGCAAATTTTAATAATGGAACACTATGGCACCTTCCTTTTAGACATGCTTTTATTAACATAAAAAGGCTAAATTTACTAATTATAATGACTTACAAAGTAAGTTAAGCCCAAAATAGAACCACAAGTAATACTAAAACAATCCTAAAATAATTTTGGACTTTCATCTAACTTAAAAATAGACTCATGCAATCCTTATAAAAATTCAACATGCAAGATGTTTTTTTTCTTAAATAGAATTATCTAAGTTAAGCATGCATTTAAAGCCTAATTATAGATTTCTCCTAAATAATACCCCCCAAAGTCCTTAAAATATAGGTATTGTGATAAAATTAGCATATTTGTAGTTATAATAACTTATAAAGTCTCTCCTACCTCTTTGGGGATGACTACAAAAGAATTTATATTATCCAGAAACTGAGAGTTGAAGTCTATTTATAGCCTTTTTCTGCTATTTTATTATAAACCAGTGAAAATCACTCATTTGTGCCTACTTGAATTTAAAAATATATGACTTAAATAAATAAGTCCTAAAACATCCTAAAAGTCTATTTTTTACAGTATTTATCAAAATGGAAATTATCTAAATTTAGCATAATTTCAAATGCCAAATCGACATCATTCCTAAAATATAATTCCTTATCCATTGGGAAATGAATTCAGGATCAATGTAATTAAGCAATGGATATCTCCCATCATTGCTACATTTAATGAAAGCACACATAGGGAAATATAAAGGGAAATAATCTTAAATTGGGGAAATTATATACAAGGGGAAGGAAGGGAATACACAAGTTTGTACAAATCCAACATCATGATGAGATAATTAGACACCCTTATGGAACAATGGGCTAAATGAATGATGTTTTGAAGATTGAATATGTTAAAATGATCATACCAAGACTTTTTGATAGCTCCACGTGTCCTGAGAAGAAGAATTGTAGTCTTTTATTTTACCAAATAGCTCAAGGTGCACTGGCACCTCACCCATACATATTTGACCGCTCACCTGAAGCATAATAGGGTACCAAGTCCCTCTTTTATGGCAGCTTTGTCAAAGAGTTAGCATGATAGACACATATATAAACCAGATGCATAAGATCCATTCAATAGTAAATTATAAACAGATCTAGATCACAACCATATGCAAGAATGATTAAACCAGAATCAAGATCTTATTTACCATACAAGATCTAGAATCAAATAAATCAATAACCAATATCTAGCCACACAGATCCATTATATTAATTAATATAAAACAAAGAAGCCAAGTACATACATAAGAATGCCACCATAAGTCATGTATGCTCATAAACCAATAGCATAACACTTAGAAAATCGTGGTCCCCTAAACCGTGCAAATCAATACATACATATAGGAGTGGGGACTTTCCCTTCACCACCTAAGCATCCTCAAAATAGGTTGCATGTTAATAATAGACATATGCTACTATAACATAAATAAAAAAAGCATAAAATCTTGTTAATAATAGACTGTCTAATAATAAATACAAATCTAATCTTATTATTAGCCCAAAACTAAACATGTTTTTTGATCTTCCACTCGTCAAAAGTAGCCTTTGATTAGCCTCCAAGTCTTCATAACTTTGTGTGTCCAAAACTCAATCCATCTTTAGCCCGTGGTAAAAAAAAATGACTAAGTCCTCAATTCATACTTTCCCAAGAATTCCCTTTTATGCTACACTTCCACGTGTTCCTACATGCCTCATGTTCACGCAATCAATCCTTATGTACCTTCAGTACTTAGGTTGTAATTTATCAACCCAACATTACCCCACACTTTTTTCATTACCGCCCTCGGAAATGGGTAACTGTGAATTATCTCTCCATGAATAAATAATTGGGAACAAAAGAATAACTATACATAAAGAATGAAAGAATACATGGACGCGTTACCCTTCTAAAGGCATAATCAACTCTAGATATGTACTTTTAATTTTTTCCTATAACTAGTTCTAATCATTGAGCACCTTATTTTTTTTTTCAGGGATGTCTGTGAGTACCCCGTCCATCACATATAGGGTCATCTTCTCACCCTCATTCTACAATACTCTAAGGACATTATCTAGACCCGAGACCATCCCTTTCATCACATCCATATGCCATGCGATGAGTTTCCCAATTTCTTTGATCTTATCCTTATGAGGGTCTTGGGATGTTGTAAGTGCATCGCACTTTTCTACTACTAAAGTGAGCCTATCCTCACGCCCAAGTGTCTCATATTGTTTAGCTTCAAGGACTGTATTCTCTTCCACCAGAGTCCTTGTTTTGATTGTTACCCCAATATCTATGCAGATCTTTAACACCAACTCTTCCTTTTTGAACTCATCTTTCAATTCCTGCAATAAATATTCATACCCACTTATCTTGTGCATGATGGTTTCCTTTTTATGTTTCACTTGTGCTACAACATCTTTTTTTTGACATATTTACTGTACTTTCATCCATCACCATATGAACCATTGTGCACAAGTAATGTATTGCAGATGGAAACCTCTCTGCCACTTTCTCTTTCAGATGCAACCTTGCCTTCAAAATTTCATCGCCTATATGCTCTGCCATACTAAGTACCACTCACACCTTCACCCCAGTTATCTCCTTCTCTTTTTTTAGACACTTAATCTCTATTTTTTAATCTTTTCTAGCTTCCAACAAAGCAAAAATAGTTGTCACCTTATCAATGTTTCTGCGTGCAACCTCTGCAGATACCTTTTTCATTATATTACTAACCTACTCATCTAACATCTGAGTTGGTTTTATTTTCACATGGCAAGAATGTGGTGCTTTCTTAATAATTTGTGATATACATGATTCTTCACATACATCAAATTTAGAATCATCCATTTGAGTCTCCATACTCCATGACAATTGTTTCTGGGTGTGTGTGGTCACTATATCAAAATCCATCAATTCTCAGCCATAGATGTCATTGGGTTCCAAGGTAATTTGGAACCTAGCACGGATGATCTTCGTAGGATCATTGATATACCCCTTTGTTGTATTTTCATACTTTTCTCCATTTTTATCCTTTCCATAGTACTTACCTTTCAGAATGTGCACACCCACATCAAGCACTGGTCCCTCACTAGCAGGCGCACTAGATGGCTTGCTCTTATCTTCACCCATATTTGTATCAACAGTGCCAATGCCTACCTCCCATTATTCCAATCCTTCTACATCTTGTTTCAATTCTTCGCTCCGAGGCTCCTCTACATCTTGGTAGGATCATTGATATACCCCTTTATTGGAGTTTTATACTTTTCTCCATTTTTCTCATTTCCATAGTACTTACCTTTCAGAATGTGCACACCCACATCAAGCACTTGTACCTCACTAGTAGACACACCAGATGGCTCCCCCTTATCTTCACCCATCTTTGTATCAACAGTGACAATGCCTACCTCCCATTCTTCCAATCCTTCTACATCTTGTTTCAATTCTTCGCTCCGAGGTTCCTTTGCATCTTCAGTGTTAACTAAAGTCTTCTGCATGTTGTCCTCTGATTTCTCACCTTTGGTGACCTGAGTGGGGATGTACTTACACCTCCTCTTCCTCTCTAGGTTTTATTTCATAATAGAATTTATAGGCAATCTCCTAGGTGGTTTTGATGCCCCCGCACCTTGACTCCTTGCCTCCTGAACACTTTCTTATATTATTGGTCCTCACTTCCCTCTTCTGAACCTACATCACATATCTCCATTCCCACTTCCTCACCTCCATTTTTCAAAGGAGGAGTTATCTCACGTTCTCTTTTCTCTCCTACAGTTGTTTTCTTTATTTTTCCATGTTCCAATCTGCCACTATATTCTTTCAATTCCTTTTCTTCTTCTTCTTCTTCATCATCATCATCCTAAGGAAAAGTAAACTTCTTTTCCTACAACGTGCCCATGGTATGTTTCCCCTTGGGTGGTTCAGGGAGCTTGAACTCATTTTCAACATATTTTCCATTCTCTAACTTGGACTTAAGGTAGATGTATACCAATGCCACTTCATACTTCCCAATTTCCAAGCTAATAGTTTTTATATTAGTATCATTTGAAATCAACTTCTCAATGTAAGCAGACTTACTTGGGTAGACATATGTCTTTCTGAGTGTATGATAGTCACAATCCACTTTTTCTGCATTGAATATCAACTTGCGGGTGTTGGGAAACCTATGTACAAATGCCTGAAAGTAGCGCAGTGAAGGCATATGGGAGCTTGGACCAAGGGCTCCACTTTCCATCCTTCATGCCAAAACTCCCTATGCAAAAATGTTGGTAAAAAACAAATTGAACCTATTTCTCCAATACCGAAGGAATATCCTTAGGTATTCTCCACTCATACTCAAATGCAGCGTGTAGGTGATCATACCATAGTTTTTTCCTTTTCTTGTAGGGTCCACTCATGGATCCATAAAAAGTATACATTGCAAATATGTCTGTCAGGGACTTCTTCTCTTCAGGGTATTGCCAAATATTATCTTTCAAGCCATCAGATATGCCAATATCTACAAACAAAATGGAAAAAAGGATAGTAACAAAACTTATCTTATCTATTATAGTCTCAGCAATGAAGTTAGATAAATTATAGATGACTCCTTCTGTCATCTTATTAGCAATGTGTAACCACATCTTGTTCACTTATGACCAACGCTCTTGCTTTTTCAGCTTGGTGAGGTGTGCTATTGCCTGAATAACAAGGTTTTTCTATAATTTAAAAATATTCATTACGTGCCCTCCCTTCATGTAAGATATTGTTTTCCTATTTTTTCTACTTCTTCATTGTCAATAAGATCACTACTGACCTCGATGCTCGAGATTCATAACCCTGTCAACCACCAAATCAAGGGCACAGTAAGTCTGATCCGCCACCCAAAAAAATAAAATAAGTCATCATGGACTCAACTCATCATCCACTGGTAAATGTTCTCTAGCTTACTAAAATATAGGAGCTCATAGAGCTGCAAAACCCCCACTTGTGATAGTAGTTTCTCCCCTGCGTCGATGTATACTGCCATGTCATTTTCTATTCACAAATTTTTCTTTACCACCAATAGATTATCTAATTCATCCGTATTTTCCTTTTTTTGATGTTTGTATTCACTCACCTTACTCTTCCTGATGTGTAACTCCCAATCTTGGCCCATGTACACACCTTTCTGGATATTGCATCTCAGAAAATTGACTCTTGGGTGTATCCACAACCTCTATTCCCACTTCCTGCCCCTTGTAGTCACTAAAGGTGCTTGATTAGGTGCCATAGTGATGATAAAAGAGTGTTCTTGCAGTCTATTTTGAGCTTTGTAGCTCTAACTTGCGTACCCTAGCTCTTCTATGAACCCTAACCCACAAATTTACTTCCCTGCATGCCTCTGTTTCACTCAAAAACTCTCTCTAATGGAGTTCCAATCAGTCTTGTGCACAAATATTGTCTAGTTCAGTCTCTTATACCATCTCTTTCACACTTTCTCATGCAACTTTCTTATCAACTCACTTGAATGCTTCTTCTTCACAACACAAGGTAAAAATGATTTCACAAACCTGCCTTTTATAACCTTTGTAATTTTTTCTACATTTATTACTTTCCACCTACCACCGTACTCATCACTAAATGATGGTTTTTTATGTTCCACACTATGTTTTCTGCACCCCATTCATAACCTTTTGGTACACCTACTTCTTCTTGGCTATATATTCCCTTACGTACACCTTCATGCGCCAAAGTTCATATCCAATGTGCCTCAAACTAAGTAGTTTCCACTACTGCAACCTACCTCATGTTACACTATGTGTTCCTTCATCCACATGTGGTCCTTATTCATGAGAAATTTTTCTTTATCCGCACCCTTACTTTAAGCACCTACACAATATTCCTCTATGCATACTTATCTTCCAGAGAACATTCAAGCTTGACCATTTTATTTAAGTATATAATTCACTCCACACTAAAGGTATGTGCGGTTCTCTGTGCATAAATTCAATAGACATTGATTAGCTTCTGGCATGCAAGTGTGCTTATTACAACAAAACACTGAACTTAATTGAAAAAACATAGCAACGATGAAAGGAAATACATATAAAGGAATGCATTAAAGGAAATCTAATCTAAATGGAAAAATTTCCTTATTACAAATTCCAAGAAGACTTATTTATAGTAGGGCTTCATCCTACTCCTGTTAAAGTAACCAGGCAACCATGTCCCATCCAGCACCTGTAACTAGAAAGCACTTGAATTAAGTATGTAAGTCACAACATACGGTCCCAACCAATGCACTTTGAGCTTCCCAGGGTGGCATGAATTTTTTGAATCATACAAAAGAACTATTTGTCCAACTTCAATATTTTTGATCCTTGATATGTCTATCATGCCATGCCTTCTACCTATCATTTTCTATCTTTTGAATCCATCTAGAAATGGCACACCTCTCATCCAACTGCATCATTTTATTAATTTGCTCTTCTAATGCTTGTTCATCATCCAAACCTCTTGCGTATGTAATGCGTAGAGAAGGTGACATGAATTCCACTGGTAAAATAGCTTTTGTGCAAAACATAACTGAAAGGGTGTGGCCTTATTCAACCTCTTGTAAGTTGTCTTGTATGCCCAAAGTACAACAGATACTTTTTCATCCCAATCTTTCTTTCCAACATCACAAATATTTGTCAATGTATGTCCCAATGTCTTATTGAATGCATTAGTAGTTCTATTGGCCTATGGGTGATAGTGCATTGTCTTATGGTGTGTTACCATAAATTTTTCCAATAGTATCATGATGGTCTCATTAATAAAATGAGTGCCCCTATCACTTGTTAAAATCAATGGACAACCATACCTACTGATTATGTTCTCCCATAGAAACCTTGCTATTGTAGCTACTGTGCAATCCTTTGTAGGCATTGCTTCTGCTAATGCTGCCTAGAATTTACTGTGAGTAACCCAAGTGCACCGACACATCACTCAACCTAAGTTGAGTGCTCACCCGAAGCGCACAAAGGCACCAGGTTTGTATTTATAGTTTCTTATAGATAATGTTAGCATGATGGTGCATATAGGTATCCAGATTAATTACCAATAGTAAACAACACAAAATGCATAAACCGGATCTAGTTCTTATAATATATATAAGATGGACTAAAAAATGATTATAACAAGATTTACCATGCAAGAACTAGATTTAGTCATGTTCAACACCATCATCCAACCAATATGAACCATTTCATTAAAAAATTTAAAACACAAAAGCTTCTTACATTACATAAGTATCTCCATGAGTCATGCGCTCAAAATACCAACAATATAACTCTACCATATTTTCACACACTAACCCATGCAAATAAATACATATATATAGGGGTGGGGGATTTCCCTTCACCACCCACGCACTTCTCAAAATAGGTCACATGTTAATAGGATCCATGTGCCTTTACAATAAGATGCACAACATGCAAGTACTTCTAGAAATAGACTTCCTATAGTTAACTCAGAGTAGAAATCCTATTATTAGCCTAAACTATGCATGGCGCTCAACTTTCACTTGTTCCCAAAATACCATTGTGTGGATCGCAAGTATTCATGCCTTTGTGTGCTCAGCATACTAACTCCAAAAATAGCCCTTATCCATATAACGACTAAGTCTTGATCATAGGTGCTTCAGATATATTGTAGCACCGCGTGCTCTTCCAGCTCCCTACATTCGCGCACCCAATAATTAGGCCATTTTTGGTCCGTTCAACATCACCCCACACTAGAGTACATTACCACCCCAGTAATGGGTAATCACCTTTTCACTCCAAATAATATAGGATAAATGAATGAAAGAACAAGGAATAAAGAATATGGTGAGTCATTTTATTGTGTACCCTTTTCATATTTTGACAAAATGAAATCTAGATATTCACTTTGTATTTCTCCCTCAAACCCATACCAGTCCTTAAGCGCTATGTTGGTTTTGTCAGGGATGTCCACAACGATGCCATCGAACTCATCCATAGTCATGTTTCCACCCTCACTGTTCAAAATTCTAAGGATGTTGACCATACCTGAGACCATCCCTTCCATGACATCTAACTTCATGGTAATGAGCTTCCCAATGCCCTTGATCCGATCCATATGTTGTTTCTTCGCAGTATACAATGCATCACACTTTTTTTCTACCAAGGTAACTCATTTTGTGTGCCTGAGTGTTTCATCCTTTGTTGCCTGTAGAACTTCATTCTCCTTTTCCTTTGTCCTTTCCCATATTAAGTTATCAGGCATTATACACATGGCCAATATTGTATCTTCCTTCTTCATTTCATCCTTTAAGGCTTGCAAAACAACCTCATAGTTGGATATATTTCTTGCAATTGAATCCTTGACCCTTGATGCTTCTTCCAAAACATACTTTTTCTTAGGGAGGCGCGTTGGTCCTTCCTCTAGAAGTAGGTGAACTGTCGTGCATAGATAGTGTAATTCAGACTTGAAGTCCCAAGGCACCTTCTCCTGAAAATTAAGCCTCTTCTACAAAATCTCATCTATGATCTGCTCCACCATCTTTTTAACATTTTGGGCCTCAGCTACTGCATTATCTCACTCTTGAGTGAGGTGTTTGATATTTATTTCTTTATCCTTCTTATCATCTAATAGCTCTCGTATTTTTTCCACCTTATCAATATTTTAGCGCGCTACTTCTGTTGACATTTTGACCAATGCATTACCCACCTGTTCATCTGAAAATTGTGTTGGCTTAATAGTCACATGGCACATGTGTAAGGCACCTTCCTCAATCTTCTTAAAACTACACACCTCCTCGCAGACATCAAAATCAAGCTCATCCATGTGAGTATGCATACTCCAGGATAATTGTTTGTGAGTGCGAGTGTTGGCCATTTTGGGGTCCATCCAATCCAAACCATATAATTGTTTATTGGGTAGAGTACTCTAGAAGCAGGCGTAAATAATTTTTGAAGGGTCATCCATATAACCCAAGTTCTGAGTACCTGTTGCCTCTTCCTCATCATGCCCACTGGCATGCTCAGAAACATCCTCATGAGTAGATTTTCCCACTTCTTGTGGTATTTCCATGCCTGCATCCATTTGTATAGTGCCTCCTATATCTTGATTCACTTCTCCTTCATCCTCTCCTTCCTTCTATGTCGGGTGTACTATGGCTTTTGTTTCTCCATCGGCACTGATCTCTCCTTCACCAGAGCGTTGTTCATGAATACTTACGCTTGGGTCTATAGTCTCATAGACTACATGCTCACCAATATCTTCATCTTCCTACATTTCCACACTGGGGGTGGCCTCTACTCTATGCCACCCCATACTTGGAGTTTCTTCCTCTTCATGCACACTTTGTTGTGGGGACTCCTTAACATCTTTAACAGGAACATATTTCTTGCATTTTCTCCTTTCTTCCTCCCCATCCTTCATAGGAGTCACACATGGTGATCTCCTTATTGGCTATGAAGTCCCTGTGCTAGTGTCTCTTGATGTGCACATTCTCGATAGAACTCTCCTAGTATGCACAAGTCTGGTGTTTTCTTCTGGTTCTTCCTACTCTAGGATTTGTTTCTAGTCCTGTAGGCACTGGATCCTTTTGAGAAGGGAATGCAAGTGCAACATACATTGAAGTCCCTATTTTCTACCCCTTTTGGAGGTCTTGGAAGTGCCATATAATCACCCTTAACCAATTTTCCTTCCTTGAACCTTGGCCTACACACACACACACACACACACACACACACACACACACACACACACACACACACACACACACACATATATATGGGCTCACATGCACGCACGCACACACACACACACGCATACGTGCATTGGTTTAATCTGCCCTACGGAAAAACTCTTCGATGTGATGTCCACATTTCCTGATTCCATGGTTTCTATATACATATGTGTGTTAGTTCAATCTTCCCTATGGCCAAACTCTCCAACGTGATGTCCACATTGCCTGATTCCATGATTTCTACATAGCCCTCTTTATCTGGCCATACATATGTTTTGTGCAAAATGTGAAGATCTACATCCACCTTTTCTACATCAAATTGGAGTTTGCACATGTCATGGAATCTCTTTACATAATCTTTAAAGTATCTTGTGGTAAATGCAAAGGGAAACTTAAACCATGGGCTCTTCTCTTCAGACTTTATATGGAAGCGCCCCAAGCTGAAATATTGTTAAACTACAAATTCATCCTCTCCATCCAACACCTTTGGCAATTCGTGAAGAATGTGTCACTCTCCCTCGAATTACCTTTGTAGTCTCCTGAACCACTTGTCTAAGCACTCCTTGCATGTATTAGAAGTAGTCCCATGCAAATTGTACTTGGAATATTTCTTTGCTGAGGACTTATTCTCTAATAGAAACTCCTAGATATTCTCCCTAGGTCTATCAGGTACTCCAATTTAACTAAATATAATCAACAATAGAATTGCATCCCAGTTAATCTTCTCACCTTTATCTACTTGGACGCACGCCTCATTTACTAAGCTTTCAGTGATGTTGTAGTATGTCTTGTTGACCATTTTGTGCATTATATACAACCAGCACATATTCACCTTGTTCCATCACTCAGTGACACCCAAATTTCTCCCCACTAAGCGCACTACAAATTTGGTTACCATATCTGTAATATTGGTGACTTTGAAGGCTCACCCCTCCTTCTTACTGGTGTAGTTCTGTTATGGCATCAATGCCCTCATCATCTGACATGTCTTCAATGATCTTTGAGCCCGATTTGTGTAGCCTTGTCACCTTCCTAATCAACTTGGAAATGATCCTACTTCTCTTTCCCGTGAAGTAGAAAAAGTCTTCATCGATGCATGACATTAGCCACTGATACAACTTCTCAGGCTTCCCAAAATAGGGCAACTCCATAATTTGCATGACCCCCATGATTTCAAGTAATTTCTTCACAGAGTCATCCAAGACCCTAGTGCCATCTGCCAATCACTGATTTTTCCTCCTCTAAACTTGTGTTGTGACGTCCTTCAGGAATTTTTCAATGTGGTGGTTGATCTCTGAAACCCTACACTGTGTAATTTGTGTTGTCTAAGGTCGCCCCTCAATAACTTCTTCTGGATATAAAATCTTGACCAACCACTCCACTAGGTCATCAACTCCCTTTTCTACTACGGGAGCCCTCCATGGTGCCATTGCTCCTTTCGATTCTTCAAGTGTAAAATGAAAACCCTAGCTATTGTGAAAACAAAACCTAAGTCACCCTCCTGTCGTGCACATGCACTACCGCTTGAATCTTTCTTTTTTACCTAGATTCTTAACAACATGCTTTTAAATGCAACAAGTTTACTTTTTCTACAGAGTGCTCATCGTCTCCAGCTCTTCTTCACACTTCTCAATTTTTCTTTGAATTTGCAAGGTAACGAATGACGTTGAAAATTATGACTTTAAACCAAGTTTCAAAAAAATTCCCTTCATTTATTTATCCACCTACCACCATATATGGCATTAACTCCTATTGAGCGTGCATCGCAGCTCCTTATCCCACACCCCAATCTCTCACACCTCAAACTTTACACCTTAGTCATAATGTTCTGGCATGCCACTACTTATCTGTTACAGATCTCCTCTACCCATACTTCCTTATGCCGAAGTATTTATCCAATGTGACCCAAACATACATAGCCTCAAATGTTACAACCTCCTTGAGTTATACTGATTTCTCACCACCTTACATGTGGTCTTTAACTTTGAGTAATTCTCCTAAAGTTCTCATCACTTTTCAAAACTTGTTCCCTTTATGGACACCTGTGAGTTTATTTCTTTTATGTACCAGACTAACCTTCTTTATCCACCCCACACTAAGGGTATGTGTAGTCCTCTGCACATAAAAACACTTGAGATTGTAATCAGACTTTTAGCGCATGCAAGTGCACGCTTATTACATAAAACACTAAACTAAATTGACAAAGCATAGCGACAAGGAAGGAAACACATTAAAGGAAATACAACAAGGGAAATATAATCTAAATGGAAATACTACCTTATTACAAACACCAAGAAGGATTATTTATAGTAGGGCTTTAACCTACTGCCATTGAAGTAATCTGGGTAATCATGTTTCCATCAAGTGCCTCTAACTGATACAAGCGCCTAATCCAAGTATATGAGTGATAACATATGGTCCTAGCCAATGCACCTTAAGCTTTCCTGGGTGGTGAAAAAAATTGAGTCTTAAAGAAGTACCATCTGCCCAACCTCAAGCTTCTTATCTTTAATGTGCATATCATGTCATGCCTTCTACCTGGATTTTTTTTGCTTTTTAATCCAATGTGTTATGGCGTGCCTATTATCCAACTATATCAACTTGTCAATTCTTTCTTCTAATGCTTGATCATCAGCTAGACCTCCAATGTGCGCAATACTCAAAGAAGGTAACATGAATTCCATGGGAAGAACTACTTCTGCGCCATACACCAGCTAAAAGGGTGTTTCCTTATTCAATCCTTTGTAGGTTGTTCTATATGCACAAAGTACAACAAAAAATTTAACATCCCAATCTTTCCTTCCAACATCACAAATCTTTGTCAAATTCTGGCTCAATATCTTATTGAAAGCTTTAGTAGTCCCATTTTCCTAAGGGCGATAAGGTGTTGTCTTATGGTGTGCAACTATAAATTCATCTAATAATATCTTGATTGTCGCATTCAGAAAATGAGTGCCCCTATCACTTATCAAACTCAAAGGACATCCATACATGGTAAGAATATTTTCCCACAAGAACCTTGCTATTATAGCTGCTGTACAATCCTTTATAGGTGTTGCTTTTGCCCACCTTGTAAGATAATTTGTACAAGCGATGATATAGCGCGATCCAGTTCTACATGTGGCTAGGGAAATAGGACCCACAAATTTAATTGCCCATTTATCAAAAGGCTCTACATTAGTAATATGCCTCAAAGGCATTTCATCTCTCTACTCAGGTTTTCTGAGGCGCTCACATGCCTTACAATACTCCTTGCAATCTATATACAAGGTTTCCCACCATAAACTAGCTAGTAGAATCTTACACGCAGTGGCGTCACCTGCATAATGTCCACCTGCAATACCAATATGAGCCTTTGCCATGATTTTTGTGTGATCATGCTTTAGTACACACTGGCACAATATTTCATCTCGAACTAGTTTGTGTAAGTCACCACTAATCAACATGAAAGGTACAACGTGAATTGCAAGTTATTTCTTTTCCAAGGCCTTCATTAATTTATTCACCATACCTATGTGTAAAAAGAAAACAATATCCTCTAACTCTGAGAGCACATGGTTCAACCTGTATAACTGTGCATCCAACATTGTATCTTCAATACTCTACACGTTGTCTCCTGATTGAATCCTTGATAAGGGGTCTGGGCCATAATTGTTTTTACCTGGCTTTGCCACAACTGTAAAGTCAAACTCTTGGAATAATAGAACCCATCAGCATATGCACCCCTATAAAATGGGCTTATTTACCAAGTATTTCAATGCTATGTGATTTGTATAAAACACAAAAGGTTTTTTTAGCAAGTATTGTCTAAACTTATGCAGTGCGTAAATCATTGACAAAGCCTCATGCTCTGTTGTTGTATAATTTTGTTCTGTAAGAGTCAAATTTCTGTTAACAAAGCAAATAGGATGATCTGCAATACCTTCTCTAGGCTGAGCTATAATTGCATCAATGGCCATGCCGTAGGCATCCACATATACATGAAAAGGTATATTCCATAAAGTAAAGCATAGAATAGGTTCTGTAGTAAGCCTCTCCTTCAGTGCTTCAAATGTGCGTTGTTACAGTTCTCCTCAATAGAACTTCCCTTTACCTTTTAATAACTCCTCCAAGGGTGCAGTAATCTTAGCATACCCTTTGATAAATTTTCTTTGATATCCTATGTGGTCAAAGAATCTGCACACCTTATTCTGACTGGTGGGCTCCTCCAAGCCTAAAATGACTGCAACCTTAGCTGGATCTACTAACAAACCCTCCTTACAAATGATATACTCTAGAAGAGTTCCAAAAGGTGTAAAAAATACACACTTTTTGAAATTTAAAGATATGGTTAATTGTCTGCACCTCTCAAACATTAACCACAAATTGTCACAATGATCCTTGATAATCCCATACATGGTCCAATCATCCAAGTAAACTTGTAAGAATTTGTGAATAAAATCCTGGAATGCTTGAACCACAATGAGTGAAAATAATGTAGGTACATTCTTCAATCCAAAGGGCATCATTGTGTATGTAAAACTTCCCCATTCAGTGGTGAATTTTTTCTTCTCTTGATCCTCTTTAGAAATTCTTACTTGATGATACCCAGAGAATCCATCTATAAAAGAGTAAATTACATGCCCTGCAACATCTTCCAATATTTCCTCAGTGAATGGTGTAGGGAAAGGATCAATCAGACATGTAGCATTCAGCTCCCTGTAGTCCACACAAATCTTGATTCTTCCATTTTCTTTATATTTATTACCATAGGGATAACCCACTATGATTCCTCTATGGGCTCAATAATGCCATATTACAACATCTTGTCAATTTCTTCTTTAACTTTTACATGTAGGTTCGGGTTCATCCTATAAGGTCTCTTCCTAACCGAGTGTGCACCTTCATTTAACTTAATTTTCATCTTTCCCAAAGATTCATGCACCCCTTTCAACTCATGGTAGCCCCTAGGAAACAATTCCTAGAAATCTCGTAGCAACTCAATTATCTTAGCCACTTCAAATTCAAACCAGTAATCTCCAATTATGGCCTACTTAGGTTCAAAATTTACACCAAAGGTCACTTTCTTTGTCTTCATAGGTTCATGGTAGGTGCGTTCCTTCTCATCTACATTATATAATACCACATGTGTACCCTTTGAATGATCTATATCCAACATTTCCACTTCCTCATCATCCACCATATAGACCATCTTTCCTTTCTCCTTCTCTAAGAAGGTGCACTCAAGCAGTTCTGCCTCTGTCTCATCCAATTCTTCAAAGTGTGCTTCTAGGTATGACTCATCAAGTAACTCTTGAAGGATTTCTTCAAATTTTGCACTATCTCCCATAGTCAAGTGCTTCATACCTTGCAATGCCTCATTCACCAGGGGTTTAGTGGAGAAGTAGTTAAAATTCCGCATAAACATACCATGTGCGTGTAGCCTCACAAGGTTAAATACAAATTATACACCCATAACGAAGATGGTAAAGCCTCCTACCCCTCTATCCAGAGTCTCTCACACTACTAAACATGGTTCTAAATAGGATTATTGATGCAACCTAGAATTCAGCAATACAAGCCCATGCATAATGGAACATCACTCAGCCTAGACTAAGTGCTCACCCAAAGCACGTAAAGGTATCAGGTCCCTCTTTAGGGTTGTTTTTGAAGGATTTTTAGCATGATGAATACTTTAATCATTCAGATCTATGGCTAATATATCTTCCTACAGTGTATATTCAGATCTAGATCTAGAACATAAAATACTTAACAGATAACCATAATGGAATCAAGCATGCAATACTGAAATATAACCATGATAACACCTTGTTTCATTCCATAAAATCCATTATATTAACTGTAGTAAATATACAGAAGCTTCCTTATAATAACAGTAGTATATGCTCATGCGTGTAACAAATTTAGTAGCATAATCTTACTATAATCTAGTTCTCACACCTCTATATATGCTCTCTCTCTGTCACATAGATTAATACATATTTATAAGGGTGGGGAATTGTCCTTCACCGCTTATTTAATCCCAAAATAGGTTACATGCTATTATTAGCCACATTCTGTTACAAAAATAGGCTTACATGCAAGAGTGTTAACAATAAATCTCCCTTAGTCAACTATCAGTTCGCCATTATATTTTTAGCATGCATCCATGCAAAGCGCTTCATAGCCTATCATCCAAAAATAACCAATACATGACGTGCAAGTCTCCAATCGCTTTGAGTGTTCCACACGCTATCTCCAAAAATAGATCCTCATCATGAAAATAGCTACGTCCCAAATCTTTCCCTATTCTGCATGCAATCCTCTCTGACGATTTCACGCCTTTGAATGTGCTCTATTCTCCCATGTGAACCTTCTGTATTTTCTTCACTAAGTGCCAGATTCTAACTGATCAACATTACCCCACACTAGTTTCATTACCACCCCATTAATGGTTGTCTCCAAAATGAATCAAAGAATATGAATAGGAGAATATAAAGAATTTTGATGAATAAAAGAATATCTTTAACCTGTAGTATCTTTTGCGGCAACCTGAATAATCAATTCAGGATATTCTTCTTTTATCTCTACCTTTAAGGTATGTTAGTAATTGAGCATGGCCTCTGCTTTCTCTGGAATATCCACTTCAACTGACTTTAATTCATCCCTTGCAATCTCTCCTTTTTCATTCTATAATACCAACACAATGTTGGACATGCCAGTCATTCTCCCTTCCAACAAGTCCATCTTTTGAGCAATGAGTTTCCCAAGCTCATCCAGCCTTTCGTTGTGTGGTTCTTGAGCTACTGTAAGGCCCAATGTCTCATCCTTTATATCCTTCAAGACTTCATTGTCCTCTAAAATAGTCTTGGTCCTTATAATAGCCTCTGGCGCTGTACAAATATTCAGTGCTTGATCCACCTTCTTGAGTTCATCCTGCAAGCTTTGACACAATCCTTCATATGATGTAATCTTCCACATCACTGAAGCCTTTTCTCGCTCTGCTTCTTGTTTTGGATCCTTTGGTTCTGGCATGCATAGAGGTTCATCTTCAAGCACTAAGTCCACCAATGTACTTAAATAATGTATTACCGGAGGAAACCTCTTGGGTACCTTTGGCTCTGGGTGTGGCCTAGCCTTTATGATATTGACACCAATCTCCTCTCCATGTTGATAAACATAGTGTTATTCTTCTGTGCCAAGTATCTTTCCTAATTTAGGTGCACTATTTCCTCATCCTTAGTCTCGATCTCCTCCCTTAGCACCCTAATTGTTTCATCTTTATCCATATTCCATCGTGCGACCTTTGTCGAGACCTTTACCAAAGTATTGTTTATCTGCTCATTTGACATAACAGTAGGCTTTACTATTATGTGTCTGGCCTAAGGTGTTTTTTTTAACCTCCTCGACACGCATGACTCCTCACACACATCAAAGTTTGGTTCATCCATGTGTGTGTGCATCGACCATGACAATTACTTCCTTGTGCGCATTGTTGTAATATCTTCATCTATTAATTCCCAGCCATATAACTCCTTTTATGTCATTGTGCTCTCGAAATGGGCGTGGACAATTTCACCCATGTCCTCAACGTAGCCCATGGCTAGTGTAATATACTCCCCACTTGTTCTTCTCAATCTAGGTTGCTTAGGAACTTGGGCTTCAAGATTTGGAACTTGTACGGCTATGTCCTAAGTAGTCTCGGTTGCTATCACATCTGTCCCTTTTTCTCCCTCTTCTCCATCCTTCATTTCCTCTTCCTTTTGTTCCTCTACATTCTCTAGAGGTGTAGGATAATTGGGAATTCTTTCCTTTGAATCTTCCGCTTCCTCATTCAAATTCAATTTCCTTCTCTTTTTATCATAGTGTGGTAGTCACAATCTACCTTTTCTGCATTGAAGGTTAGGTGGCACGCATCTGAGAACTGGTGAACTGATGCCTAGTAATATCTCACTATGAAGGCATAAGACAATTTACACTATGGGCTCCAAGCCTCATCTTTCATCACAAATGGCACGATGCAAAAATGTTGGTATACAAAAAACTAAACTGCCTTACCCACCACTGAAGGAAAATCCTTGGGTATGCGCCACTCTTCCTCAAACATCGTGCAGAGTCTATTGTACCACATCTCCACCCTCTACTTGAATTTTCCACTCATTGATCCATCACACAAGTACTTGCCTATTCTTTCTACAGGTGACTTGTGTTTTGTGGGGTACTCCCAAATCTTCTCCTTTGGTCCATCAGGTACCCTAATCTCTATAAATACTAAACGTCAATAACACAAAACTAAAACTTATTCTATGTAACCTGTCTGTGCTTCTTCAATGATTGTCTTTGCTATGTGATCGGCAATATTGTAGACCACTCCTTGAGACGTTTTCTTTGCGGCATGTAACAACGTGGTATTTACTTGCGACCGCCTTCCTTGGTCATTCAGCTTTGTCACAAGATGTGCAATTGTCTGCACTACTGGGTAATTTTTCAATTTGTCAATGTCCATGCCATGTGGACCTTTAGTATACCCTATCTCTTTCCTTGTCTCCAGGGTTGTGGATTTATTAATTAAATCACTATCCAGATCCAACCTTAAGGGCCTTAGTCCTATGTCACTGTTGAAATCAAAGTAGTTGTGATTCTTACCCTCATCTGGCAAAGTAAAAGAAGTCCTCATGGACTCTTCTCATCAACCACCAATAAAATGGTTCATAATTTCCAAAATATGGTAGCTCATACAGCTGGTAGACTCTATTCTGCTTCAAGCAACTTCTCACCAGCATGTCATCATATACTGGCATATCCTCTGTCATGCACTTGTTCATTTTCGTGCTCAGCAATGCATCGAGCTCCTCCTTATTATCTGATGTTCGATGGTTGCAATCATTGATTTTATATTGGTGGATATGGGAATCCCATTCTTGTCCCACAATCATGCCCTTTGGATACTACATTTATGAGAAATTACTCTCGGGAGTAATTTCTTCTTCCACTTCAACCTTCTTCTTCCCTTTATCTCCTGCTGCGGGTGCTTTCTTTGGTGCCATTTGAAAAAAAATCTCTCTTTTCTTCCCTTTGTAATCAAGCAAGTCAAAACCCTAGTTTAAATCTCCATGTGCCCTAGTGGAAATTACATGCCCTAGCTCATTTGTAACATGGCATCTACTTCACTCAAACCCTTTTTCCTATGGGAACGCAAGCTTCTCCAATGCACAACCCTTCTCTCCACATCTGGTTTCACACTCTTTGCACCTCAACATGATTTCTTAGCTCATTCGCACTTAACCCTTTTCAAATTCTCTCAATTGCAATGGTAAAAATGAACTCACATCCCATCCTTATATATAATTTCAAAAATTTAGTGCATTTATTGCTCCTCCACCTACCAACAATCCTCTCATTAATTGACCATTTTCATTATTTCTGTGCGGCGAATCTTCGTGCCCAAGCTATAACCTTCTAGTGTGCCCTTCTACCTTTTGGTTGTAGACTTCTCTTTAGTGTGCTTCCATACGCCTGAGTACCTCATCACTACGCCTTCCACTAGTAGTCTTCCCAACCTCTACTTACCTCACGTTATACTTGTTTCTTCATTCCTCTCTATCTATGGTCCTTGTGTCTAGAAGTAATATCTTTTGTTTTTCAATTTTCTAACCTTTGAATCTCCACCCTTGAGTAGCACCTATAGATAGTTCCTTTCATGTGTACTTATTTTCAACAGTCTTGTACCTAGATAACAATAAAATACCCCACACTAAGGGTATGTACAGTCCTCTATGCATAAAAATTCTTCAAATACTAATTAGCATCTGGCGCGGTAAAATGTGCTTATTACAAAAACACACCAACTGAATTGACAAAGCATAGCAACAAAGAAGGAAACACATTAAGGGAATGAAAAATTGAAAACCTAATCTAAATGGAAACACTGCCTTATTACAAACACCAAGAAGACTTATTTATAGTAGGGCTTCAGCCTACTCCCATTGAAGTAACCGGGTAACCGTATTCCATCAAGTGCCTCTAACTAACAAGCGCCTGATTCAAGTATGTGAGTGATAACATACGGCCCCAACCAATGTACCTTGAGTTTTCTTAGATGGCACAAAAAATTAGAATCATAAAGGAGCACCATCTGTCCTATCTCAACTTTTTACCCCTGATGTGCCTGTCATGCCATGCTTTCTTCCTAGCCTTCTCTTGTTTTTTACTCCAACGTGTTATGGCTCATCGCTCATCTAACTTGATTAATTGTTCAATCCATTCTTCTAATGCTTGTTCATCAGCTAGACCTCCAACATGTGCAATACGTAAAGAAGGTAACATAAATTCCATAGGAAGAACTACTTCTGTGCCAAACACTAACTGAAATGGTGTGGCTTTGTTCAACCTTTTATATGTTGTCTGATATGCCCAAAGTACTACAGATACTTTATCATCCCAATCCTTTCTTCCAACATCACATATTTTTGTCAATGTCTGGCTCAAAATTTTGTTGAAAGACTCAGCAGTCCCATTTTCCTGAGGATGATAGGGTGTAGTCTTATGGTGTGCAATCATGAATTCATCCAATAAAATTCTGATTGTCTCATTAAGAAAATGTGTGCCCCTATCACTGGTCAAACTTAAAGGACATCCATACCTTGTAATAATATTTTCCCAAAGAAACTTGGCTACTATAGCTGCTTTATAATCCTTTATAGGTGTTGCTTCTGCCCACCTTGTCAAGATAATCTGTGTAAGTTATGATGTAACGTGATCCAGTTCTATGCACAAGCTGGTGAAATAGGACCCACAAAATCTATAGCCCATTTCTCAAATGGTTCTACACTAGTAATGGGTCTTAGAGGCATTTCATCTTGTTGACTTGGTTTCCCAAGACATTGGCAATGATCACATGCCTTACAAAATTCCTTACAATATTTATACAGGGTCTCCCACCATAATCCAGTGAGTAGAATCTTGCATGCAGTGGCATCACTGGCATAGTGGCCACTTACAATACCACCATGAGCTTCTTCCATAATATTTGTGTGCTCATGTTCTAATACACAATGCGTGCAGTACTTCATCCTGACCTAATTTGTACAAGTTCACCACTAATTAACATATAGGGGGTTGCGTGTATAGCAATTTGTTTCTTCTCTAAGGATTTCATTCCTTCTGGTGTCATCCCTATTCATAGAAAGACAACAATGTCCTCTAGTTCTAATGGTGCACTCATTGTAACATGTATAACTGTGCATCAGACATGGTATCTTTAATTGCATGTGCTTCTTCTCCTGACTGTATTCTTGATAGATGGTTTGGTCCAGAATTAATTTTCCCTGGTTTTACCACAACTGTGAAATCAAATTCTTGAAATAAGAGCACCCATTGACATATGCACCCTTGTAGAATAGGCTTGTTTACTAAATACTTCAATTTCATGTGATCTATATAAAAGATAATGGTGTAGCTAATAGGTACTGGCAGAATTTATGTACATAGATCATTGACAAATCTTTGTGCTCTGTAGTTGTGTAATTTTGTTCTGTAGGAGTCAACTTTCTACTAGCAAAATAGATAGGATGATCTACAATACCTTCTCTAGGTTGAGCCAACACTGTGCCAATGGTCATGCCAGAGGCGTCAACATGTACATGAAATGGTTGGTCCCACAAAGGAAAATGCAAAATAGGTGTGGTAGTAAGTTTTTCCTTTAATGTCTCAAATGTGCGCTGCTGCGGTTCTCCCCAGTAGAACGTACCTTTCCCTTTCAGTAACTCTTCCAATGGTGTAGCAACTTTGGCATATCCTTTGATAAAATTTCTGTAATATCCTGTATGACCCAAAAATTCATGCACCTCACTCTGACTGGTAGGCTCCCTTAGGCCTATAATGACTGTAACCTTGGCTGGATCAACCAACAAACCTTCCTTGCAGATTATGTGTCCTAACAGTATCCCAAATGGTGTAGCAAATATGCACTTCTTGATGTTCAATGAGATACTCAATTGTCTACATCTTTCAAACATTAAGCGCAGATTGTCACAATGATCCTTAACTAATCCATACACCGTTCAATCATCTAAATAGACCTGTAAGAAGTTGTGAATAAATTCCTTGAATTCTTGAACAACTATGCGTGAAAATACAGCAGGCACATTTTTCAGACCAAAAGGCATTACAGTATAGGTGAAGCTACCCCATTCAGTAGTAAACGTAGTATTTTCCTGATCCTCCTGGGAAATCCTAACCTGATGATACCTAGAGAACCCATTTGTAAATGAATAGATTTCGTTCCCTACAACACCTTCTAGTATTTCCTCAGTGAATGGTGTGGGAAAGGGATCAGTCACACATGCAACATTCAGCTCCCTGTATTCCACACAAATCCTAATCTTTCCATCCTTCTTGATACTGATCACCATTGGACTAACCCATTCTAACTCATCAAGGGGCTTGATAATTCTAGACTTCAACATTTTATCAATCTCTTCTTTGACCTTTTCATGCAAGTTGGGGTTCATCCTATAGGGTCTCTTTCTAACTAGGTGCACACCCTCTTTAATATTTATCTTCATCTCCCCTAACGATTCATGCATGCCTTTAAGTTCATGGTACCCCCTAGGGAATAAGTCTTGATAATCCCTTAGTAACTCTATGATTTTTTCCACTTCAGAGTCTGACCAATAGTCCCCAATTATGGCTTCCTTAGGCTCAGCATCTAACCCAATATTCACCCTCTTTGTCTTCATAGGTTCATGATAGGTGCATGTGGTCTTATCTGCACTATCCAACACCTCACACCTACCTGTTGAATGGTTTACATCCATATTTTCTACTTCTTCATCATCCACTAAGTAGACCATTTTTCCCTTTTCTTTCTCAATGCAAGTGTGTTGAAGTAGTGTGGCATTAGCCTCTATTTCCTCAACAAGACACGCTCTCGAGTTTCCTTCATCCAATAACTCCTGAAGGAGTTCTTCAGCCTTGGCACTATCTCCCATAGTTAAGTGCTTTATGAATTTCAATGCTTCTTCCATCGGAGGCTTTGTAGAGAAGAAGTCAAACATCTGGGCCATTCCTACAATTAAATCCTGCCAATTTCCAGTCTCTCTATGGAGTTCTTGCATATACATACCAAGCATGTGTGCATCCTTGTAAAGTGGAATAAAACTTGTGCACCCATAGCGAAGGTGGTAAATCTTCCTACCCTTCTGTCCAGAGTCTCTCACACTTCTGAACGTGGTGTTGAACAGGTTGATTACCATGATAAGTATAGATTTGAGTAGGTGCATTTCTCCTGAAGAACCTAGTAGCAAGAACAATCCTAATTTCATTCCATCCTACAAGATTATCCTTGTGGGCCACCCACCAACATGTTGTTGTCCCACGTAGTGTATATGCTAGCATATTTCTTCTTTCCAATGGGTCTATCCATTGTTCTTCCATGGAGCATAGGAATACCATAGGATCTCCTTCTCTGGTGTAACAAGGTACCGAGTTGTTACCTATCCTCCTGACATAATGTGGTTTTCTGCCTCTAGGAAATATGCTCTTTACTTTGCGCCCTACCAACTCATAAGTGCTATGAGCCCAATTATCACAAGCAACACTTGTAGTATCGCTAATAGACTATGCATCCTCCCACTGAATTATTCCTTCTTTACATGGCTCAAGTACTTCTGGATCTCGGATGGCATGTACATAAATCCTATTCATATCTTCTTCACTTAAGGGCTCAACATAGGGCACAAATTTTCCATCTGTTAAAGGGATAATAACTCTCTCCTCCTTGTTTTCAAAACTGATATAACCCTTGTTGAACCGAAGATCAACATTATTTGCATAACACCAAGGATGCCCCAATAGAGCTGGGAAGCTATCTGACTCTACCAACGCTAAAACCTCAAAGTCTCCAGTGAACTTGGCTCCTTGTATGGTAATGGATGCATCTTTCAAAACTTCGATGGGAGTGGCCTTAGTCTGATTAGCCATGAACAATACATTAGAGGATGGCTGCAATGGGGGTCTTCCCATTTGTACCCATGCATCTAAGGTAAGAACATTGACTTCTGTGCCTATATCAATCAGTATATTACTCAATAGCCACCCATCCACAACAACATTTAGAGTGATTTCCTTGTCATAATCTAGGCTATGAGGGGGAAGATTCGCATGCAAGATCTTGCCATCCAGTCTCAATACTTGCGCATGGAGTGTTTCCCTTTAACCAATCCCCTAACAATGGAATGATATTTTCCTGGCGCAACATTTTACACACTTCTCTTAAGTCATCTATATCAGTTTGGACCATCTCTGATACTTTATTTTGCTCCATCTTCCGTGATTACTCTTTTAAGTACTGTATCTCACCCTGAAGATTCCTGAGAACTTCCATGGTTTCCTGATAAACCTCCTTCTGATGGGCAGGATCTGGGTACCATGCATGTAGAACCTCCTCCTTAGTGATGGTAGGATTCTGTTGTAAAGCTTCTTTGGTGCGTGCCACCTCAGCGTGGGTCATGATCTTCACTTGTAATGCCTCAGAACTCTGCTTCAAACTTAGGCATCCACTGATTTTCAACAGTGTGTTGTATCCTAACCATCCCTACGCCTTTGTTTTCTTGTTTATGCTACTTACTAAGATGCTCATACAAGTCTGGGAACTCCTCATAGCTATGGTTCTTTCCACAAAAAGAACATGTAATATTCTAAGGACATTCATGCACCTATAGTGGTCAAGAGATCCACATGTATAACACGTTCCGTGAGGGAACTCGCTTCTTCTACCACCACAACCTCATCCTCTGAATCCACTATGGTATCCTTGACCTCTACCACAACCGCCTTCAAAACGCCCTTCATTCTGATCATAGTGCCTGATTGTGATCCTGGTCCTGATGCTCATTCTTTCCCTTAGAGTTATCTAAAACTCATGTCTATCATACACCAATATCTATAGCATCATGGATCTAACCAATTAGTCGACAGTCTTTCGTGTCATGAGTTGTGGACCTGTAGATTTTATAGTAGCTTGAAACGTTCTTCCTTATCATGCATTGTAATAATGGGTAGTGGCTAGCATCATGGTTTAAATGACATATCTCACAATCCAACAACAACGAGTGTACTGATCTGTGAGGACAACTATCCTTTGTGTGACCTTCTACTTCACAATTGTGCACCAAATCCCTGTGCGTGTCTCATGTGCTAAATTTGCTGATAGTTTCTCCAACTATTTTGCCATAGCTATGATCTGTGCTTCTAAAAATGGGCTCACCCCAGTATCTATGCTTCCAACTGCCTCAACACGTAAGGCTACTTCAAGTGCTTCATGTGGATCAATGTATGTCTTATGTGATAATGCCCTCCTAAAAGGGGTAATCAAGCCCCCAATGAACCATTGTGCATGTTGTCTTGCATGTATATCATAAGAAATCTTAGATAGCAACATTTTAAAATGGGCATCATACTCTCTAACACTTTCAGTAGTGCCTTGCTTGATATCCTTGAGTTCACTTATACTCTTCTGCTCAAACTCAGGGATGTGAAACTCTTTAAGGAATGCATCTTTTAAAGTTGTATAGTCTACGCAAGTCTGATCAGGGTCAAACTTTTTGTACCAGTTGTGTGTGCACCCTTGTAATGTAGTAGAAAATTGGCTTTCCCTACACTCAGAAGCCATGATTCCTTTTTCATGCCACAATATTTCACACATATGCACATGTTCAACAGCATCTTCTATGCCCCTATACTCTGGAAGACGAAGAGACATCTCCATGTAAATATTTTGGGGTTGGTGCAGACCTTGCCCACCTGATCCAGAACCTCCTATGTTTCCCCTGCCTCCAGAACCACCAGATCCACATGAACTAGAGCTACCTATGCCTCCTGATCCCAAACCTGTAGCTGGGGTCAGACCATAATATGTACTTCCCTGTGTCCCAATAGTAGAACTGAACTATACCCCGATAATCTACAATAGATTACTACTCCCTGAAGACAGTCCAAAAATTTACGCACTTGAATTTTATGTAGATGATACACCCAAAAAGGTACTCCCATATAACAATGAAGTCATTTGTACTGTCATCGTTGTGCCTTTTATAAGACTCACTCCTACTCTCCCACTACTTGAATTAGCTTGTTGACTGTTTGTTGTACTAGATGCTGGAAAACCAAGCACAAGGGCAAGGTTTCCAGGTGGATTCAGATGCGCACCATGCGGCCCAAGACGTCATCTGCTAAGTGTGCTTCTACATGAAGCTGAGGAGGGTTCCCTATCATATTTTCCCAAATGGGGGATTTCCTGAGGCTTGGGTTCCACGTCTTCGGCATGAACTCTAAATCCTTCCCAAACTATCTTTCTCCACAACACCATTTTCTCTGCAACCTCCCGCTACTTCTCTCTCCCTCTCCACCTCATTATATTTAAGCCACCTTTCCTCTCTTTTCCTTTCTGCCACTAGGTCTTCATCCTTCACCAAACCTTCTCCTTACCCCCACATGTGGTGGGGTTTAGTTAGCCATCGGTTTACTCTCTCAAATTCAAATTTACCATCAAGATCTTGATCACCAATGGAATGCCTTGCAGGTAAGTTCCCCTTGGATATCATAAAAACTAGAATTCAACTACCTCTGGGCATGAATAAGTGGAAATTGAGTACTCCAAGATATAACTATTCAAAACACCAAGGAACCACGTATCCACAGCTCGATTCCAAATTAGATCAGCATCATAAAGGGCCTGAAATTCTTCCTATGTCCAGACAATTGTGTGATACCTCCAATTCTACTTAGATGCATAAGCAATCAGCCACTCGTACAATTCTACTGGAAAGATAGTGAAAAATATCTCATATAAATTGTCATACAGATTTTGTTCCACCCACACGTGTGTGTTAAACTCAGATCTAGTGCTAAACCACCATGTGTATTCTTCTTCTAGATCATGTATCCACTCCTCAACACTTGCTAAGGTCAACCGATATGTCTTCATCATGAACCATCCTGAAAACAACTGAAAAAGAGGTCCCAGCAATGGAACCAATGATGCAGCCTAGAATTCACCAATACAAGCCCAAACGTGCTGGCACATCACTCAACCTAGACTGAGCGCTCACCCAAAGCATGCAAAGGTACCATACCCCTCTTTAGGGTTGTTGTTGTAGGATGTTAGCATGATGAAGACTTTAATCATTCAGATCTATGGCTAATATATCCTTCTACAGTGCATATTCAGATCTAGATCTAGAACATAACATACTTAATAGATAACCATAATGGAATCAAGCATGTAATACTGAATTATAACCATGATAACACGTTATTTCAGTCCATAATCTCCATTATATTAATTACAGTAAATATATTGAAGCTTCCTTACAATAACAGTAGTATACACTCATGTGTAACAGATCTAGCAACATAATCTCACTATAACCTAGTTCTCACACCTATATCTATGCTCTCTCTACTACATAGTTCAATACATATTTATAAGGGTGGGAACTTTCCCTTCACCACTTATCTAAACCCAAAATAGGTTGCATGCTATTATTAGCCACACCATTATAAAAATAGCCACACATACAAGTGCGCTAACAATAGACTACTTTTAGTTAACTGACAGTAGTATATCTATTCTTTAGCATGTGTCCATGTAAAGTGCTTCATAGCTAATCCTCCCAAAATAACCAATGTTTGTCATGCAAGTCTCTAACTAGTTTGTGTGTTCTACATGCCATCTACAAAAATAGATCCTCATCATGAAAACGGCTAATTCCCAAATTTGTCTCTCTTATTCACGCACGATCCTCTCTATAATCTCGTGCCTTTGAATGTGACTCTGCTTTCCCACATGAACCTTCTATATTTTCTTCTGGCCTACTTACAGGTGCAGCTGTACTTCTTACCTCGTGCCCAACCATCTTGTAAGTTTCATGTGACCAATTATCACAGTCAATACTTTTAGTATCATTGATGGAGTGTGCATCATCCTACTGGAGAATTCCTTCCTTAGATGGCTCAAGCACTTATGGATCTTGAATGGCGCATACATAATTCTATTCAGGTCTTCTTCACTTAAGGTCTTAACGTAAGGTGCAAATTTCATGTTTGTCAAAGGGATAATAATTCATTCTTCATGTTTCTCAAAAATGATATATCCCTTATTGAATAAAATATCAGCATTATTTTCATAGCACCAAGGGCGCCCAAGTAGAGCTGGGAAGTTGTCTGCTTCTGCAAGCGCTAAGACCTCAAAGTCCCCAGTGAACATGGCCCCCTATATAGTAATGGATGCATCCTTCAATACTCTGATTGGCATGTCCTTAGTCTGATTTACCATATACATCACATTGGAAGATGACTACAATGGAGGTCTTCCCATCTAAACCCATGCATCTAAGGTAATCCCATTCACTTCTGTGCCTATGTCAATAAAAATATTACTTCAAAAGCCATCCATCCACAATAGCATTCAGATTGATCTCCTTTTTATAATCCAAGCTATGGGGAGGGATATTAGCATGCAAACACTTCCATCCATTCTCAATACTAGTGCATGGAGTGTTTCCTTTCAACCAACTCCCTAGTAATGGAATAATGTTCTCTTGACGCAACGTCTTGCATACTTCCTTCAGATCATCAACATCTGCCTGGAAAGTTTCAGCTACCTTATTCTATTCCAACTTCTTTGACTATTCCTTTAAACATTGTATTTCACCCTGCATATTTCTAAGAACCTCCATGGTTTCCTAATAAAGCTCCTTCTTATGTGTAGGAATTGGATATTTTGCATGTAAAACCTCCTCCTAAGTGATGGTAGGCTCTGTTACAACATTTCTCTGGTGCACGCATCCTCAGCGTGTGTAGTATTATTCACAAGTACTACCTTAGGATCTGATGCTAACGTCGATATCCATTGGTTTTCCACGACGTGTTGTATTCTAACCATCCATGTGCCCTTGTTCTCCTATTTTTGTTTCTTGCTCAGGTATTCAAATAAGTCTGGGCACTCTTCATAGTTATGATTCTTTCCACAAAAATAACAAGTAATGTTCTAAGGACATTCACACCTGTAATGGTAAGGGGATCCACACATATAGCATGTTCCATGAGGGAACTCACTTCATCCACTACAGTGGCCTTGGCCTTTGAATCCACCATGGTATCCTTGACTTCTACCATGACCTCCCTCATATCACCCTTCATTTTGATCATAGCACCCTTGAGTGTGATCATGATTATGTTGCTCACCTTTATCCTTAGATTTATTCGAAACTCTAGTCTGTCGTACACCAATATAATTGACATCATGGATCTGATCAATAAAATTGCAATCTTTAGTATTGTGATTCGTGGACTAGTAAATCTTACACTAGCAAGACATGTTCTTCCTTATCGCACATTATAACAATGGATAGTGGTTTGCATCATGGTATAAATGGCATATCTCACAATCCAGGAGCAAGGAGTGCATCGATATACAAGGGAAAATATCCTTAGTATGCCCCTCTACTTCACAATTTGTGTATCAAATTCCACTGTGTCTCATGTGTTGTATTGGTTGATATTTTCTCCAACTATTTTGCCATAAATGCAATATGAGCTTCCAAGAATGGGCTCACTCTAATGTCTATACTCCTGACTACCTCAGCGCATGAATTTGCTTCAAGTGCTTTGCGCATGTCTGTATATTTCTTATGTGAGATCACCCTCCTAAAAGGTGTGATCAGGCCTCCGAAAAACCATTGTGCATGATGGTTTGCATGGATATCATAACAAAGTTAAGACAAAAGAGTTTTGAAATGAGCATCATATTCCCGAACACTCTTAGTAGTGCTTTGCTTGATATCCTTGAGCATGCTTATACTTTTCTGCTCAAACTTAGGGATATAAAATTCCTTAATGAAAGTATCATGTAATGCTATATAATCCACACAAGTCTCATCAGGGTCAAACGTTTTGTTCCAACTTTGTGCGCATCCTTGCAACATAGTTGCAAACTAACTTGCCTTGCACTCAAAATTCGTAATTCCTTTTGCATGCCATATTATCTCACACATATGCACATGATCAACAACATCTTCTATTCCCCTATACTCTGGGAGACAAAGTGACATCTCCATGTAAATATTTTAGGGCTGGTGAGGACCATGCCCACTAGATCCAAAACCTCCTGTGTTACCTCTACCCCTAGATCCACCAGATCCCAAGCCACCTATTCCTCCTTATCCTCCACCTATAACAGGAATTGAACCTAAGGATGCACTACCCTATGTCCCAACATTGGTGCTAAACTGAAATCCTACAGTCTGCGAAGTTGTGCTACTCCATGACCTGAGTCCAAAATTCTGCACCCTTTTATTTTGTGTCGACAACGCGCCTCAAATTTCTCAAAACAAGACACAAAATAGAGTTCCATAAAGTCATTTATAAGTTTCTACAAGTTTTATCATTGGTTATTTGACTTGACGAGGGTCCCATGACCTTCTTTCACATTTCCCTACTAGTTTACGAAAACGTCAAATTTTATCTCGAGGGCTAAGAAACCACATTCAAAAAAATGACTTCTAATGTGCAAACATGCAATGAAGAAAGTTTTCTCTACATGCTAATGCTATCATACCAAGAATTCACAGGAGGTTGAAAAAACTTAGAATTGGCAAATGTTGGAATTACAAATGAAGACTATTTTTCTAGAGTCCACATGGTCATAATATGGATCTCTAGCTGACTTGGTCAAACAATGATCAGAGGCCTACAATGCCACTCATTCTGCAAAACTAACTAGCGAGGTGTTCTTCTCTATGAACTAAGGGTCTGTAGGAAATTTTCATGTAAAAATACTAGAGTTTCCTATGAAGGAGGGTAACCATTTCTTCGATCAAGGTCCAAACAGAAAGCCAAAACGAAACCACAACTTCTCCTACCCCCACGTGTGGTAAGTTTTAGCTAGCCATTGATTTCTCTTGCAAATAGGGTCAACAGGGATCCCAACACACTACATCAAATGATCAATTTAAGGTGAATTCCTTGCAAAGTTATTGTGGCATCTTGTGATAATACAAAGAATTGGGTTAAACTCCTGACTACCTTTTGGATGGGGTAGGTAGAGAGGTGATTTCACTCGTCGACGAAAATCAGCTGTTTTACTCAACATTTTACTAAGGAATGGTAGCATAGCATCCAAATCATATCAGCATCATCAGAGGGTCTCAAATTATTCCTACATCCATAGAGGTGTTTGCAGATATCAATTCCTTTTAGATGTGTATGCAATCGGTCACTCGTATAACTCTATCTGGAAGGTGGTTTAAGAAGCTATGGTATGAAACAGTCATACATATTAATACTGGGTTCACGTAAGACATGAGGTCAACACTTTTAGCTAGTTTTGAACCTCCTAGCGTAATTTTGTTCCAGATCTAATAACCACTCCTTAATACTGTGACAGGGGTCAACTATTTCTATCTTCATTGAAAATGAAGATCCTGAAACAATACTAAAAATTATGAAAGAAAAAGGTAAGTAAGAACCAATGATGCAACCTAGAATTCACTATGCAAATAATCCTAAGCACACTGGCACATCACTCATCTTGAGCTGACCACTCACCCGAAGCATGCATGAATGTCACCAAGTCCCTCTTTAGAGTTGCTTGTACAGAATGTTAGCATGATAGTGCACATAGTATATCTAGATTCATAACCAATAGTAAAAAAACACATAGTTTCATAAACCAAACCTAGATCTTAGAATATATGTAAGATGAACTAAATAATGACTATAATAATATTTACCATACAAGAACCAGATTTAATCATGTTCAACACCATTATCTAGGCAATATGAACCAATGTCATTAAATACTATAAAACATAGAATAGCTTCATACACTATACATAAATATCTCCATGAGTCATGTGCTCAACAAAACCAACAACATAACTCTATCAATAGTTGACTCTCTCTAAACCTGTGCAAATCAATACATATATACATCGGTGGGGAATTTCCCTTCACAACCCATGAAATTCTCAAAATAGGTCACATACTATTAATATTCATGCACCTTTACAATAGGATGCACAACATTCAAGTGCTTCTAGTAATAGACTTCTTATAGTTAACTCTGAGTATTTAAATCTTATTATTAGCCTAAACTATGCATGGTGCTCAGTTTTTGTTTGTTCTCAAAATACCATTGTGTGGACTGAAAGTATTCTTACCTTTGTGTGCTTAGCACACTAACCCCAAAAATAGCCCTTAACCACAAAACAATTAAGTCTTGATCCTAGGCACTTAAAATTTATTGTAGTGGCGCGCCCTCTTCTAGCACCCTACATTCACATGCCCATACTTAGGCCATTTTTTGTCCATTCAACATCTTCCCACCATCTTAAATTATATGTACAAGTTATAATATAGCATGATCTAATCCTATGCGTGGGTAGGGAAATAGGACCCACAAAGTCAATTGCCCATTTTTCAAAAGGTTCTGCACTAACAATATGTCTTAAAGTCATTTCATCTCTATGCCCAAGCTTTCCAAGGCACTGACAATGGTCACAAGCCTTACAATATTATTTACAATCCTTATACAGTGTTTCCCACCATAAGCCAGCCAACAAGAATCTTGAAAACAACAACATCTCCTAGCATAATGTCCACCTTGCAATTCCCACTATGAGCTTCCTCCATAGTAGCTTTGCACTCATGCTCAAGTACACAACTAGCACAAAACTTCATCCCGACCTAGCTTGTATAAATCTCCTCGTTGATCAATATGTAAGGTGCGACGACGCATATGGAAAGCTACTTCTTCTCCATAGCTCTTCATCCCTTCATGCACTACATGCCAATACACAAAAATACAACAATATCTTCTAAGTCTGAGGGTGCATGGTTCAATCTAAAAAGTTGTGCAACCAAAATTATTTCCTCAATGCACTGCACATCCTCACCAAAGTTAATCCTTGATAAATTATCTTGTTCCTAAATTACTCTTCCTTGCCTTTACTACCATTTTAAATTCAAACTACTAGAACAGCAATAAAATCCAATGACACATTCGCCCCTGTACAAACATGGGCTTATTTACCAAGTACTTAAGTGTCATGTGATCTGTATAAAAAATAAAAGGAGTTGCCAATAATTTTATTGTCAAAAAATATGCAACGCGTAAATCATGCACAATGCTTTGTGCTCTGTAGTTGTATAATTATTCTCATTTGGTTTCAACTTCATGCTTGTAAAGAAAATAGGATGATCAACAATACCTTCTCTAGGTCTGGGCTAATATTATGCGAATGACCATGCCAAAGGCGTTCACATGCACATGGACATGGTTTGGTCCATGAAGGGAAGCACATACACTAGTCGCAGAAGTAATTCATCTCATTTAATGTCTCAAACACGTGTTGTTGCACCTCACCCCAATGGAACTTTCCCTTACTCTTCAAAAATTCCTCCAAGGGCATGCAACAATCTTAGAATAACCTTTGATAAAGTTCTTGTAATAACCTGTGTGCCCTAAGAATCCATGCACATCACTCTGAGTTAGTAGGTTCCTTTAAGCCCAAAATAACAACAACCTTAGCATAGGATCTACCCTAACAAATCTTCTTTATAGATAATATGTCCCAACAGAGTCCTAAAGGGTGTAACAAAAATGCACTTCTTAATGTTGAGGGAGATTCTCAACTGCCAACACCTCTCAAACATAAATCTTAAATTATCACAATGATCTTTTATTATCCCACAAACTGTCCAATCATCCAAGTAAACCTACAAAAACTTATGAATGAAGTGTTGGAATGCTTGCACATCAATGCGTGAAAAGACTGTAGGCATGCATTCTTCAATCCAAAAAGCAAAACTGTGTATGCGAAAACTTCCCCATTCAATGGTGAAAGTTATTTCTTCTCCTAATCTTCTTTGAGCAATCCGCACTTGATGATATCCAGAAAATCCATCAATAAAGGAATAGATCTCGCACCCTGCAACACCTTCCAGAATCTCCTCTGTAAATGGTGTGGGAAAGGGATCTATTACACAAACAACATTTAATTCCCTATAATCCACACATATTCTTTATCCTCCCATATTTATTTATGCTTATCACTATAGGGATAACCCAATCTGACTCCTTAATGGGCTCAATGATTCCAGACTTCAACATCTTATCAATATCTTCCTTTACCTTGACACGTAGATTAGGATTCATCATGTAAGGCCTCTTCCTAACCGGATGCCCACAGATTCCTTTATTTTGATCCTCATCTCACCCAAAGAGCGATGTACTCCTTTCAACTATCAGGATATCCTCTAGGATTATAAGTCTTGGAAGTCTCGCAACAAGCTCAATTATCTTTGCAACCTCTGAGTTAGACCAATAATCTACCTATGATGGCCTCCTTCAGTTTCTACATTTTTCCCAATGTTGACCTTCTTTGTCATTTCATATGCTCATGATACGCGTGCACGCCTACTCATCTGCACTGTCTAAAACCTCACACATACCCTCAGTATGATCAACATCTAGATTCTCCACTTCTTCATCATTAATAATGTAAACCATCTTACCCTTTTTCCTTTTCTAGGCAGGTGCACGCCCAAGTTTTTCTTCATGTGTTGTCACTTCTTCTTCAAAACGATGCCTCCAAATCTGACTCACCTAGTAATTCCTAAATAAAGTTCCTCAGCCTTTGAACTATCTCGCATAACTCAAGCACTTCATAACCTGTAATGCCTCATTCACTGGAGGATTTAGTAGAAAAATAGTCAAAGGTATGAATCATACTTGTAGTCAGTTCTTTCCAATTCCTTGTTTCTCTATTTAACTCCGCATAAACATACCATGTGCAGCTCACAACCACAGTAGAGTGAAGTAGAACTTATGCACCCACACTAAAGGTGGTAAGGCCTCGTGCCCCTCTCTCTAGAATCTCTCACACTTCTAAACATGGTGGGAACCAGAATCCTTCCCATGAAATTCAAATGTCTTGGTAAGATGCATTGCTCCTGAAGAAATCAAATAAAGAAGGCGATTCTCACTTCCCACCACTCTAAAATACCATCATCTGTGTACCATCCACTAGCAGCATTGCTGATCCCACATAAGGTATATACCAGTGTATTCCATCATTCCACTTGATCTGTCTATTGGACTTCCATAGCACACAGAAATACATTCAAGATTTCCCTCTGCCAGTGTACCTTGGTACCAGGTTGCTTCCTAAACACCTAACACAACGTATGGTTTGCTTACACAAGTAACTGACACTCTTCATCTCGTGCCCGACCATTTCATACGTCCCATGTGCCCAGTTGTCACAAGAAATGTTTCTTGCATCACTCATAGACTGTGCATCATGTCATTAAATAATTCCTCCTTTGGATGGCTCAAGCACCTCAGCATCTCTAATGGTGCACACATAAATTATGTTCAAGTCCTCTTCACTCAAAGGTTACACATAAGGTGTATACTTTTCCGTCTATAAAAGGGATGATTACATGCACTCTTCCTTGTTCTCACAACTGATATATCATTTATTTTTAAAGTGCAGAAGAGCATTATTTTCATAACACCAAGGGCACCCAAGTAAATAGCTGGAAAACTGTCTACTTCCACAAATGCCAAGACCTCAAAGTCCCCAGTAAACTTCGTCCCTTGTATAGTAATAGTGGCATCCTTCAAAATTACAATGGGCGTGGATTTGGTTATACTGTGTCCATATACAACATATTTGAAGATGGCTGTAATGGTGGTCATCCCCATATGATTCCACGCATCCAAAGTGAGTACATTCACTTCTACACCTGTATACAATCAAAATGTTACTCAGCAGCCATCCATCAACGACTAAATTCAAATGTCATCTCTTTGTCATAATCAAGATGTGAGGAGGTAAGTTCACATGTAGAATCTATCTCTCGCGCTAAAATCTAGTGCATGGTATCTTCTCCCTTAACCATTCCCCTAATAAAGGAATGATGTTCTCTTGGCATAACAACTTACAAACCTCCTTTAAGTCATCAACACATTTTTGAGGAATCTCAACCACTTTTTCTTGTTCCAGATTCCGTGACTAATCCTTCAAGAATGGTACTACTCTTTTTCTGTAACTTTCTAATGAAATTCTTAATATCTAGGAACTCAGACATCCATTCTTATGGGCAGGATCTGGATACTCCTAAATTGTATTAATTCCTGATTTATAATGCACAGGTCAATCTGAATTGCAGTCTCACAACACTGAAATGTGCATTTGTGGACTTATTGGGTAAATAAAATTTCGAGCCATTATCTCAATTTCCCAGGTGATAACTTTGGAATCCAATGATCTTCCACATTGCATCAAAATAATAAAAATTCAAAACTAAATTTTATCCTGATCAAAAGCTTCATCCAAAAAAAATATAAACATCCAAAAATCTGAAAATGGACACAAGATTGTTTATGAGATTGTAGAATTCCTACATCCTCGAGTTCGTTATGAACCAATCCATGTAATAATGTTATTCACATTTAAAATGCATTTAGGGGATCCTTTACAATAAACCAATAGGTGAATCATTGGAATTGCAAAACTGTGTTTCAAACCTTCATAGGGACTTTGGAGTGTCTAGAAACTTCCTCCTTACCTAATCCTTACCTCTACTTGCAGTTGTGTCTCCCCTAGGATTAATGCACCCTTCATCATGACTCTATGATAGACAAAATGTTCCTATAAAACAATATTACAACAATGGGAAAATCATCACACCAGTTGCGATAGTCATCATGAATTTTTGAGCAATCAATTTTCAATTCTTTACACCATGATGAAATGGTAGCCTCTACAGAGCCTCACAATCCAAGGTTGAATGACCTGTTGTTCCTTATCACTCTACTGCAATAGGGGGCACCTGTACTTGAATCCTTTTAGCAAAACTCTGACGAGATCTTTTTATCCAGCTTGACCGGCACCCTCTGGTGATTTAGTTAGGTGAAATGTGTCCTTAGTATGATGAGGTTGCAAGTTCAAAATGCCCGTTGGTTCTACTTAAATGGAAACACTTTGCATAACTCATGAGCTGAAGTAGCTCCCACATTTCCCGTGTGGGAGAGGTTATTGCCATTTAAAAAATAGTTTGTTTAGCCTATGTTACCATGGGACATAACTCACAATCTTTTCCTTTTATACACCACACAATGATCTTCTGAGCCATTTATAGGCTTCAGACGCACTGTGAATGGTTGATTTGCACCACATGCGTGGGGCATTACTGCAAGTTTGATTAAAATGATCCCACGTGATAAGGGCCGAGTTAATGAGGGAGGCCATCAGGTGGCTAAATTGCATTTGAATTAATTCTAATGCCATGATCCCCCCCCCTATTAGGTTCACCTCGAGTATGACACCTGCATTAACCACCTTGTTGTTTAACTACACAATGATTCGTGTGGGGTGTTTGATTGGCCACGTAGTGTGGTGCCAAACTACACTAACGTTGTCCTAATTGTATACAGCCTCCCAAGTTTATAACACCAACTTCCTCCTAATTAATTGGGTAAAGGGCTTTGGTCGCGTCATATGCAACATTGACCAATGTAAACTTGCTAGGGGATAAGACTAACTCCTCCAAACCATATGGAAACATAGTCATTGCGGTGTTATCTCCCAAACAATGTGGAAATAGATAGGCTCTCAGCCATATATAGAAAAATCACTTATTTCTCAGCTAATACTAGAGGTAGCTCAGTGTGATCAACTCAGTGGGGAGTTGATCACCTAATCGTCGGAGATCTAGAAATACAAGCATTTCCCGAGCCAATATCAATCTTTCAGGATGCACAGGATTCAACTCCCCAAAAATCACAGGTACATCTCTATCATGTGAAATGTTAGACATATCATGTAGGAATATACAGCATTGTAAATACGATAATGATAATATGAACATAAAGGCGGCAAAGGAACCCCTCCCACAAAAGATTTTTTCAATGACTTAGCTAAGTTTGCCCGGCCAGACCAAATATTGGGGTCAACAAATTTCTTACGTGTGTCGAAGACCGACAGACTCACAAAATACAAAATTTCAACTTTGTTCACCTTTTTCCAAACTACCACATGTCAGGTACATGTGATTCGCCAATTGGATCAACTTTAAACATTTTCAATGCCAAAAATTTGACCTGCTGATATCTTCTGATCACCCAGACTCTAATAGCTTAGAGTTATGTGATACCTTCAGACTCTATCTTAGAAAAATGAGTCTATATTGTGGTCATAGTTTAGGGAGGTCACTAGTAAACTTTCAGCAATCCCTAAAAAATCCTCTAGAATCAGAAACTGACTCCTATTTTCTTAGGCTTGTATCTCACCCTATAAGTTTCTAATGACCTCTAACCTTGATGCAAAGATTCCTTCTGATGGGTAGGGTACTAGATACTTTACATGTCAATAGCCTCCTATTTTTTAATAATAGGCATTAGGAGGTTTTAGAATTATCTTTGGCAGCTGATATTGCCTCAGCACGTGTAGTTACTAATATCGAGACCCACTCTCATGGGTCAGCAATATGAACTTCACCATCCACTGATCTTCCATGAGCTGCTACTGTGACTCTTACCATGCCCTTGCATCCTTATCTTGTTCGTGACTATCTTTGCTTCAACGTCATCATACAAGGGAGGCCACCAACATTCCTTAAACTTGTGGCCCTTTCTGAACCAGGATGAAGCTATAATGCTTCATGTAGACCTCACACAATACGAGCCCACTTACGACGATCAGGGGATCCACATGTCATAACATGTTCTTCATGGGACACGACACCTCTTAACCACCGACCATGGCCATCGATCATTGTCTCAAGTACCTCCACTGGTAACGCTCTATCTCTATGACCACCTCCATCAGAATCCGCTACTTTCTTGTGATAGATGATTATGATGTTCACCTTGTTCGTTAGAATTCTTTGCCACCACTGCAGGTGAAGATGACATAACTAATTATGTAGCCTCTAATGTGCACTCATGAATCTTGACACAGATCAATAGTCTAATTTATGGTTTTAAACCATGACTAATGTTAGCTATATATGTACTTAATTTAAATAAGCGATAGTGACACTTTTATTTTGGTATCTTGTAGCACGATCACAAAAATCAATAAAATCTTAAGCCATCTTTCTGAGCAATAACATATTTTTTTAAATGTGATCTTTATAAGTTTGTTTACAAGAAAAGAAGATCTGATCCATTACTTCACACGATGTGCAATAAAAACATAATCAACATTGTGGGTACCCTAAAATCCCTGCCATACCAAGGTCAAGCTCAATTGTTACCCCTTAAACCAAATCAATACAACCAAAGGTAAAAACCATGCTAGACACTACACTCCCAACTACCTCAGCGCAGAGAGTTGTCTCAAGTGCTTTACACATATCTGTGAAAGTATTATGTGAGAGTTCCCTCCTGAAAGGAGTGATCAAACCTTCAAAAAACCATTAAACATGTTGATTGGGGTGAATATCATAGGACAAATACTATAAAAAAATTGAATCAAGCATCATACTCCCTTACACTCTCAGCCATAACCCATTTAATGTCCTTCAGCATGCTGATGCTTTTCTATTCAAACTCAAGTATATGGAACTCTACTAAAAAAGCATCACATAAAGCAGTATATTCTACACAAGTCTGATTCGGATCATACTTCTTATACCAATTATGTGTGTGCCCTTGTAAAGTGGTAGAAAACTGACTTTCCTAACACTCAGGGGTTGTAATCCCTTTTGCACACCATAGTATCTCATATATATGCACATGTTTAGCTGTATATTCAATTCCCCTATACTCTAGTAGGAAAAGGGACATCTCAAAATAAACTTGTTGGGGTTGGTGTAGATTGTACCCACCAGATCTAGAACCCGTGTTTCCTTTTGTGTTCCCTCCTCCTCTAGAACCATCTAATCCTCTTGATCCTCCTGATCCTCTTCCCATAACGGGAATTAGACCAAAGGATGTGTTTCCTTGTGTTCCAACAGTTGTACTAAATTAAAATTCCATGGTCTTTGAAGTTGTACTACTTCCAAACGTAATACCAAAGTTCTACATGCCCATGTTCTATGTTGATGATGCAACAAAAATAGACCTCCAATTGGACCCCCAAATAGCACAAATGATGTATGTGCCACCATAGATGAATGTGCTAACTGATTAACCCCTGAACTTAATGGAAACTGAAATCTATTTGTCGCTACTCTACCACCCACACTAGATTGATTATCAATTATTATCACAAAAACTAGAAAACTAAGCACAAGGGCAAGGTTGCCATGAGGGATCAGATGCATGCTCGTGGTCCTTGTAGTTTCTACTAATATGCTCTCATCTGAGGCTGAAGAGGGTTCTCTGCCATGCTTACCCAAATGGGGGACTACCAGATTCTTCAACTCCACATCTTCTTCGTGAGCTCCAAATCCTTCACGAGCCATCTCTCTCTGTAACACCATTCATTTTGCAACATCACATTGCTTCGTGAAATCCCTCTTACGCACCTCATTAAACTTAAGCCACCTTTATTTTATGTCTCTCTTCCGCTAGGTCCACCATCTTTCACTACGCATGCTCCTACTCCCACATGCAGTGGGGTTTAGCTAGTCATAGGATGTTGTTCTAAATCTAGATTCATGATCAAGATCTTAATTACTAAAGGAATAACGTGTAAATAAGATCCTTTGGGTTCACACAAGAACTGGAACTCAGCAACCTCTAGACAAGAATAAGTAGAAACTACTTACTCCAAAGTGTAGTTATGCAAAACACCACTCCACCAATGATCTACAACCCATGTCTAAGTCAGATCAACATTATGCAGAGTCTAGAAATATTCATGTGTCTAGACAAGTGCTCTATACCTCTAATTTCTCTTCGATGTGTATGCTACCAGGCATTTGTATAGCTCTACAGTGAAATAGGAAAAAAATGTTTCATAGAGCTCATGATACAAATTCTGTTCAGCCCCCACACGTGCATCAAATTTAGGTCTAGTGTTAAATTTGTGAGGAAACTTGTCCTCTAAATTCTCTACCCACTCCTCAATACTAGCCAAAGTCAACCAATACATCTTCATCATGCAACATCCTTGCAAATATATTGAAAAGAGGTCCCAAAAATGGAACCAAAATGTAGTCTTTTATTTTACCAAACATCCTAAGGCACGCTAGCACATCACCCAGACAGATCTGAGTGCTCACCCAAAGTGCACTGGGGTACCAAGTCCTTCTTTTATGACAACTTTGTCAAGGAGTTAGCATAATAGACACGTATATAAACCAAATCCATAACATCTATTCAATAGTAAAGTATAAATAGATCTAGATCACAACCATATACAAGAATGATTAAACCATAATCAAGATCTTATTTACCATACAAGATCCAGAATCAAATAAGTCAATAAAAAATATCTAGCATCACAGATCCATTGTATTAATTATTGTACAAAAAATAATCCAAGTACATATATAATAATGTTACCTTAAGTCATTCGCACTCATAAACTAGCAGCATAACATTTAACAAATCGTGTTCCCCTAAACCATGCAAATCAATACATATATATAGGAGTGGGGAGTTTCCCTTCACCACCTAAGCATCCTCAAAATATTTTGCATGCTAATAATATCCATGCACCACTACAAGATAAATACAAAAGCATGCAAGCTCGCTAATAATAGACTATCTAATAAAAACTACAGATCTAATCCTATTATTAGCCCAAAACTACGCATGTCATTTTATCTTCTACTCGTCCAAAATAGAATTTTCTTAGCCTCCAAGTCTTCATACCTTTGTGTTTCTAACACTCAATCTATCTTTAGCCCGTGGTAAACAAAAAATCTAAGTCATGAAGTCATACTTTCCCAAGCGCACCCTTTTCTGCTACACTTTCACGTGCTCCTAAGCACCCCATGTCTACGCACCCAATATTTATGCACCTTTAATACTTAGGTTGTAATTCATTAGCCTAACAAGAATATAAAAAAATATATCCACCGTAAAAGTTATATTATGTTGTGAATTCATTTAGATATCATGACCACTTCAACCCTTGTTCATAATTTTTTCTTGTCTTGTAATGAGAAAGTGTTGAAATGGACTTATTACTTTCCCTTTAGATCACATCAAACATTAACATGTATGGGATTTCATCACCATCTAGTTGATTATGTTCAAAAATGACTTTCTCTTGAATGTTCTTATCACAAGAAGACCTAACCACTGCAACAAACGCTTTACATACTTGAGAGCTTAAACAAACATTACTTATTTTTTATGGAGATGAAGCAAAGGTATGACATTCATTCAACTTACAAAATATTTATGTCACCTCACAAAAAAATAGAATATATTCATTATCATCACCGTCGACTCTTATAATTCCCATTTTAGTGATAAAATACATGGGCAATGCTCTTCTCAGCTGAAAAATGCATGCACTTCCTTATATGGAAATTGATTAGAAGTATCACTAATATTTTGACTTTCACGTTATACAATGATTATTTTAGCATAGCTACGACTATTTTTGTTGTATTCTAGAGTGACATGAGAGCCTTCATTCAAAAGGTGAATGTCATGCTTGTCTTTATGAGATGGGACGAAAAAATAATTCACTTCATGAACATATTTGGGAGAAGATAGAATGTTTAACATAAATTATATAATTATTGGGGTTGTAATATTAAGTGAGAAACTAACTTAATAAGAAACCCACCAAAGACTAAATTATCATGGCATATAACTTATATTTAAAATATAAGTGTGGTGGATTCCATATTGGGTCATCACAATGTTTAAAATTAAAATTTAAGAGTGACCCAAAACAAGGCCACTCGCCTTGATATAAATCAAGGTGATCTCATTAAAGATTGGTTACAATGTGAAACATTGTATGTGAAATGCATGTAACAAATGTATGTAAGAAGTATATGCAAGTAGAGTTAAGATACATAATGTGAATAATATATTCATGAGTGAATGTATCTGACAATTCATAATTCCTCCATGAAGGTGTAATTTTTGAAATAGTGGGAGTGCTAGGTGAAATGTTTATTATCAATAAATATAAATGATTTTTCGATCAGTTTTTTACTAAAAGGTTTTCCCACTTGTATCTTGTGTCATGTATTCATTTAATTTAATTTTTATGTATGCAATCTAATTTAAAATTCATTATGTGATGTAATCTATCATAATTTGTTGTTCAAACATAAACTATGATCTTCAAAAAAATATTTTGGTGGATAATTGAATTTGTGCTATTATTTATTCTCATGGTTTCCCTAACATGTTATCAGAGCTTTTGTTTATCTTTGTGCAGGATAGATCTAGTTATTTATGATTTAGAGGTACAAAGAATCTTGTAGATATGAATTAATCGAAAAAAATTAAAATCTGAGATACCCTAATCAATTTTGTGGGATTGTTTCAGTCATAAAAGGTGCACAAATCATAATTCATGTGATTTAAGATAATTATGGAATGCTCGGATGCTTTAAAATTGTATGAATGATCAAAACCTAGGTTGTTATTGACTCTTCCTGGTTAGATATGTCATTTCATTCATCCATAGTCTTTCTCTGTTTTTAAAATAATTTTGTAACTTTTTTGGTGGTTGCACAGCTTATTTTCATAATTTTATAAGAATTATTGAAGTCCTTCATAGCTTGGTTAAGTTATGCTCATTTTTCCTTGGCTTTTCCACTCATTTAGGACTTTTGCGTCTTTCTTAAGTATGGCGCGGGTGTTTTCTGTGCTCCACATATTTCTGCATTGTCCCTTGTTCCGTAGACTCTTTTTCCTTGTTCAGTAGACTCCTTGATTTTGTGGACTTCCTTTGTCTCATGGTACATGTTCTTTTATCTATGGACTTTCTTTCTCATGAAAATTTTTCTTTACTTCACGGACTTCCTTCGTCTCATGGGCTATTTTCCTTACTCCAAAAACTTCCTTTATCTCATGGGATTTCTTCTTTTCTCTAAAGACTTCCTTCATCTCACTGGTTGTTCTCTTTTATCTGAAGACTTCCTTAGTCTTGCAAATTGTTTTCTTATTACATGGACTTCCTTTATCTCACGATTGGTGTTTTTTGTTCCATGGAATTTTGTTTCTTATAGACTACTTCTTTTGCTTTATGGGGTGTCTTTGTTTGTTGAACTATTCTTGTCCCATGGGCATCCTTATGTACCGCATATTTTACTTTGTAATTTCAAGAAACCTACATAAATCTATTCCTTTGTATTACAGATTATGAACTTGGAAGTTATATTTTTTCCTTTTTCTTACATTGTGACTTGTGTTCTTTGTTTTGTGACCTTTTATTGATAGACTTCCAGATTAAATTTTAACTTAATAAAATGAATACCAAAAATCAACCAACCTCGGAGGATAGCAGGGTTTAACAATACCTAAGATGTGGTGGATGCAAACGAGCGCAAGAGACTCCTCTTCCAAAAGGAACAGGAACATGTACATACATATATGATTAAACAAGATAGATATTAGATAAAATATGATGAGTTTCTTGGCAAAGGCCGATCCCATGAACGAAAGGGATTCTTCGAAGGGTGTCAACTCATTTTATAATTAAGTGATAATGATAAAAAGATAATTGATAATAGAAATATGATTACAAAGTTATAGAGGGATAATGAGATCATGTTCCCCATGATAGGTGGCCCAAGTGAGGGCTACAACTAGTTTGAATTCCAATAAGTAATTGAACCACACATTTTTAGCTTCATCCTATACTTATCTTATGACTTTAATTTGGTCTTCAATGTCTTCGACATTCGGTGTTAAATAAATGGCATAGAGACTCAGCTCATGTGCAATGTCATAATGTTCCCAGACTAGTGGCTATAAAACAATGGGGAGGTTGTAGATGTTTTTGATATGATGTGCCTAACCTAGTGCAATCATCTACAACTTAGAAATATAAAATTCAAAAGAATGAAGAATGATATACTGATTGAAAATATGAGAAATATAATTAAAATGAAAAAAAAAATGATTGCTAGCAATTCAATGTGGTCGTTGGCGATAAGGGTTAAATTGTTTGTGATTTAAATGAATCATTGGTAATTACTATGAAAAAATTTTATTCTTGATAGGATGAAAATTAGATGTAGAATAAGTGATTTATGGACTAATATGGTTTTAAAACTGATGCATGAACAAATTGGAAACAAAAATAGATGAACATATCTTACCTTTGTTAGAAATACAAGAAAATGATGTTGTGGGAGCCTTACAGAGTTTAAGGAGATTCCATGGACGTGAAAGGGATGTTGGGTGTCAAGATGTTTGTAATGATGTCATCTAAGTCATCAATGAACTAGATATTTGTTGTAAAATGTTAGAGGATCCTCATTCATGAAGTTTATGGTCCTTATATAATCATCGACGATTAGTTAGGATCGTTGGAAATCTAAAAAATGTAGGGAAACCCGATTGGAAGTGGTTTTAACCATTTCCAAAGGGGTTAATTTAGGTTTAGGGACTAGTGAAGATGGTTATGAGTGTGCTGGGGGACTTGGGGGGTTAGACGGTTAGGGATTAAATGGGCTAAAGTGTGAGAGAATTCAAGAACGATGATCAAGCGAGATGATGCGCACATCAACCGAGTTACACTTGAATGGCAGTCTAATGGAGTTTCATGTAGTAAGAAAGCATCCAACCATGAAAATGTTCATGTAAAATAAAAGGGTATATCATTATCATAGATCAAAAAGGGGGTATAAAGTTTTGTGTAACTCCCAATGCAAGACCAGGCATACCTCCAAAAGGGAGGAGGATTTACATTCTAGAAATGAAAAGTAACTCATGAATGACACACTGATGCACACTTATGTGTATGATGGAATATATCATACCCCTTAATACACCTAAGACCTATGATCTCACCTAAGTGAGATGACTCATCAAGAAATGTGGACAATACCTCAAGAGGACAAGGTAATTACCCCACACCAACACCCCCCCTTCATCGTAACTTAGGATGAGGTGGTAATTCAAAAATTATAAATGGGTCCCAGTAGATACATTTGATGAGATATCCATGTATAATAAGGATATCAATAAATGGAGGAAAACCAAGTGGGAAAAATTTCCACTTATAAGAGATAGAAGACTCCCCTAAATAACCTAATAAATATGCATCAAATGGGTCCCGCTAACTAGAGGCATGATAAGGTAGTCATGTATAAAGTGTAATCTTTCTAGAAGAAGATGAAGAGAAGAGAGGAAGGAAACTAGAGAAACTAATGAAGATTTAAAGCCATGACCTGATCTGAAATATACAACTCTATGAAGTCTCTAAGAAGAATGTCGATAATGTGATCTTCTACCTGTAAACTAAAGAAGATCCATCCACATCAAACAATGTTTCTTCCCTTAAGAAGGAAAGAAATGGAGTGTTGTAAGTCCACCCACTCTGAGAAGGAAATAAAAGGTAGCAGTACAAATAACTCTAAAGTTAGTATGCTACAAATTGACATAGGTCTAGAAAGTAAGTGCAAAGGAACCAAAGTTAATGCCATGGAAGTATAACTGTCAGAGTGTGAGACAAGAAAATCTATATAAAGGATGCCCAAGTGAAGTAAAGGCAAAGCAACAACCCCCACAATAGTTGAAATAGGATCCACAAGAGGAGGTGGATCAGTGATGGTATCCGAAATAGTGGAAGTGATAAAATTATTATAAGAGGTACTCCCAAAAAAGGAGATGAAGGAATCCTCTGAAACACCTGTAGAAGGAAGAGGAGTGAAAAAATCCTCACACCCTGTAAGTGGAACAGAGGAAGATGCAATGAAAGTATGAGGTTGGGAACATGACTTCCTACTATCTAATGGGAAAGGAGGATGTTCAACATTCTCTAAAAGGTGGCCAAAAGAAGGAGAAGAGAAGTCATCATTTGTACTCTTGTCATCAGAACTAGAATAACAAACCTCATCATCAGAATAGAAACATTCAAATACGTGTTAGTAGAATTTTCATCACATGAAGAAGGTGAGGAAACAACTATATCAGAGGAATAAGAAACAATGGAAATCTCTAAAGGGTATCCAAATAAGGTCTAAATAATGCTCCAAACTATGTGAGGACACACTTTGTATGCCACATGATGGTGGAGAGGCCTAGAAACATGTATAAACAAGAAACTAAGAACATGATCACACTTGTAGAGCCAGTCTGCAAGACAATAAGGATCATTTGGTGTAGGAACTTCCCCAAACAATAATGGATAAAGGACTTCACAAGTAATGTTTCATGCAAGCATGTCATGATGTTTAATTATCTCTATCAAGAAGAAGAGGTTGACACTAAGAAGCAATCATCTGAAGCTCAAGTCTAGAAAAAACATCCTCCATTGTGCATCAGTGAAAAGAGAAATCAATGTAGAAGATTCATAGGAGAAAAATACATTCTCAAGTGGATGTCAGACTCAGCTGATAATGCATCTAAAATGCAAGAAAATAAGGGTACAAAAATACACACAAGGTTGTAAGACATCAGACTCAACCGAGAATGTGTCTACATGTAATATAACACCCAAGAACAATGATAACCCCTTGTTTGTGGCACTTTATAAATTGTGTGTTGGTTATAGTAAGGCATGATCTGTGACATGATACAGTTGACCACTCACCTTGCAGTAGGTAACAAATCATGCAAGAGTGGAGGATACTATAAATTTTAGTCAGAAGAAGAGGAACAACACATAAACAAGCACAAAAGGGTAAAAGAAAGGAACAAGGGGAAAAACAAATTTTGGTATGAGAAAAAGTGTTTCACATTGCATAAGGAGGTTCTCTTACTGCAAAGTTATGGCAGATGTACTCATTATCCCATAAGTGAAGAAGAGATCTACAATTATGAAGAGCTAAAAAACATCCCACAAAATCCTAATGATCGTATTTTAAATATTAAAAAAAGATAGTTTTTCCCTTTAAAATTTAAATGTTTTCTTAAATTAAGATAAGATTAATCTAAATTTAAAACAAGAAAAAAAACAAGGAATTTCTTTACCTTTTTGGAAGGGTGGGGAGCCAGCTCAGCTTGAAAAGCTAGCTGGAGGAGGGGCAAGTTGCTTGAGGTGAGATAGTGAGTTGGTTGAAGTGACCTGGTACACAAGTGGAGATTTTACTCTGAGGTGGGTGACAAGCTGTTGGGTGAGTTGAGCGGTGATTCGGGCTAGTTGAAATGGTGTGTCAAGTTGTGAGGTGAGCATGCTAAGATGGAAGGCCTAAATGATTCCACGTGTTGAATCAGAAGCACAATGCCTTGACGATTTATCGTCAAGGTAGATTTGAACAACGGAATCAAGGTAAATCCACATGATGGTAGAGAGAAATGTGGAATGAAGTGGGTTCCAATGACAGTGCCAATGGCATGAACGTGGTGAGTGGGAGATCTAGTCAAGAATGTAGAGGATCTCAGTGTTGGATGCAGAGGTAGGGCTAGAATGGAGAGGAACTCAGCATTAGAAGTAAGAGGTAGGGATAGAACAATAAGGAGATGTGAGTTGGGTGTAATGGTGATGTAATGGAGGAGCCTAGGAATGGAATCCAGTACAGGGAGGAACCAAATAGGGGTGAGACAGAGCCTAAACCAGGTGGAGAGCTCAGTGAGCTTAGGATGCACGTGGTGCAGGGGAATCTTGAGAAAGGTAATCTTACATACACAGAGGATGAAATGTGAGAAAACTAGGAGCTCGGGTAGGGTTGACGGCAATGCCAAGGATCTTGGGATTAGAATCCAAGCATGCAAAGAAGACAGCATGGGAAACATGGAGAGCCAGGGACCAACATTGAATGATGAGTGAAAAACCAGAACATGAGCGTCAAGGCCAAACAAGGCATGAGGAAACACGGAGGTAAAACCTCCGAAGGGAAGGTGAAAACCAATAATGTAGATCTGAATGGGTTACTGAATGCAAGGTGAGTCAAGCTCAATAAGCACATGGAAGATGCAGTGAATAAAGTAAATCCTAGAAGAATGCAAGTGGATCTCAAGAGGATGAGGTAGCATGGTGAGTGGAAAGGGTGTGACCAGCTTGGTACTCATCTCTACAAGATGGGCCGAGTTAGTTCAAAAAACCAACTTACACCACATAAATGAAGACTATAAAACCTATAATAAAAATCCAGAACATGCACATGAAACTCCAAACCTGAAAACCTTCAAACACACAAAAAACACAGAACCAACAAATTCCAAACAAGATGATAACCTAGAATAAACCAATCCAAGCGTAGTACCTCTAAGCATAAACCGAGATAAACCAACTCGATGAAAGTAAATCACAATGGAATAATTATTATGAAGCTTGCACAAGAAACAAGTAAGAACACAAAAATGAGAGTATTAGGAAATGAAAGATGGAGATTGGTATGGATCCCAACAATGTACTTTGATACCATGTGAGAGAATGTGAGAATGAGTATCAAGCGGGATGGTATGCATATCAAATGAGTTGCTCTCGAATGGCAATGTGATGGATTTCCATGTAGTAAATAATTATTCAACCATGAAAATGTGCATGCAAAAGAAAAGGGTCTACTCATTATCATAGATCAAAAAAAGGGGTACAAATAGGAGTGTTGTGTAACTCTGAATGCAAGACCAATCATACCTCCACAAGGGAGAATATTATTTATGTTCCAGAAATGAAAAATAACTCATGTATAATGCACTGACACACACTGACACATATGAAGAAATATTTCATAGCCCCTAAGATACCTAAGACCTATGATCTCACCTAAGTGAGATGACATGCCAAGCGATATGGACAATACCCTAAGATGACAAGGCAAGTACCCCACACCAACATAGAGTGATTTTTAGGTGTTTTTTGTGGTTTAGTTCATTTAGGGTTGGTGAAATAGGTTGTTACTACAAGAAAAGTGTGATTTAACTGAGGTGATAGCATGATTTATAGGATACTAGAATAATTTTAGTGATTTTGAATGAAAATTTGAGGGGTGTGGATAAACAATGTAGGGTACCAAAAATAAGTGTCTACAATTGCTCCTTTTTCTCAAGTGGTTTATAATGGACAAGCTGCTAGATAAAAATGATTGGAATGGTCAAATTTTTGTTTCATAGGATATCCCCCTCAAACTAGGGCTCATTGTAATGAAGTGAAATAATCACTAGTTTGAATAGGTTTTTGGATGAGAGACAAGTTTGTATATGATTGTGTTTCAATCCAATATGCCCCACGACTAGGCATGGAAATAAATTGCCACAAAGGTGGGCTTTTTGTGACCAAAAAGTCAAGTGATAGGGAAACTGTACGCACCAAAAATTACACGTGCTACATTATCAAAAAATGGTTATAAAAATTCCCCAATGATGATTCACGTCTTTTCTAAAGTGTTAGAGCTCCTTAACCTCTTAGCATCTTATATTTGTAGCCTAGTTTACCCTACTTAGCCATTGCATGCTTTTCCTTAGCTTCCCACATGATTTTCCCACTATTTTGGCCTTTAGTTATAGAACCGTTGCCTTCCTATGAATTCTTTACCTATGAATTAGACACGTGTTGCTTCACTCCAATTCACTTTTAGCGCACGTTTGTGAGTCAATTTAGTTGATTTTGGGATTGATTTATTCATTTTTGCATCATCTTCCACTTCTAATTGTTGATTGACTATTAAAACTACCCCTTCATGTGTTGATATGGCACCCCATGGATGTCAAGTGTGATAGGGCACAGCCTGGCCAACCTTTTATAAAACCATCACTTGTTCTCAAGAAAATGGTCAGAGATCATTTTGTGTATTCTTGTATTGTTGAGCTGCCACATTCATACTAGAAACTACATAGCCAAGCTTTGTTCGTTTGTGTTATCCCTCTTCCACTTGCATTGCTATCATACTACATCAATCCTTCATTGCTTCAACACTTTCTCCTTGTTTATTCTATTACATTCCCAAAATCCTGGACTCACATGAACATAAGAGATTGAAAAGAAAAACTAGGGGAAACACAAGCACACCACAACTGGATTGCCACAGTACTGTAGATACTAGGTTGGGGATGTAATTGGGTTTCTTTAATTCTTGTTTGAAAATATTATTATTCACTACAGTAGAAAACGTGTTTCATTTTCATTATTACAATCATTGAGCAGTTACGGTAGACCAATTCCTTCAACAAAGCTTTCTTAGGAAGGTTAACTTCATTTTCCTATCTCTGTAGATTTGTAAAGAGGTGATTCTAGAAGAAAGCTTATGTGTTAGTGTAGAAATCAATAGAAGCATCAACTCATATAGAAAATCCTCCATAAAATATTTATTTACTTTTATTGGGGAAGTTATAGGGGAAGAAAATCTTCTCTGAGAAGCTCTGATTTCTTTCCGTGCCTCTAAGGTAAAAGCAGAGGATTTGATTAGCAATGCTTTAATTTGATTAGTATAGATTTAATTATACCATTGTACAAGTAAATAACTACATCCGGTTATTTATCTATATAGGATTTATTTTTTAGATTAAAAGCTTTTAATTTCTTCGTTTCTTCTGAAATCCATAAAAGTACAAAAGTATTTATTTTTTAGAGTAGTTACTTTGCATTGTTGTATTTCATTTATATCTTGAAAATACCAAAAACATAGAATAGATTTAATTCAGTTAATTATTTGTGATTTTCTTGATTAAATTAGATCATTGCAATCTATGACCATAAACGAACCACAACAAGAGCAAAAATGTGCTAGTGATCCATTGGTCCCACAACCGAATGGGCTTGAATTAATCATGGACATAGATACAGGACTCTGCATTCTTGTCCTCAAAACACCAACATGATACGGTGAGAAAATTAAACAATTAAACATTTTGAACATCGTGGATGACAAATCCTATGAATACTAGGCTGCCCCTGGCAATAGAGTTTAAACGTACATGACTATACAAGGGCCGCAACCACCAAGAGTTTATAGTTTTGACCCACAGGTTCCTCAACCGCAAGGTCCTGAAGAATATTTAGACCTTGATACTAGATTATGTTCATTATTCTTTGGGTCATCTCCACTTCTATCTGACACCATTAGACAGTTAAATATTTTGAACGAGGAAGCTCATCAAGCCCTCGTATTTTGGACTGCTCCAGCTAATCAACCATAGAGTCAGTAGAACCGCACCTTCCTCTCATTCATTCCATGACCTTGTCTGGAAATTGTTACGAGGCACCCATTGGTTTTCCACACATCCCACAACCCATATAAAATATTTCTATGGAGCTTGATATCAATTGGAGCCTCCGTGTGGCTATTGAGTTCAGGTTAGAAGGTCCTTCCCTGCACTTGACGAGAAGATCTCAATATTGCGAGTCGAAAACATTGTTTTGCCTTGATAAATTTTCCATACCATTTTCATGTATTTTTATCCACATAATCACTATATTTCACTATCACTAGAAATCCACACTTTCTACATCGGTTATCCTAGCACGACCTCAGGAGGTCGAGTGTGGTTGAATGTCACGTGTCGATTTTCCTCCATACAAATTAGTGAACCCGATGTGAAGAGCTAGTATTTTTTCATTTCCATTTCTTTCATATGTCTTCTCATTCTACCATTATTATGTGGGTGTTCATATACCCCAAAAATATGTCAGGAAAGGAACATGGCCAGCCCATTTTAGGTCTTGAGGCATATTACTACCAAATGATGAGGCCATAAATTACCATTATTTTGTCCTTCTAAGTTACCTTTGAAAGTGGATTTAAATGTAATCTAGGAACTTATAGTTTTCTTAAGATAGATTATAGGATATATATCTTTTTCATTCTTTAGAAATATTTTTTTATCTATCTTGTTGACTAATCCTATTGATTATTTAGGAAAAGATGCAAAGTATTGTGTATGTAGGCCATAAAGGAAAGATAATGCTAGTGTTGGGAAAAGTATAATTGATCATGAACAGTACATTTAAAATCAAATCTGATTTCATATTCAGATTCCTCTCCAAAAAATATGCAAGTTCAAAAAAATAATCATCTCAATCCGAGGTCACATGCAAAAGTTATAGTTGTTTTAAGTTAGCTGCGGAACTCGCAGAGTTAGTTCTAGAACTCATAGAATTAGTTCCAGAACTCGCAGGTTTAGTTCCGGAACTCACAGATTTGGTTCCAAAATTTGTATCAATTGAATGAAAGTTAGTTCTAGAAACTTGCAATTCGTGGACAAATCAGATTTAGTTCCGGAACTTGTAGATTTAGTTCCGGAACTTGTATAAAAGGAATGATAGCTTTAGTTCCAAAACTTACATCAACGAAATAATATGTTTTGAGGGATTGTGAAAACTCAGATATTCCAATGGGAAATATGATAGAGGTTTTTTTTCATAGCAATGTGTTTAACAAAAACCTCATTCATATTTGCTACAGGTTTTACCAATGAAGAGAGATCTAACTTTTAGTGAGTTGTAGTCTGAGGAAAAGTGTATCAGACGAGCACTAAAAGTTCCATTAACAGAAATAAAAAAATTCAAATGGAAAATATGAGAGAGGTTTTTGTTCATAGAAATGTGTTTAACAAAAACCTCATTCATATTTTCTACATGTTTTACCAATGAAGAGAGATCTAACTTTTAGTGAGCTGCAGTCCGAGGAAAAGTGTATTAGACAAGCACTAAAAGTTCCATAAACAAAAAATTAAAATGGAAAATCTAAGAGAGGTTTTTGTTCATAGCAATGTGTTTAACAAAAAACTCATTCATATTTTCTACAGGTTTTACCAATGAAGAGAGATAACTTTTAGTGAGCTGCACTCTGAGGAAAAGTGTATCAGACGAGCACTAAAAGTTCTATAAACAGAAACAGAATATTCAAATGGAAAATCTGAGGGAGGGTTTTGTTCATAGAAATGTGTTTAACAAAAACCTCATTCATATTTTCTACAAGTTTTACCAATTAAGAAATATCTAATTTTTAGTGAGTTGTAGTCCAAGGAAAAAGCATATTAGACAAGCGTCAAAAGTTCCACAATAAAAAACAACAAAGTCAAATGGAAAATCTAGGAAAGGTATTTGGTCAAAATCATCTTTTGAGGAAAAACCTTCTTCAAATAATGTAGGAGAATAAAATCATTGTGATTCTTGTTACCAAAAAGTAAGGAGAAGATTTGGGAGCAAATCTTCCTAAAATAAGCAAGATAAGATTTGACTTCAATAATATATCTCTCTCCATATTTTGTGGAGATGGAAATATTAGTTGTTAGGATTGGAATAAAGATAAGATTAGATTGTATTTCCTAAAATAAGGAGTTGGTTGGATGCATGAATTATAAATGCAACCTTCCACACTAAGATATGTAATTCTTTTCCCCAAGTAATCAAGATCTATTCTTTCTTTCCAATATTTGGAAGTAAATTTTTTCTGCAAGTTTTGAATTAAAAGTATGAATTAAATCCTCTTCCAAGGAATGAGCTGGCCACTCATTCCAAGGAATATGGATCAATGTGTTAATGTTTATTTCTTTATTTCTGCAGTTTTCCTTCTTTTGTAAATTTTTTTGTTATGTTGTGTAATTTCTTTTGTGAACCTGCAGGTGTCCTTTCCTCTTTCCTTCATTTTCAATTCAGAAATTTCAATTTATGCAAGTGTGCCTTTCAATTCACACAAGTGTGTTTCTTTCATGCAAACTTTATTTCTACAAGTATGCCTTTTAATTTCTGCAAGTGTGATTTATTTTATGCAAGTTTGGTTTGTGTTTAAAGGAGTTGCTTTTCAAGTTCTTCTTATCTTAATGCATACAACCTTCAGACACCAACCCAAATTGACATTATTAATTGTGAGGATTAATGACCCTCATCACTAAATGGGTAGGCAACAGTAGTCTCCCTCACTATCTACGTGGCAGACAACTACTCAACTCATCTCCCTGCATCTCAAACTACTCCTCCTTAAGGGACCAACAATGGCTCCTCGATCAGGATCGAGAATATTGGTCAACTTACACATGAACAACAGCATGAAATTTCAAGTTCTAACAATATGAAATTCACTAGAGAGTCGGGCTCATCTCCTCAGGTTTTATTCATACCACAAATCAGTATGCAGTCTAATCATCTCCCCTTACTAGACGAGGAGTATTTATCAAGTTATGCCCGAAGCGAGCAATGCTTCCAAAATATGAATCAATAGCTAGATAGGATGTAAGGAAATGTTTATGTCTTACTTCATAATAACACTTCTACCCCTCCCATAATAGAAAAAAATTATAATGAGGGTGGCCAAACAACAATGAACGGTTCATAGCAGTATATCACACTCCTTTGTAGCCTAACAAAGTTCAACAATGCATGCTAAAACAAAACACCATACTATCATTAGGTGAGTTCATCTTGACATTGGTGGATAGGGTTAGAGAATTATAACTTTCCCAGGCTACTCATGTCTCACCTTCTACTGGGAAAGGAAGGATTCTCCATCATCTGCAGAACTTTGGCCAAGTGCCTACTATGCCAAATCCTTCTCCAGTTTACATGGGCATTCCTAGACTTGGATATCTTCTCACAAGATCAGGAATCTTGGGTATGCCCCCTCACACCACATACAAATACCCTTAATAGGAACCAGCTGGAAGTGTGTTCTCAAATGCCATCCCAACTCAAAATGTAACACTCCCTGGCTTTTTTCCTCAAACTACGTACAAGAGTAATGTTCCCCATACATACACATGTATTCCAAATTTTCACAAGAGGACATTTAATCTTTTCTCGGTCCATATGGTTAGCCACAGGGGGTTCCTTATGCCTCCAAAAACATTTGCGTTGTGCCATATCAAAAGCCTATTCCACCTCTGCATCCCCATCAAGGGTCATCGATGGTCGAGTCTTATGTAATGGGGACCTACTCTGAATATATTAAAGAGCTCCTTGACTTCACCATACGAAGTGTTATGCTCCTAAGACCTCTACCAAATCTTCCTAAATTTAAAGGGGAGGGAGATCCAAATGTGCATATCAAAGCATATGTAACCTCCATTCGAGAGTTGCTCCCATGGGATGCAGTTGTAGCAAATATTTTCCCTAAGAATCTTGAAGGAATCTCTCTTGACTAGTATTATAGGATACCCAATGCTTCAATACATTCCTTTAAACAACTCGTGTCTAAATTCATCAAATATTTCAACATGAATAAGTTGCTAAGGATAGGAATCAGGGAATTTCTACATATAAAGAAAGAGCATAATGAGTTTGTTTCTCATTTCATTCAGAGATGATGATAGGTCCTCTAGTCTTTGGCAAGCACTCCCAACATGGATCAGATAGAGCTTGGTGACCTTTTTATTCACTCTCTTAATCAGGAAACAAAGTAAAAATTTCATAAGTTCTCCCTAAGTATCTACAAAGAGGTGCTAGAGGGTTCTCTCCATATGAATCAAGCAACAATAGACAGTGGTCGAAAGACCTATGATTTAAATGGGAGATTGATCACTCCCAATCAAGGTAATTCAAGTTACCCCAACAACACAAACAACCAAGGACCTAAAGTCCTTAAAAAAAAACGTGGTGCTATGACTGACAGTGTTACAAACCAAGGAAAGAAACCAAATGTTGTTAACACCTCAAACACAAATAATGTTAACAACAACACAAACGGTATCAATCACAGGAGTAACAACTTTTCTCTTGTGATCAATGTGGTGTACTTCCATCATCCTCCACCCCAATAAAAACAACAAGTTTAGGCTCAAGGCCTTAACTAGTACCCAAACGGGTACCAAAACCAATATCAAAATCAAGGGCAACAACCTCCGAAGTTCAATTACGATAATCAACAATTGAATAACAATCGTAACTTTAGACTACTCATGATTATGATCTTGACCTATATTGCAACTTCTATAGGGTTTGAGGGCATGATTTCATAACATGCCAAAACTGTAACAAGTTCTTACAACGCTTACTAGAGGACCAAAGGTAGCTCTTTGCCGAGATGTTTTTGGAAAATCCTGCGGCGCCAACTCAGAATAATTACATGGGGCTTATATCCCCGCAAAACACACAGCTCATAATCTTTAATGATCCCCTTCCAATGTGTCCTAAAAATGGTAAGTTGGACCCTAATGGCTCAAAAAAGGGTGTCCCAGTGGGAGACAATGATCATGAAGCTTCGAATTCGTCAAACCCATTGGTGGCACCTTCGTTGGATGGTTGTTAACAAACTAATATTATGGGTCTAGTAGAAATAGAAATTGAACCCCAAATAAACATCGCAATGAGAACTCAAGACTATTCTTCACAACCCATTCCTATTTACCCATCTATGTTAGATGATATTCCAACACTTTCGAAACTAGTGGGGGCTTACGACTTGATCAATGATTTAACAAAGACATTTTATCACATCTCCTTCTTGGATTTTTTAAAGAACTCCCCTACTCATAGAGCTGATTTATTAGAAGCATTGGGTATTGGAAATTTGATTAATGTCACCCCTCCTTCGAAAGTGTAAATAAATCACATAGACTTTGATGTTTATCCTCTCGGGTAGCCAAAAAGATATTTTGGATTCGTATTCGACATCAGTAAGATGCCCACAAGTGTTGAGTTTGCACGTGGAGGTGATTCAGATCTGTATCTATAGGTTTGGATTTACAACTACTACGTAAAGTGTGCTACCAAAAGTTAGGCTATGGAGAAACCAATTTCTCTTCAACAAGAAACACGATGAGAGGTTATGATAGCATCAAGGCAACATCAATTGGAACCATAGTACTACCAATTACCCTGGGGCCCAAGATGATTCTTATAGAGTTTTATATTATAGATCGGGAAACCAACTATAATATGATTCTTGATCATCCTTAGATATATCACATGAATGAGATCCCTTCCACATTGTTTCAAGAATTTAGATTCCTACATTTTGGGAAAGTCTTCATTGCACATGAAGAATTAGTAGGGAAAGAAGATGTTGGTGTGACCGAGGCCTACACTACGTGGTGGTAGGGGTATCTAGATGATTTAAGAGGTGGATATGAGACTATGTAAAGGTGTCATAGGGGGTGGTGGGAGTGAGGGAGGGGATGAAGATGATGGGGAAGCTTTATTGGAGGCTATTATAGCAAGCTTAGAGGCCAAGATAGCCTCATTATTGGTTAAGAGAGCCACACAGATTGCCGAGAGGGAAAATGACATAATGACATGAGATACTGTGGCTAGAGAGCGAGATGGGATGAGCCAATATCTTGCCATTGTAAAAGTGGAATGTACAGACATATATAGAAGAGATAGAGAGGCCTTGTGGAATGCCTTTAGAGTGACATACCCATCATTATTAGGAGCTGAGCTTCAGGCATCCAGAGCTCAGACAAGAGGGCATATGGGGACACCAAGTAGTGTGAGCATGGATCAGTATCAGACATTGGGTGATGAGTTACATTTCTATGAGGATATTTTGAGTCGAAGGCTTGTAGATGAGGCTCAATATGGTGAGTTTTAGAGGTGGCAACAAGAGGCTCCGTCAAATAGTACCATGAGCGTAGGTCAGGCATTGAGAGGTATCGATATAGGCTAGACAAATATCCAAGTGGGGATCGGGGGAGTAGTTCTAGAGGGAGTTTTTGGTTGACATTAATTTAGTTCACTATGTAGTTTTATAGATTTAATTTGATGATATTTTTAAGTAGGAGGATCTTTTTGAATCCCTTATCAATGATGCATAAATATATGATATATGAGGCTCTTGAGGACCTTGATAATGTATAGACACTTTTGATATATATACATGATTTTAATGTTTGAGTTGTGTAATGATTACAATGTAATGGATGTATATCTAAAATGTATGTTTGTGATGATTATTTATTTAATGATTTCAGTTAGGGTTTTGATGTGATGTGTTACGGATGTATGTGGAATGTATATTTCTATATTAGAGGTGTATGATGTGATTTTAAGGATCTTATATTTGATTGTGATAAATGATGATCTTGTTATTTAATTTATGCACTATATGATATATATGAGCTAAATGTGGAATGTTTGCTTCCTTACTATTCTAGATATATATAATGTATGATGGTAAACTCATTTATATGTATGATGTTACACATACGGCCTTGTAATTTATGTTAGCATATGACTCTTAATGGTTAGTCATACTAGGATCATAGATAAATGTGGGATAGTCATATCCATCCTTTTCCAACACAAAAAAGGTTTTCGTGTGATGAGCATGGGGAAACGGGTTCTTCTTGATAGTTCCCAAGGTTTTGTCACAACTTTTACTGTATATGGCACAAACTGATTGATGCAGGAAGCTTGAATTTTTGGGAAAGTTGATCAATGTGGGAAGCTTTCTTAGGATGATTGATTTTTGATTTTTTATATGATGGATGATCAATGCGGAAAGCCCTTTTTGATATGAGGACTAATCGATGCGGGAATTCCTTTTTTTATATGTAGTTTTGATTTGGCATCCATCCTTCAAGGGAGTGGTGTATGATTTTTATTGAGTTTTTTATTTTTCTGGCACTCATCTTTCAAGGGAGTGGTCTATAGCATTATTTGACACATTTTTTCTTTTAATAGTCATCCTTTGAGGATTGGTCTATATTTTGATTATATACATCCCAAAGATATTTTGATTTTTGTTGAAGCTGAGGTAAAACATGGGTAAATATTTATAAGGGGATAAATAAAAGTGAAAACTACACATATATCCTTGTCATGTAGTAAAATAGGATAATATAGGAGGACGATGAGAGTAATGATGGCGGTGTTCCCCATTTATGAACAGGGAACTTTTTCATGTAGAATATACTATGAGCAGATCCGTGGTGCCCATATTTAAGGTCATGACATGTATGTTGACGAAAGACCACATGATTCTCTATCATTACAAAAGTGATAGGATGTGTAGAATGATGGATGAAGATCTTAGCATGACTAAGGTCTCACGAGTTGATATGATAACAATAGAATGACCATAAGTGCGGGGTCTTAAGAGACTTATTTTCATGTTTACCATCAAGGGGGGATAAATGATACGCCCCATAACCATATTTTTGAGTGATAATATATGGTCTGATCTAGTTTTGAGTAAAATTACAATGTTTACTCTTTTCCATGTTATTTTTGTGTTGTTTCTCTTTCAGAACAAGATCAACAACGTTAAATTCAAGTTGCTTGAGATGTTTTTATATGCACATTTGATTTGTTCTTGATATACATTGATGTGTTCAAGTGTTGTTAGACGACGTTCATCTAACAATTCCAATTGTGATAGATATTTTTTATAATAATCCTCGTTAGATATGAGGTCTCAAAGAGAGATGCGGAGTGATAGAATCTAAACTTCGAGAGGAAGAATATCTTCAGTTCCGTATATTAAAGAGAAATGTGTATCTACCATGGGGGTTAAAAACCTAGTGTGATATGCCCTTAATGAAAATGGGATTTAGAGATTCCAATCCATACCATCCTAGTCAGCATTCTTGGTAAGGACTTTGTTAAGGGTTTTGTTAGATTATTTTGCTTGATCATTTTCTTATGGATAATAAGGTGAAGAAAAACTAAGTTTTATGTTGTAATTTTAGTAAATTTTTTGAAGTATTTTCCATTATATGTGATGATCTTATGAGGTATGCCAAAGTGACAAATAATGTGATGATGAATGAAGTCGAAGATTTTATTTTCTTTAGTGAAGATTAGGGGGATTGCTTCCACCCATTTTGTAAAAAATATTCAATTTTTGTGATGATGGAATTGTATTGTTGTGATGAGAGATGGTTAATAAGGATGATGAGGTCAATCCCCCATTGTGAAAAGGGCCACAGATCTTAATTTTGTTAGAGAGCATGACTGGGGATGTGTGTCAGATTGGCATGTTGTTGACATTTGATGTATTTCTTAACATAGTCACAACAATCTAGGTTAAGTGTAGGAAAATAGTATCCCATGCATAAGATTTGTCGTCATGGGCTTCTTTCATAGCTAAACGAGCCTTCATATTTTTAAAAAACCGTAGGAGGCTATCAAATCCTATTTTTGTAAAGGATACCCCTTAAGATGACATTATTGGAATTTTGTTTCCATTGATGTCAAAAGAGTGTGTGTATGGTGTTATCATTGTTGTCTAAGGCATCATTAATTCCAAATAAATTAAGAAGCATGAAGGTTGATTGGTAGTGTCTCAGGTTTAGTTTCTTAGTCTTGGTGATGTTTCATTACAGTCATATTTTATACCCTTAGACCAATACTCTAATCCCATGTGTGTTGACCTATCACCCAACAGGCGTTGGGCACTCACCCAAGGCATGCGCGGGTGTCGAGTCTCTCCTTTATGTGATTCCTATGAGAATGCATCATCTTATAATAGATTTAATTGGAAATGAGCAAAAATAACCATGCCATATCCTAGAATGAGTTATCTTATTGCATCCAAAAAAGGAAAATAACAAGCAACATAAGGAAATATCTCATACAGAAAGGAAATACATTAGTATACTTCCAAACACGTAGATGATTTATAACAGAGCCTTACGTTTATATTAATAGATTAAATAACCACATTACAGACCCTTGAGGTCATAAAAAAACCCCGTTTAATAATGTAGAGCCAAGTCATGCATCAAAACTATACCATGTTCATCACATTACAGAGAAAAATTCAGACCTGTGCCCCTAAATGTGCCATCATCCCTATATTCTCCTATTCCCAACTCATAGAGTCCTTCATTCATTTCTACAGACTTTACCTCTCTTCAACTCTATTTCCTTCTATATCTATCTTCTACCGGGCGCTTGTATATATAGCCTCAGTAACCACTGCCATGCCTTCCAGAAGTTACAGATCGGTCACCAAGTTTTGAAGTGGTCCTCTATGGGAGCATGCCTTATCATTTTTGAGCTCTCCACTTATTTCAAGGATGTCTTCTGGAACCTTTTATCACATTCCTGGAATATTCCCTTTTTGATCCATAGTCGTCGGGCTAGCACCTTATCCACAAGGGTCATGCTTTTCTTGTGTGCTGCCTGGGATGTCGAATGCGGCTAAGTACAAAAACCCATTTTTCCTTGCGTGCACACCATGTGTTCTGTAAAACCTTATCAGAACTCTTTCCCTACACACCTTTAACTCGTGCACCCTTCTTCAACTAGGTCCCATGCACCCATGTGCCTTCTTGTACTTAGCTGATATTTTGGAGCCCAACATTCATGGGGTCTTGAGTAGTGTGGTGTCTTGCAAAGGTATGAAAGTGGTAGGATGATGTTGTGATGATGTCAAGATGAGTTTTAAAATTTATTATGGATTGGAAATAGTGGTAAAGTGATGATGAGGTCAGTTTGGATAGTGTAAGAATGTTCAAGGAGATTGTTTTTTAGGCCTAGTTAGTTGGATGAGGTATGACATGATGGAGTATAGGTATGTATGAGATGGTTGAGCTTGGTGAGAACATGGGAAGAATGTAGATGAGTTTTAGATACACTCACAAGTTTCTCAGAGTGTAGGTATAGGGCTAAGTCATGTTTACTAGGTCTACACTAGACCTATTCGCAAGACCTAGGTGCACAAAGATAGGTTGGTCATATTTCAGCATGGTGATGAAAATATGAGAATTAGTGAAGTTGTATCAGGTTTTCATACAGGTATGTTCCAAGTTTAGGTGTTGATTTTCATATTTGAGCAAGATATTGCATTTTTACCTCTACCGAGTTCCTAAAAGTGAGAAACCAAGGTTGATATGGATTGTTTGATGCTCATTAGCACATGTGAAGTTTGCATGGGAGGATAAGATCCACAGGGTAGTTGGGTAATGGACCTAATAAGGATCTCCAGGGATTAGTTCATAAAATAAGGCCCCGAGCTTTATGAACAATCATTAAGAAGGTAAAGATGTTCTAAACCCTCATAAAACCCTAGGTCAAAAGCGATGGAGAATAAATTGATCATACATTCCCAAAAGTGATTTTTGGACAATTTTTTATGATTTAAGGTTGTAGAGGACTCCTCTAGATTTCTCCAAGTGGTAGTTAGGTGTCTTGACTTTATGTGGACCCCACAGAAAATGCAAGCTTATGAAGAATTTGATATTGCTTTAAAAATGTCCATTTGAATAGATGATTAAATCGATTTTGGAGGAAGTATGGAAGCTATAATTCATGTATGGAGAGGTTTCAAAACATGTTTGAGCCCTTAGGAAGTCTATGCAAGTCCATTTTGCAAGACTGGTTTTGGGGAAATTTTGGGCAGTTTCAGGTGTCTTGTTTGCAAAGGCATTTTGGTCACGTTTCAGTTTGATTTATAGTTCCATATGCATTTGCTCATGACCATGAGGTAATTTAATTTTCATTTATATATCACACTTTCATGGTTGAGGTGATTTGATGAGGATTTGGCTTCAATATTTGAAGACTAGTTTTGTAGGTCATAGACCTAGTGAGGTTGGTTTCTCCAAATGATGGTGTCATTGCATGAGATGTTGGTTTAGAGTTGTAGAATCATGTTGGAGGTTTCTTTAAGGATTAGAATAAAAAAATTAAGTGGTCTTTGATGGTTGATGAAGATTTTATTAACTTAAGACCTTTCAGTTTTAGCGAGTGGGTTGATTTAGTGCTTTAGGGCTTCTTGTGTCCTAATGAGGTATTTGAGTGTGAAGATGATATTTCTAACCTACATGGTCCTTTGTATGATGTTTATATGATTTTATTAAAAAAAATTGATGTCATTTTCCCTGTGATTTTAGACCTAGATGTTTTATGATCATGAGTCATGTATAAAATCAAGTGTTAGTGTTATATTTAGCTAGTGGGGTTTGTATGGAAAAGAACGAGCCAGAGGGTTGTTTGAAGGAGGGAAGGAGGTATTTATGGTGATCAAGAGAGGATTGAAAAATATGGTATGATTTTCTAGAGAGTGATCATATATTAGAGAGACATACCATTAGATCTATCAGCTTGAAGAAGAAGTGCTTGAGTGAGTTACCCTAGAGAGCATATTTGGAGAAGAAAGAGGGAAAGAGAGATTAATAGTGTCATCATCAGTTGTTGGAGCATCATTTTATATGTGAAAAATAAATCAATTCAATTTAGTTGGTGTTGAGTCATCTAGGGGGTTGGTTCTCCTTGTTGAGTTGGTGTTCAACTAAATTTGAATCATTAATCTAATAAATATTTTTTTCAGTTGGTTTTCTTCCCTATAAGGGTTTCCCATTTAAATATGATGTAATTGTGTTATTGTGTTCTCATCGTGCATACTCATGTGTCTAAATAATCATTTCTTAATCTATATGTTCATGTATGTCTAGTAACTGCATTGAATGGTTGATGAATGTTAATTCTTAAGTGAATGAAAGTTTTGATTACTCACTTATTCACCCCCCCCCCCTCTTAGTGGTTGTGCTTCTAAAAATTGGTATCAAAGCAGGGCCTATGAATAAATCCTAGCAAGATTGGGGTTATCATTGTAGCAAAAAATGGGTATATTTCATAAAGATCGTGAGAAGTAATGTGAGGTAGAATTACAAGCAAAATTGGTGTTTCAAAGAAGGAAGAACTTCAATATGGAATCCTTAGTGAAGGGATATGAAGAACATATTAGTTGCATGAATGATGAGCATGAGGAAATCATTAAAGAGTATGAAAATCAAGTTGATTTAGTGACAACATATGTAAAAGGAAAAGAATATGAATGCACCAAGCTTAAGAAAGAGATAGAGTCTCTAAATACCAAATAAGATGAATGTATTATGTATAAATCATAAATAAGGTGCTTGAAAGCAAAGTTGGATCAGGTATTCAATAGGGTAAAGACCTTTTAGATGTTTGAGATGAGAATTGTGGCTCTTGATAATATTTTGAGTATTTATAAGGTTTTAAATGAAAAAATAGGTGTTGGTTTCAATGGAGATGATAAGAAGTATGAAATCACAAGTCAATGAGTAGGCCCTATCTCCAAAGAAGATCAAAACAAATATGCCTATGCCAAGAATGTATACCCCAAGAGAAACGAAAGGCCTAATCCCATCAGGTACCCAAATGATATGAGGTATGTAAGTTCATTTCATGGTTATTGTTATGTTTGTGATGAATTTGGTCATAGGGAAAGGGAATATGGTAGGATTTCATTCAAGAGTGAGTATTTATGGAGAAATGGAAGAAATCGTAGTCAAAATCAGTTAAGAGGAATGAGGTATGTTGTTTGTTATAAGTGTCACCAAGAAGGTCATATTACTATTTTTTGTCTCTATGAGTCATCAAGGAAGGTCAAGAGAGTTAAAGCTCCCAAATTCAAGAAGGTATGGAAGCCTAAATCAGTCAAAGAATATGATCATAAAAATAAGGCTAAGAAGGATGAAGCAAAGGTAGTGGAACATAACATGAAGTCTGATCATGTAAAATCAGTCAAAGAGGTATCGAGTACATCCAAAGATCCAGATGCTAAAGAGTTTCAAGAGTGTCATGTGTGTTTGAAAACAATTCAGTTAGCATAAGATAATGAGGATGATATTTTCATCAAGTCTAAAGTACCAATCAAGAATTCAACAAGGTTCAAAAAGATATTCAATCAGTCTCATGGCTATAAATTGGATGATAAGAAGATGGAGATTTGGGAATATCCTGAGTTTATGTTGTTTTAGATCCCTAATAAGCATTGGGTGGTTCCATTAGGCTTCATGGAGACATTCTTCATTCATGAGAATCAATGAAGATTTATTGGAATCATCATTTACCTTGTGAAAACTATGTAAGAAGGATGAGTGAAGATGATTAAGGTATGTTTGTGTCTTGATCTAGTCAATATCATCCATGAGATTATGTCACAATTTTGGAATCATGTTTGAAGGATAGTTTCAAATATTTACAAGGTATGACTTGTGCTTTGTTTTCTTAAATGAGTTTTGAAAGAATGTTGTTTTCATTATAAGGTGAACATTGATCATTCCAAGAATATAAATGGTGTGCATGTAGTAGGTTGTCATGATTCATCCATTTGAATCATGTACATCATTCAAAGAGGTATGTGTTGGCACATGTTGATATAGGATTATTAGTAGTAGTTGGTTTTTGTTATGTAATTCTATTTTTTTATCATTCAAGGGATGTATGCATGGTGTTAGGGGGAGCTTATCATGTTCCTAGAATAATTTTATAATGACCAATAAGACATGGTGGATTTTGTGGACTAAGTTAGAGATAATGAGAAAGAAGGAACCAAGCTTGGTTTCTACAAGAGGTACATGATATCAAGGAAGTGTGTAGCTCCATAAAGACAAGATGGTTGATTTGATCTAGAAGTTTGATAATACTACTATGAAAATTTATGGAAATATGTTTAAGGCATGATTGTATGTATTTGATTGGTATTGTTGTTTTCATAAAGATATGATGTAGTTGTAAGCTTCAAGAAGGTGAAAAAGCACTTGTGGAACCTAAGAAGACCATTGAGAAGATGAGCACAAGTCATGGAATTATTAAGAAGGTATGAGATTATTTCAAAGGTTGAAGAGTATTGTATGCACAAGGTTATTATTGGACCCCAAGAATATCAACTAAGTATGCCAAGGCACGTAGGCGCACGAATCTCAGGTCAAAAGGTAAAAGCACGCATGACGCGCGAGGATAGAACCAAGGGTTCGGGACTTAGTCAATTTGAATGTACGGAGTAGAACACATGAAAATCATGACTTAGTTACAAGTGGATAAGGTGCCAGCCTGGTGACAGGTTGGCCTAGGAAGGAGCATGCAAGAAGCTTCTAGAAGCACATCATGGGATAAAGTGGAAAGCTCAGGCCTGGAGAAGCATAATCGCATGGAGGACCACATTCGGACACTTGGCGTCAGATCTGAGGGTACTAGAGGGTGAGTTGGTAGTCCAGTAGAGCTATAAATACAAGCACCTGTAGAGTAAAAGAGGGAGACAAAGAGTATGGGCGGAGCTCTGCAGAATTACTGCGAGGACTCTGCTAATGGAAAATTACATTTGGGAGAGAATGTATTAGGAATGGGATTGTAATTTTTCTTTTTGGTATCTTAGTTAAATAAGTCCACTGCATTGCATGACTGCGGTCTGCTTCTCTGTGACACTCTGTAATGGTTCAATAGATGTAATGAGGTTACCTATTATATATATACATGAATATCAATGATTCTGATGCATACTTCTCTCTCATGAGTTCCCTTTCCTTTCATGCTAAGTAAGGATGCTTGTATGTTTCTTTCTGTCATAATACACGTTATGGATTCTGTTAAGTACTCAGTCTGAAATGACTGCAAGGATCTAGAGGCCATTTTGAGCCCTATGGTTCTTGTGTGTCCTAACTTCCCTTCTGAAATCTCTTACACAAATCATAGATGATGTTTCCCACTAAAGAGAGACTCAGAACCCATGCGTGCCTTGGGTGAGCACCCAGATTTCGCTAGGTGATAGGTCGGTGCGCATGGGGCCCCTTTCTTTTGTAATAGGGATAAAAATGACTACATCTTGGTTCCGTTGCCGGGACCTCTTTTCAAAGTTGTAGTGGGATTTAGCATACATCATGGTCTGTGTAATGAGTAATGATAGAATGGTTAACATTGGAAAGTGTTGAATCATGTTTCAAGAGCATAGAGGATGAATTTCCTCATAGATCCAGCACTGGGCCTAAGTTTAATGCACGTAGATGGGTAGAAGAGAATCTCTACCATGATCTGTAATAAAAAAAATTCTGCTACTTCCTTGTGGAGTTGTATGAATGGCTCAAAGCCTATGCATCTAGATCAGGTTTGTGATATGGATCACATATGTGGACCCAAGAAGAATACCAAAGGCTATAGGATGCAGATCTAACGTGGACCCGTGTTGTGGATCATTAGTGGAAAGGTGTATTGGCTAGCTACACTCTGGAGTACGCCATTTCCACATATTCTTGTCTGGAGATTTCTGAGTTTGAGTTTTTGTGAGAGCCCATAGGATCGTTTCTACGTGTTTTCCCTCTAGCTCTGAAGATCTTGATGATTACCATGAGTTTAGATGCTTTCCCAATGGCCAGCTAAACCATTCTGAGTATTGGGCAAGGAAGCTAGGGTGGAGGAAGATGGTAGATGTCGCAACAGAGAAGGATAGGGAGGAAAGATGACTCAAGTATGGTGAAGCACGTGAAAGGGAGATTTCTAGACAACGCGAGGTTGTAGGTGTGATGGATGTATGGCTGCAGACATTACGGGAAGGATTTGAGGTTCATGCAGAGGATGTGGAACCTGAGCAGTTTGTGTGACCCCATATTGGCAAGCACATGAGAGAAACTCCTTTGGCTTCTGATGAGAGTTCGTCACACGAAGAAAGAAGAACCATTGGCACGCATCTAAGCCCACCTAGTGATCGGATCCTGGCACTTCATTTTCTAGATCAGGGGGATAATATTTCTAGTCCAGTTGGTTACATTGGAGGTGATCAGTCTATGCCCAGGAGTTATAATTTCTTGTTTGGGACTTCTATGGTTGTAAACACCAGCCCAATGTTAGGAATTTTCGGGCAAGGTATAAGCACACAATAAATTGGTCTTGCATCTAGGAATGGCATGGGGTATACTATTGGCAGTGTGGCATTATCGCAGATCGTAGGCGCATAGCTCAGTGGAACTGTGGGGACCCTTGGCACAACCACTTCAGGACCTGGTGGGCTTGGTGGATCTGGTGGTTCAGGAGGAGTAGGAGCTGGTGGGTCTAGTGGATCTGGTGGTTCAAGACCTGGTGGGCCTGGTGGATCTAGTGGTTCAAGACCTAGTGGATCGGGTAGTGTAGGAAACACATGCGGAAACCAAGGCTCTGGCTCAGGAAGATTTGCGCCCTAACCACCCCCAACAGTTTTCTTTGAAATGTCTCTACATTTTCCTGATTACAGAGGTATTAAGGATGTTGTGGAACATGTTCATAAGTGTGAACTGCTATGGCCCGTGAAGGGTATCACAACCCTAGAATAGAAGGCTAGTCAGTTTACAACCATGTTACAAGGGCGCGCGCATAACTAGTATAGGAAGTATGACCCTCATCAAACAGTGGTGGACTATACTACTTTAAAGAATGCATTCTTGGCAGAATTCCACATTCCTAAGTTTGAGTAGAAGAGCATTAGTGCTTTGAAGGAGATTCAGTAAGGAATGGTAGAGAGTGTGTAGGAGTATGATACACACTTTAAAACTCTCTTGTCTAAAATATCATATGATATTCACCCTTCATAGCATGCTCAGTGGTTTGTTGGGGGGTTTATCACTCCTTTTAGAAGGGCCTTATCTCATAGAACTTTTACAGACCCACGAGAGGCATTAGAAGCTGATTTTCACGCTGAAGCTGTTGGTAGTGTTGATACTGGCGTTAGCCCAATCCTGGAGGCTCAGATTACTGCTATGGCCAAGCAGTTGGAAAAATTGTCTGTGAACTCAGCCCATGAGACTCACACTAGTTTTTGGTGCACAGATTGTGAAATAGAGGGGCACGTTAAGGATAATTGCCCCCGAAGGATAGTACGCACTATGGCAGTAGATTGTGAAATTTATCATAGGGACCACGATGCAAGTAGATGCCCCTTGCTACAACGCATAATCCGGAAGAATGTATCTTGTTATTACAAAATTTACACCTCTACAACCCATGATACTAAGGACTGTAGGCTCATTGATCAGATCCATGAGGCCATTGATCATGGGGTGTGCCAAACCAGTGTTTCTAGTAGCTCCAAGGGTGATGATCACCGTTATGAGGAGCGCACAGATGAAGGTGTGCGTGGAAAGGGTTTTCGAGGAGGATTTCATGGTCATGGTAACCACAGAGGAGGAAGGAGTGAGTTCCCGTGCAGAACATGTTTTAATTGTGGATCTATGGAGCATTACAAATGAGAGTGCCCGAACCTATTATAGTGTTTGTGGTGTAGAAAGAAGCATAAATATGAGGAGTACCTGGAATTGTTTAAGCATATGAATCAGCAGCACCGGAAGGAAAACGGCGCTATAATGGTCAGTATTAAGAAGGCAGACATATAGTGGATGCCTCGGGTACACAGGATGTAGGTTTGGATCCTGTCTTGGTAACAACAAGGGTAGAAGTTGCACACGCAAGAGAGATACCAAGATAGAAGAACCTAGTTTCAAGGGAGGAGCTCGTTCATGGAAAGTATCCAGACCCCGCGCATCAAAGGAGGTATATTAGGACACCATGGATGTCATTCAGAGCTTACAAGGGGAAATTCAGTGTCTAAAGGAGCAATCCAGGGGGGAGGAACAAGGAAGGAGAGTCGAGGTGCCAAAGGATGACCTGGATGAGGTCAAAGAGGTGTGTAAAATGCTAAGGCAGGAGAATATCATTCCCTTGCTAAAATCATGGTTGAGAGAGAAGGTACCACGTGCTAGAGGAGAGCACGAGAGGCAAGTCTTGCACGTGAACCTCCCCCCTCACAACCTTGACTATGACAAGGAGATCATGTTGAATGTAGTTGTAGATGGATGGCTCCTCAGTAATATCCTCATTGACACTAGCGCAGAGGTTAATGTTCTAACTTTGGATGCATGGCATCAGACGGGAAGACCTGCGTTACAGCCATCTTTGAATGTGTTGTATATGGAAAACAATACTAAGGTAATGCTCATTAGTGTCTTAAAGGATGCAACTATCACTATCCAAGGAGCTAAGTTTACTGGGGACTTCGAAGTCTTGGCGCTCACCGAGGTAGACAATTTCCCAACACTACTTGGGTGCCCTTGGTGTTACAAGAACAATGCGGACCTTCGGTTCAACAAAGGGTACATCAACTTTGAAAAAAAGGAGGAATGGGTCATTATACCCCTGGCTGATGGGAATTCGACACCCTATATTGAACTGTTGGGGGAAGAAGTTCTGGATAGGATATATGTGTGCTTAATCAGAGACCCAGAGATGATACACCCTACTAACGAGGTTATCCAGTTTGAAGATGCTCAGTCAGTGAGTGATACCATCAGTATGGCATGTGACAATTGGGCTCATAGGACTTATGAATTGATGGGATGGCAGTTAAGAGGGTCGATGACCAAGGTAACAAAGGCATGCATGGTTCAACGCCTTAGAGGAAAAGAACTATGGTATCCCCAGATTTCATCCTGAAATCTTAGACTACCCTATTCAAAAAAAATTGTACTTTTAAAATAATAGGTCATTTTGTGTTTTTATTGCCAAAAAGTTCCTGTATTGTGTTAAGATATTCCCAAGGAGCCATATTATCCATTTTTGCCAAATACCCAGATGCCCAAGATTGTTTTATTTTGTTGTTGGGGTTTGCCTATGGGAAATTTGTATTTAATTATTTTAAGCCCCGTGTGAGGAAATTTGTGCTCTAGTTTAACCCTGTTGTGATCATACATATCATTATTCCCATATACCAGTAGGGTTTTAACCAGGAATGAATCATGGGCTTTATTTGTGACTTCTGGCAACATTTTTTATTTGTGTTTTCCCATTTTGTTTTTTGTGAAATTTCTCTGGATCAATTCCTTTTCCGGTTTGGCCTGATTCTTGGTCTGGAGTATCTAGATATCACCTATGCACGTTGTGCCAAAAGGAATTCGCCATCGGAGGTCTAGTTCTCTTGGAAAAGACAAAATCATGCACCAAAAAGCTTATTCTGGGTTGGCCGCATTTTTGGAAAAAGAGGGTTTGAAGTGGATCATGGGATTTTTGGAAGCAGCAGGTAGGTGGAAATTTTATACCTGCCTAGCAGGGTACTTTTTCCCATGGAAGCAACGTCACTTAAGTCACAATGGGAAAATTAGAGGCAGCAGGAAGGCAGGAATTTCTTACCTGCCTTGCAGGGTAAAAATTCCCATTGTGAAATAAAAGAAAAATCACTTAAGGCATTGATGGGATTTTATTGCCTGCCTGGCAGGGTAAATAATCCCATTATGAAAGTCAAACAGCTTAAGTGAATCATGGGATTTTTGAAGCTGCCTTGCAGGGTAAATAATCCCATTGCCAATTGACTTTTAAAAATAGAAATTCCTTATTCCAAAAAGTACAACCCCTTTAGGGAAAGAAAGGCAGCCTTAAATTAATTAATTAAATTAATTTCTTCTCCAATTTTGGCACCCAAGCTTGTGGAAAAGTCAACAAAGGAAAGTGGACAAAAGGAAGTTAGAATTAGACAGTTCTAAAATTAAATAAATATTATTTATTTAATGCAGCCCCTTCATGTCAAAAAGTGCGCCCAATTTAGGAGAGAAATAATATTTTTTAAATTATTAAATGATTTAATTAATTCCTATTTTCAGTGGCTAAGGTCAAAGCATACTGTGAGGCTTGAGTTAACTAGAAGCAAAAGGCTAAAATTAAATAAATTTATTTTATTTTATGACAGCCATGAACATGCACAAAATAGGCGCCCCATTTGAAGAGTAAAGCTTATTAAATAATTAATTAATTGCTAGGAATAGAAAAGGCATTAATTAATTATAGAATTATGAGGATTATATAAGCAAGGGCTGCCATAAGGATGAATTAATTAATTCAAAAGCAGAGAAGTGCAGCCCAGACAAAAAGTGCACTCCATTTGGAGAGGAATTTTGCTCAGAAGAAGGTGTAATTAATGCTAGAAGCTTCCAATTTTGGTGCATAGGTTGAAGGAGGTTGATTTATGTTTGGATAATTGTTTGCATAAGTGATACAAGTTCTCAGGTGAAGTTGGTAAAATTCATGCTTGCTTTGCATGCAAATAAAACATCAAATTTTGGGGCAGCAGGTTTGAATTATGCAGATTTTTATTATTAAAATCCATTGTTCATGTTTCGGTTGCCATCTTTGTTTGAATTAATCACAGGAATTCATTACAGGTGCTTTTATAAGAGAAAGGGAGCTTAAATCAATGTCCAATACATTGAACATATGCTCCGAATCTAAATAATTATCCAGATATGCACCAGTTTTGAAGAATTCCGGCTAAATAAGGAGAAAAAGAATTGTTCAGACAAAGATAGACACAACCATGGCAAAGACAGATGAAAAAGAGAGCACAACGGAGTAATGCATCACTTCTAAATTTACAGACATTGGAGACACAGATATAGGTTCGGAACCTCTTTCTGAATTGATTGACAAATCTAGAGCCGGAAAGACTTCCCTCATGTGTGTAGTTAAAAGCAGAGGAATTATTTGAGCTGCAGCATTTCCATACATAGCCCAGTTGCCATAGTTCGTTATGGAGTGTGCTAGGTCTTACCATCCATCATCCATATCATTCTAAGATGCTACGGGGAAAACAATAATCCAGTTGGATGCACAGTTCATCAATTATTGTTTGAAGATTTTGGCACAAAAGGTGGTGACTTCTATTAGCATACAGGATGTCAGCAGCAGGTAGGAGAAGCATAGAGTTGACTGCATGAACATAATGAACAGCGGATACATGAAGAAGCCCAGATCTCCTTCCAAGTTCCCAAGAACTCTTCCATGGTCCAATCTGGTACAAGAGGTAGATGATATTTCCAAATTTATGCAGGATAAAAGGAGAAGCAAATGCTCACACCTTTTGCACATGTATGTATGCTTTCATCAAGACCATTGAAATCAACAAAGCGGATTCAATAATCAATTGGTTAGAAATGATTAGCAAAAATATTGGTGAGTAACTCCAGAATGTGAAGCATACTTTCAGCTTCAAAATGACTTCTTATTTGGTATACGCAGTAGCCTCACAAGGCATCTTCTCCAAGCTAGATAGATGTGGTGTTCTTTCCAAGGACCCCATTTTCAAGTACTACCCACAACTTATTGTACCTATGTGTAGGAAATATTTCAAAGTGGTCAATGATGGATTCTTCTAAAAATTTATTTACAGGCTGGATAGGGACCTAAAGACCAACAGGGTGAGAAAGGAAGTGTGGGAAGTTATGTCTAGAATTGGTAGTCTCTTCATTCAGTTTGCAGATTTCACATACCTTAGGGTCACTGGATTTTCTGGAGAATCGGTTAAGCTACCCAAATATCCGAATGATAGATTGGTCACCATGGAGCTAAGCAGACAACTTATGGAGATGCATGACCTTCAGTCGAAACAGCACAAGTCTACGAGCTTCTTCCTGATCACTGCGGGACATTATAGTTGTTAGAGCATTCATAAAGCCCAAGGATTGGAAGCAGAAATGTTCTCTGAGTACGAGTAAGAGTTCTTCCCAGCACTGCTGAACTTTGATCCATTTGGAGTAGCCAGGAAGATGATATTCTAGGAGTACGCATATGTGCCTTCATTAGAAGATTTCTGGATGAAGTGCAAAAGTGAGTACGAGGTCAGAAAGAAATCTTTTAGCACGGCAAGTGTTTAGCTTTGGATTAGCACAGATACCTATGGATCTTAAAGATGATGGCACTGTGTTACTTGACACATACCATCAAATGGGAGGAGATAGAGTTGTACTTCATGAGAATGGAGGGGGCTACCATACGATTGAGGAAAGGTCTGTTGCCATTCTGGTGAATACTTCAAACTGGTTGCTGACGAAGGGATACTGCCTTGATGAAGAATTGATAAATCAAGTCACAGGAAACTTTGGTGCAAGAGATTCCCTCAAGAGGAATCACAGAGGAGATAGCAGCAAAAGGCCCGAGAAGATGAAAGTGCACAGAAAGTCTCAATCAAAGGAGAAGATCACTTCCATGGCTATGACGTTAGTTTCGGCTTCTCCAGCATCCAGTACTTCACCCACTGTTGCACCTCCGCAGGACATTGCCATTCCTCATTTGAATTTGGCAACATTCATCTTCTCTCCTCAACCACTTCGTTTAGCACCTGTTCCTGAAGAAATGTTGAAGTTCTAGATGGAAGAGTTTGAAAGAGCTTTGTCTTTGGATGATTTAGAGGATAGCAAACACAACACTGTAGCAATTTTTGATGGAGAGAGATAGTGGTACACTCGGCAACTTCTCATTCTCTGAGAAGTAATTTCTCAGAATGGTTGACTTTGCAGTTGGTTCCAAAAGCTAGAGTGGAAATGAACTTGGAGGAACATGACTTACAGCTGCTCTTGAGTCTAGGTGGAAAAGACAGAAAACCTATAGTTGCTAAGGTAACTTCAAGGTTGATCATCGAAGAGTCAGGGCAGAAATTTGTTGAGATGTTAGTTCCGGTGGAAGTGAAGAAAGAGGATGAGCTCATGGCCAGGGATAATTTTAGTGGAAAATATTCATAATATGGTGAATATTCCATTTTTGAAAAATTTTAAAAGGCAAATTTTCTAGCGCGGGTCAGTGACCTGTTCGCCTAAAAATTAAAGTTTAATTATTTTTAGGGGTCGGCTCCGCCTACCCTTGAAACAAAATGACTATATAATCATATATTATTCTTCAGGTAAAACACTACTAGCTCACTCATACCACCTAGGGGCATATGTATTATCAAGTATACTAAACACATGACATGAGGGTGGAGGTTGTAGATGTGAGACAAAGAGTTTGTTGACGAGTGACAGGGAGATTTTGTTGATGCATGACAGGGAGAGTTTGTTGACACGTGACAGGAGTGCGAAGGAAGTAGATGCGCAACAAAGATTTTTTTGATGCACGACACGGAGATTTTTTTTGTTGCACGATCAGATGGCGGAGGCTGTAGATGCGCGACAGACATTAGCTGACGCACATCAACAAGGTGGTTGACGCATGTCAATAGAACCTCACTAACACACATCAACAACCTTGTTGACATGCATCAATGAGGTTTTGTTGACACGTGTCAACCACTTTGTTGACGTGTGTCAGTGAGGATGCTGTTGGAAAGTACCCTCAATAGAACCTCACTGACACGCATCAACAAGGTTGTTAACGTTTGTCAGTGAGGTTCTGTTGATATGCATCAACCACCTTATTAACATGCGTTAGCAAATCTCTATCACGCATCTGCAACCTTCTGTCCTATCACTTAAAAATTAGGTGAAAATTTTGCTATCAGACCCCCAAAAATTTTGTCTTCCCGTGAAATCGGTTCCAAGGATATTCGCCAGGTATTTTCCACCTCCAATTTCTAAGAGGTCTCTTAAAATGAACCCTACTCATGATAGAAGACATAAAAGTAACCAGAGTACCTATCGGTCAAGCCACCACATAAGGATTGAAGCAAGATACACAGACATTGATAAATGCTCTATTCCTTCGGCTTGTCTGAGAAAAGGTGAAGAAATTTGAACTTCATAAGTAGGTATCTCAGTTGTGTGAGATCATTGCCAAGGTTGCTAAATCTTCCACTCAACCCATTTCAGCTCAAAAGTAGGTGAGTGATCATCTGATGTAGGAAATGGAAGATGCAAGAAACCAGGTGAAAGCTATCGACGAATGGAAAAGTCTTATCATTCGTCAAGCTTCTGTATAACTCGGAGAGGTGCCAACCTACCTGAAGGTTATGAAAGATGCAGTAGATCAGTTGAAGCAACTGGTGACAAGCATAGTAGATATGAACACAGTTGTTGAGAGTAACCAGAGTGCTTTGGCTGAAATCAATAAGCTACCGAGAGAAGTGTTGGTTGCAGAATAGATTGTGCCTGACGGATCAGTTGAGAAGGGGAAGAAGCTGGAGTTTTCAATATCTTTCTATTTGGAGATCTACAAAATTATGTTGTAGAGGATGAAGGAACTTGAGAGTATGGCATCATCTTTGCCAGATAATATCATTTCTTTCACTCATTAGGAAGTGGTCGGAAATGTTACTTCATACACATGGATCATTCCTAACATAGTGCCTAATTCCTTGGAAGGGTCTCTTCTGATGGTGTAGAGGAGAATTGATGGAGCTACTAAGCCTTTCATGATGAATTCCATCAGCAGACTGGTGGCACTGTAGTCAGATATTGTGAAGTTCAGGCCAAGCTTGGAGGATGTGGAAGCATGTATCAGGGTATTGAATGAAGGCTTGCTGTTGTTCAGGATAGAAAAGGAAGTTGTGGCTAAGACAGATGAGAAGATGTTGAACTATATGTTCGACAAGTATATTCAGTATTAGAATAAAAAGAAGATATAAATGTTACAGGTGGCATGACTTTCTTCTTCTATTTTCCACATTCTCGGATGAAATTGTAAAACTTTAAAGTTATTGGTTTTGAAACCATTTCTTTAAATTATGTGGAATGATTCTACTAGTTAAGTGATAGATGTGTCACTTGATGAGAAGTTAGAGGAGGATGATTGCCATATGTCATTTTTACTTCTTGTTTATGTTTCACTTTAATTGAGATTCCCATTTGTACTTTCCCTTCTACATTCTATAAGTAGAAGAAGAACCTTCAGGTTAAGAAGGAGAATTGGTAAGCATAATTCTTATGTTCCAGACTTTGTGTTGAAACCCCTAAGAGCCACTTGAAGAAAAGGAATATAAAGGAGCAGATTTCTAGAGAAATTTGTGTCACGGTGCATTTTGTTTCTAGCTTTTTATCTTAGATATTCTAATAAAATATGTGTTATTTTAGATCTAGATCTGAAGTTGCCTTTGCTTATAATTTTGTGTATTGATATCTATTTGTTTCTTATATGTTTATGCAATCAAATTTGTTATCTATTGATTGGGATGTACATCTTCCCCATTTCTTCCCTGTGTTTATATAATTCCCTCCTTTAAATATTTCTTTTCTTAAACAGCTGCTTACTTTCTGCAGAACTATACAGCTATGGTTCATGAGATGAATAGTTAAAGTAAAAGCCCCATATAGATAATAGCATATTTTAATTGAAAAATCTGACACGGGGGCCTCACAGGTAAATGAGGGAGATTTATCTCATGACTACCTAGGTTTCAAGCTATGCAGAAAATCTAGCCTATAGTTTTTAGCGACTCCAATAGGGAAACAACTATCTTTGCATATCAAAGTTTGTCTTTTGAAGATCAGAGTGTTTTTTGTACAAATCTCAACCTGATTGAACATCCATTCACCCGATCCGTGAAGGCACAAGGAAGGAATGATAATTTCTTCAGACTTCAAAAGTAATTCAATTTCAATCATCCTCCTCAAGTTAGAAGTCACAGATCTAGTCTCTCACCAGGAAGGAGAGTGCACGCTCATCCAAATCTAGATCATCTTCAGCATAATTTGGAAGCTGGAATTATTCACCAAGTCTACATAAGGAGAAGACGTGCCCCATTCATCATGGTGAATCAGAACCAGATAGTACCTGTCCCATGGGGAGCAGCTTTTGGGCCACTGAACTTGGCTCCACCTATGCACGATCTACCAAAAGGATCCAGAAAGAAATTTCCAAGATTCTTTGGAGATGGAAAGCAAAACCCAGATGATCATTTGGTGGCCTTCTTCATATCTTTTGGTTTGCTTGCAGTGGAGCATGAAGATGTCTCAATCAGACTATTCATTGAGACTCTACATGACTTGGTTGGCGAGTGGTTCTATTAGCTAGCTTTTGGCACCATAACCAACTAGGTGATGATGTGAGAGAAATTTCTGAAAATATTCAAGCCTGTACAGGATGCTAGCACGTTGATCACTCAACTGACACAGTTGAAGAAAGAACCAAGTGAGAACATGTAGGACTTTATTGCAAGGTTCCAAAGGATTTTATATAAAATCCCCAATTCTGTCGCATTGAACAATGAAAATCAAAATTCATTTTTTATAAACACTCTATTTCCCGAAGTTGGATATCAACTGAGAAGGGCAAGACCTGTGAATCTACTTAAAGCACAAAATGTTGCCATGGAAGTTGAAGATGACTTGATCATGGCTGGAAAACTCAAACAACCATCTCATAAAGGTGATGGAGCTTCTTCAAGTACTTCAGATCCTTTGCTACAAAGATTGGCTAACGACATGCTACAAATCACGAAGTAGATCTCTCAAGCAGGAAATGTGACCCCTTCAAGAATAGCTCCCACTCGTACCTTTAATGGTCAAAATCAAAATTAAAATAGACTTGCTGTTATACCACATTGGTTGGCAATTGAAGTTTCTCCAAGGAATAACTTGGAAACTAATGAATAAGATCTAGGCATTGACAAATCATTTGATAATGAATACTTTGTAGATCCCGCTAGTGACTCCAATATTGGTTACCTGGACTATGAATCTAACGATGGCTATTATGAATCTTTTGAAGATTCTGATAGTCACACATTTGCGGTGTTCATAAGGTCCTAGACACGCCAAAATTCTGAAGCATCCACAAGCAGCCAAAGAAGAGAAAGAGAAGATCCTGGGCCGGATGTTACTATCTTGAAAAGAGGCAGCCCTCTTCCTTCTTCATTAGCTCCCAAAGATAAATATTCAAATTCTTTCAATTCGCTAGCAAAGGGCCAACACACATCTAGCTGAAGCAAGTCAAGCTTTTGACATCATCGATCATATCAAGAAGACCAAGGTCTGAATTTCAAAATTTGAGTATTTGAGGGCATTTCCTGATCAGCTAAATAGATTGGTCAAGTATGTGCAAAGTAATGGTCCCAACCCTCCAAATAATACTTCACAGGGTATCTTGTCAGGTCCAAAAACTACTCCTCCTTCAAATAATAAAGCTGCAAGTTTTTCTCCTTCTACTTCTTCTCCTACTACATTGGAAATGATAGATCTAATCTATGTATCATTGCTTATCAATGGGTACAAATTGAGCAATTGCATTTTGGACTCTGGAGCTTCTGACAACATCATGCCTGCCAAAGTTGTTGATGCCTTGGATCTCACATTGAAAAAAACCGTCAAAATATGTTATTCAATGGAAAGACAAGTTCCTCTTGTTAGGAAAATCAAAGATGCACATGCAGTACTTGCCTCTTTCCCAAAAAAAATATTGAAAATGAATATCCTTGTAGCAGACATCCTAGTCTCTTATGGCATGTTGTTAAGTAGAAATTTTTGTAAAGAGCTGGGTGGAGAAGTCAAGATGGATTGGTCATGTGTGCACATACCAATCAAATGAGTTAATCAGAAGTTAGAACCTGGGAAGAAATTCAGGTACACAGTATCAAAGTCTGAAGATCCTAGATCTCAGATCTTGTTTCAGCAATCTGATCACGGAGTCTATTATCTAGAAATGGATAAAGAAGAAGTTTAACTTGTGATTCAAGAACCACATCAACTTGACAACAAGGTTTGGTCTCTAGAATTTGATGGTAGTTGTTGTTCATTTGGATCCAGTGCAAGCGTTGTTCTTATCTCTCATGAGGGAAAAGTGCATGCACATTCCTTCAAATTGATGTTCAAAAATACTAACAACACAGCAGAGTATGAAGCACTGTTGTTAGGTATGGAGGAGGCAAGAAAAATGGGAATCAAGCTCTTACATGCAAAGGGAGATGCTAATCTGATTGATAAGCATATAAGAGGTCTCTATCAAGTAAAAAAGGACAAAATTCAGCATTATAGAGATCGATTCTACTCTGTTATCCTAGATTTTTCAGCTTTCTCGGTATCTTACATTCCGAGAGAAAAAAATTCAAGAGCTAATTCACTTGTAGTAACTGTAGCTTTGTTAAATCTAGATCAGCCTCCCACATTTTTCAGACAGGGGGATTACAAAGTTGAGATGGTTTTCCTCCTAAAAGTTCCTAACAACATCCAACAATGGCAATTTTTTAATGATGAAAAGTAGATTGTTGCATTTCTCCAACAAAAGGAAAACTTCGAAGAGATCTACTATAAGGGAAACAACTCACCTCCGAGACAAACTACTATGGGAGAAATGGATGCAGACATCTCAAGAAGTTAGGAGATTATCCAGCTAAAGGGAAATAAAATTCCCAAAGGCTTGGTATCTCTTGAGGAAATGTTCGACAAGCATGATCAGATGCTTAAAAAGAATGAAGAAAGTGGGGAAGGTTCTTCCTCTGATACACAGTTACTAAATTTGGGAGCCAGCAATGACCCTAAATTAGTAAATCTAGGGAAGTGTTGTTCAGACACAGAAAGAGAAGCTTTTACAAAGCTTCTTAAGAAATACATGAACATTTTTTCTTGGTCTTACTAGGATCTGAAAACATATCAGCCTGCATAAGTTTAACACTACATCCCATTAAAACCAGAACAAAAGTCTTTCAAGCAAAAGTTGCGGTGGCATAACCCTACCATTTCTAGAACTATCTTTGTAGAAATCCAGAAGCTATTAGATGCAAAGATAATTTATCCCATACATCACTCTGAATGGTTAGCCAACATAGTTCCTGTGAGAAAGAAGAATGGCGAGATTAGGTTATGCGTAGATTTTTGCAACCTCAATCAAACCTCATTAAAATATAACTACCCCATCCCCATCATGGATCACACTCTACAGGTGGTCACTAGATCTGAAATTCTTTCCATGCTTGATGGTTTCTCAGGCTACAATTAGGTCAAAATGGCTAAAGAATATCAATACAAAATAGCATACATTACACCTTGGGGAACCTTTGCTTATCAGAAAATGTCATTTGGTTTGATCAAAGCTAGAGCTACGTTTCAAAGAGCTATGGATTTATCTTTTTCTCATCTCAAGGATATAAGCATGGTGGTGTACCTTGATGATCTGATAATCTTTTCAAAAAACAAAAGCACGCACATTTCAAATCTGGAAGAGGTTTTCATACAATGCCGCAAACATGGTATTTCTTTCAACCCTAAGAAATCTATCTTTGTTGTAACAGAAGGAAAGCTACTATGGCACATTGTCTCCAAGGAAGTAACCAAGATAGATCTGGAATGTGTCAAATCCATTCAGAATTTTCCATTGCCAACATCCAAAAAAGGAGTTCACTCTTTCTTTGGAAAAGTTAATTTTTTCAGGAGATTCGTCCCTGACATTACTGAACTGACCCGTCATATCTCAAATATGATGAATAAGACACAAGATTTCAATTGGAAATCAAAGGGAAGGAAGCTTTTGAGAAGATCAAGGAGGCCCTATCAAAAGACCCAGTCGGAAAGAGAAATGACTATTAAACTAAAATCCAAAGACTTTTTTCTATGGGATAATGGTTTATACAAAAGAGGGATTGATTGTGTATTTCTCTGATGCATGGATAAAGCTCAGTAGGATCAACTCTTACAATAGTTTCATGACATGGCTTGTGGTGGTCATTTCTCATCCTGAGTCACTACACACAAGATCCTCAGAGCAAGGTATTATTGGCCCACACTTTTTCAAGATACTACAGAGTGGGTAGCTAAGTGCCAAGCATGCCAACACTTTGTTGGGCATGTAAAATTGTCTGTATTAGCTTTAAAACCAATTGTAATTGAAGAACCTTTCTAGCAGTGGGAAATGGATTTTATTGGTATGCTCAACCTGGCCTCCAGTGTCGTCCATCACTATATTCTGACAGCTATTGATTATTTCAGTAAGTAGGTAGAATCCATTCCTGTGAAGAACGCCACTTTTGCTGAGGTGTGTAGTTTTATAAAAGAAAATATTGTTGTTAGGTTTGGTGTGCCCAACAAAATAGTAGCAGACAATGCTCCAAATCTGTCTTCTGAGGAGCTGGTTAATTTTTGCTACACTCATGGGATCCAGCTGGTACATTCCTCTAACTACTATCCATAAGGGAATGGCCAAGATGAATCTAGTAATAAAAACTTGGTGACTATCGTGTGAAAGCTAGTAACAAAGAATCAAAGAACTTGGCATAAGAAGTTGTTTAATTCATTATGGGCTGATAAAATTACACCAAAGAGGGCTATAGGCATGTCCCCTTTTTAGATATTATATGGAAGAGACACAGAGATGCCTCTTACCTTGGAACTACCTGCCCTATAACTTTCCAGAGCCTTGGAGGATTCTACATTCACTGATGCTATTGATAAAAGGATAATGTACCTAACTAAATTGCAGGAGGTATAGACTCAAGTTACAGATAGATTAACAAAGAATCAAAGGAAGGTGAAATTCATCTTCAACAAAAAGGCCAGGGAAAGAAAGTTTGAAGTCAATGATTGGGTCCTTTTATGGGACAAAAGAAGAGAAGCAAAATACATGCATGGAAATTTTGATTCACTATGGAAAGGGCCTTTTGTGATTAAAAAGACATAACAGTAACCAGAGTACCTATCGGTCAAGCCACCACAGAAGGATTGAAGAATGATACACAAACATTGATAGATGCTCTATTCCTTAGGCTTGACTGAGAAAGGAAGAGAAAGTTGAACTTTAGAAGTAGGCATCTCAGTTGTGTGAGATCATTGCCAAGGTTGCTAAATCTTCCACTCAGCCCATTTCAGCTCAAAAGCATGTGAGTGATCATCTGATGCAGGAAATGGAAGATGCAAGCAACTAGGTGAAAGCTATCGATGAATGGAAAAGTTTGATCATTCGTCAAGCTTCTGTACAACTTGGAGAGGTGTCAGCCCACCTGAAGGTTATGAAATATGTAGTAGATCAGTTGAAGCAACTGGTGATAAGCATAGTAGATATGAACACAGTTGCTGAGAGTAACCTGAGTACTTTGGCTTAAATCAATAAGCTACCAGGAGAAGTGTTGGTTGTAAAACAGATTGTACCTGATGGGTCAGTTGAGAAGGGGAAGCAGCTGGAGTTTGCAGTATCTTTCCATTTGGAGATTTGCAAAATTATGTTGCAGAGGATGCAGGCACTTGAGAGTATGGCATTGTCTTTTCCAGATAATATCATTGCTCTCACTCATGAGGAAGTGGTTGGAAATGTTACTTCATACACACGGATCATTCCTAGTAGAGTGCCTAATTCCCTAGAAGGGTCTCTTCTGATGGTGCATGGGAGAATTGATGGAGCTAATAAGCCTTTCACGATGAATTCCATCAGTAGACTGGTGTCACTGCAGTCAAATAGTGTGAAGTTTGGGCCAATCTTGGAGGATGTGGAAGCATGTATCAGGGTATTGAATGAAGGCTTGCTGCAATTCAGGATAGAAAAGGAAGCTATGGCTAAGACAGATGGGAAGATGTTGAATTATATGTTCGACAAGTATATTTAGTATCAGAACAAAAAGAATATATAAATGTTACAGCTGGCATGACTTTCTTCTTCTATTCTTTCTTCTTTTATTTTCCATGTTCCCAGATGAAATTGTAAAACTTTAAAGTTATCGGTTTTGAAACCATTGCTTTAAGTTATGTGGAATGATTCTACTAGTTAAGTGATAGATGTTTCACTTGAGGAGAAGTTAGAGGAGGATGATTTCCAGATGTCATCTTTACTTCTTGTTTATGTTTCAGTTTAGTTGAGTTTTCCATTTGTACTTTCCCTTCTACATTCTATAAGTAGAAGAAGAACCTTCAAGTTAAGAAGGAGAATTGGTAAGCAACATTATTTTGTTCTAGACTTTGTGTTGAAACCCCTAAAAGCCACTTGAAGCAAAGGAATATAAAGGAGTAGATTTCTGGAGAACTTTGTGTCATGGTGCATTTTGTTTCTAGCTTTTATCTTATATATTGTAATAAACTTTGTGTTATTTTAGATCTAGATCTAAATTTTCCTTTGCTTATAATTATGTGTGTTGATATCTATTAGTTTCTTCTATGTGCATGTAAGAAACTCTGTTATCTATTGATTGGGATGCACATCTTCCCCATTTCTTCCCTGTGTTTATATAATTCCCTCCTTCTTTAAATATTTCTTTTCTTAAACAGCTGCTTACTTGCTGCAGAACTATATAGCTATGGTTCATGAGCTAAATAGTTAAATTAAAACCCCCATATAGATACTAGCATATTTAAAATGAAAAATCTGACATGGGAGCCTCACCGGTAAATGAGGGAGATTTATCTCATGACTACCTAGGTTTTCAACTATGCAAAAAATCTAGCCAACAAACTGCCCAAGTATTTAGGAGGGGCCTTCATTGAGATCTTTCTGTAGGAGGTGGAAGCTCAGTGGAGGTATGGGAAGGAACGGAGAGGGATGTTAAGTTATGTATTTCTCGGCATAGTGGCTTAGTGGTGGGCTACATATCTAGAGAGCCTTTTAGAGTGGCGCGAGGTAAGAATTGCTCTCTGTCAGATTCTCTAGGAGCAATGTGCCCACCATCATCAAGGACTACCATGGGAAGGATCCCACCTCTTTTCATATCCAGGGGTGTGAACAGCTCTGGAGAGAAGGCACGAAAGCTTTGCCACCATCCCTTTGGGTGTACAAGTTGTATTCAACACTGCAAGGTTGTGAGCATGCATGGTACATTCATTCAGAGACACACCGCAAGACAAGGAATTGGCAAGAGCTCACGGCTGATCTTATTCAAACATTTGAGTATCAGAGTACCAAACCATCAATTGATAAGGCCTTGTAGGGTATCAAGCACCTTACCATGGGGGATAGTGCCATGATGGAGGATAGGTTGTTGGAATTACTAGGTGAACCGGAATTGGGGGCACGATTTGAAGAAGAAGTAGAGGAAACAGAAGAGTTACAGCTTGAGCGTGCGTGTTTGGAAAAAGAAAAAGGAAAGTTGGTTTATGTGATTGATGGAGAGGAATTGAAAAGCTTAGATGTTAACCATTTTGTAGGGACATGCGAGGTACTAAACAGTGTAGATACTCGGGCACGCACCTACCATGAACCCTTAAATACAAAGAAGGTTAACATCAGTTCAGGAGAGAAGAACCTAAGGAAGTTATTATTGGAGACTACTGGTCAGAGAAGGAAGTTTCTAAGATCATTGATCTGTTACGCAAATTTGAGGATTTATTCTCATGCGGGAACCATGAGCTCAAAGACATTCACCATTCCTTGGGAGAGATGAAGATAAAATTGAAGGAAGGTGCACGCCTGATGAGAAAAAGGCCCTACCGAATGAATCCCAATTTACGTGTGAAGGTTAAGGAGGAGATAGACAAAATGATAGCTTCTGGGATCATTGAGGCAGTGCAAGAATCAAAGTGGATAAGTCTGATGGTAACTAGCATCAAGAAGGATGGGTGGATGAGGATATGTGTGGATTATAGGGAATTGAATGCAGTTTGTGTCATTGATCCCTTTCTAACCCCCTTCACTAAAGAAATTTTGGAAGGAGTCATTGGGCGCGAAATCTATTCCTTTACGGATGAATTTTCAGGGTACCACCAAGTCCAGATTGCAAAGGAGGACCAGGAGAAGATGACTTTCACCACTGAGTGGGGAAGTTTTGCATACATGGTCAAGCCCTTTGGGTTGAAGAATACACCTATTGTTTTCTCGCGAATAGTGGTGCAAGCGTTCCGGGATTTCATATATAATTTTCTTCAGGTCTATTTGGATGATTGGATAGTGTATGGTCTAGTTAAGGACCATTGTGATAATTTAAGGTTAATGTTTGAGAGGTGTAGGTAGTTGACGATATCCCTCAACATTAAGAAGCGTGTGTTTGCTACACCCTTTGGGACTCTATTAGGGCATATCATATGTAAGGAGGGCTTGCTGCTAGATCCCGCTAAAGTTGTAGTTACTGTGGGATTAGGGAAGCCTACTAGCCAGAGTACATTACATGGATTCCTTGGGCATACGGGCTATTACAAGAAATTCATTAAAGCATATGCCAAGATTGCCACCCCTTTAGAGGAGCTACCTAGACATAAAAGTGCCTTCCATTGGGGAGAGGTGTAGCAGAGGGTGTTTGATTCATTAAAAGATAGGCTTGTCACTGCACCTATATTACATTTTCCCTCTTGGGACAAGCCCTTTCATGTCCATGTAGATGCCTCAGGGACCACCATTGGAGCAGTGCTTACACAGCCAAGTGAAGGGATTGTTGATCATCCTCTATGTTTTACAAGCAGAAGTTGACGCCAACAAAACAGAACTATACCACAACTAAGCATGAGGCATTGTCGATGATCTACATGCTTTTTAAGTTTATACATTATCTACTGGCAACACCCTTTGTGTTTTACACTGACCACATGGCATTAAAGTATTTGGTGAACAAGCCTATTCTACAAGGGCGCATATGTCGATGGGTGTTGTTGTTTCAAGAATTTGAATTCACCGTTGTAGTGAAGCCTGGGAAAAGCAATTGTGGGCCTAATCATCTGTCAAGAATTGATTCAGGGGAGGACATGCAGAGTATTGAGGAAATGATGTCAGATGTGCAACTATTTAGGTTATGGCGCGTGCCCTCAGATTTGGAAGAGATTGCAATATTTTTAAAGGAAGGTGTGGCACCAGAAGGGATGAAGAGTTTAGAGAAAAATCAATTGGCCATATGCATCGTGCCCTACATGTTAATAAGTGGAGACTTATACAAGTTGGGACGTGATGAAGTTTTGCATAGGTGTGTATTAGAGCATGAGCACCTTGCCATCATGGAGGAAGCACATGGAGGAAGTGCGAGTGGGCATTATGCAAGTGATGCCACCGCTTGTAAAATATCAATGGCAGGTTTGTGGTGGGAAACCATATACAAGGATTGTAAAGCATGTGACCATTTTCAACGCATTGGCAAACCAAGAAGGAGAGATGAAATGCCTTTGCACCCTATCCCTAGCACGAAGCCTTTTGAAAAGTGGGCAATAGACTTTATAGGCCTTATTACACTAGTGGCGTGTAGGACTAGGTCATGTTATGTCATCACTTGCATGGATTATCTAACAAAGTGGGCAGAGGCATCCCCGACTAAAGATTGCACAGTAGCCACATCGGCAAGGTTCTTGTGGGAGAACATTATCACAAGTTATGGATTCCCATTGAGTTTGACTAGTGATAGGGGCACGCATTTCTTGAGTGAGACTATGAGGATCCTATTATCAAATTTCATGGTGGCTCATCACAAGACTACGCCCTATCACCCACAAGAAAATGGAACCACGTAAGTATTCAAAAAAATAATGAGTCATACCCTGACCAAAATTTGTGATGTCGGAAGACAAGATTGGGATGACAAAGTATCGGCGGTATTGTGGGCTTACAAGACAACATATAAAATGCTGAACAAAGCCACACTATTTCAATTGGTGTTTGGAGTGGAAGTTGTTTTGCCGGTTGAATTTATGTTTCCTTCTTTGTGAATAGTGCACGCAGGAGGGTTAGCCGATGAACAAGCACTGGAAGAAAGGATTGATGAGTTAATGAAGCTAGATGAGAGACGATCACTCACCAAGTGGAGCCAAACAGAAGAAAAAGAAAAGAAGAAGGCTTGGCATGATCGCCACATTAGAAACAAGAAGTTTGAGATTGGGTAGATGGTTTTACTATATGATTCCAAGTTTCTACACCACCCTGGGAAGTTAAAAGTCCATTAGCTGGGTCCTTACACAATCTTGTACATCCTTGATTTGGGTGCATGCCAGTTACAAGTGTTGGATGGGACGAAGTTGCCTGGAAACTTCAATGGGAGTAGGTTGAAGACCTACTGTAAATAAGTCTTCTTGGTGTTTGTAAATAAGGTAGTTTTTCTAGTTAGTTTAGAAATTTCCTTTATGCATTCTCTTTCTTGTGTTTCCCTTTCGCGTTGTTGTTTTGTTTTGTGCCTTGGGCACCAGTAACCTTATTGCTACTTTGGAGAATTTGTGAGTGTATAGAGGACCACGCATCGTTTTAAGTGTGGGGTGGAGTAATGTGAAGGAGCGCATGGTTAGAGTTCCAAGGAAGTGTATGTTAAAAATTCATGTTGAATGGCTCAATTAAAAGAGGTGTATGGAGAGAAAAGATGAAAGAAGGGTGGTTCGTTCCTGGATAAATCTACTTTTAGATCCCATGTACTAAGGAGGCAAAAGTGCATTAAGCAACACAAGGTAGGTGAGAGAAACATTCAGGACAGAAGAAGTGCATTCGACGTGGGTTTTACACGCATAAGTGTCTCCTGTTGGGTTGGATTGGTTACGTGCCAAAAGGTTGGAGGATTTTTCACGCATGTTGGGCGCATGAGTGAAAGCACTGAAGATGGGCTTTGTTCGAAAAATCTGCATTAAATGAAAAAAGTACGATGGTAGGTGAAGTAGCATTTAATGCTCAAAAAGGGAAAAGCTATAACTAAAGGGTCGAGGCACTTTCATTTTCACTTTTTGAATAGAGAGAGAAGTGATTTTTGCATCTTTTACAAACTTGGGTTTCCATATTTGATCGTGTGAAGAATGATCTGAGAGGTTGAAGCGTGAGCAGCCATTTTGGATTTGCAAACCAGAAGGAATGGGTTTCACGTGCATGAGAAAAGTTGTGAGGAGGCGTCATCTTGTGGAATTTTTATCCCACTTAGGGTTTGAAAAACTAGGGCACAGGTTTAGGAGGTTTTTCATTACAAGTTTGAGATTTGAGGCTGGAAGAAGTGGAAGAGTAGAGTAACAAGAAGGGAGTGAAGTTATAGGAGGACCTCGATAATGGTACCCAAGAAAGGAAATGGCAAGGGCAAGGCTAAGCAAAAAAAACCTGACGTGAATACGAATGAAGAGTGGTATACGGTTATGTAGTACCCAGATGGGTTAATGATGGGTAAGGAGTGGGAGTCCGACCTGAGGAACGTGCCGGTGAGTGACTATAACCATCGAAAAAACATGATCGAGAAGGAAATGACACTAGAGTTAGTGCACCCCACGAGTAAATGGACACCAAAGGGTTTTCCCATCTAAAATGATGATGTTAAGGTCAAGATGGAGAAGGCAAGGTTGTTGCAACTCTATGAGTTGCCCTATTTTGGAAAACCATAGCACCGATACCAATGGCTAATGTCATGAGTACATGAAGATTACTTCCATTTTGCAGGGCACAAGATGCACATTACTCCTTAGCTCATCTCATAGTTCACAAGCCTCATATGTGAAGGAGACAGCTTGGAAGATGACGTGGGTGACAAGGAGGTAATTCAAGAAACCATCACTAAATATGCCTGCAAGAAGGGGTCAAGGTACTACAACATCTCAGACATCAAGGACCCAGTGATGAAGATGGCCACACATCTAATAACAAATCTGAATGGCCAGGAGAGATGGACCCAGGTCAATAAACCATGGTTACATGTTTGCAGAAAGATTACAAAGGGCACCATATACAACTTGTCTGCATACATCGTGGAGGTGATTGTTAGTTGCGCCAAGGAAGGTGGCAGAATCCTTTTCAAAAACGTCCTACTAACCATCATGTTTTTAGAGATTGGAGTGCCTGACGCATCGGAAAAATTTGTATGGGAGTACCCTGTCGAGGATCCTTCACCCACAAAGAGATTCAAGAAGTATGCGTGTGACACAATGACAACCCCCCACAAGGTGCGACTGGAGAAGTGGTATACGCACCTGAGGACCATGTTTGGGGCAGAGTGGAGGATTCTCGAACAACTTTCAGCAATCACTAAAGGAGAAGCTAAATTTGTAGTATACCAACATTTATGCCTGGGCAGGTTCAGGATAATAAATGAATCATGGAGCCCATGGTGCAAGCTTCCCTTCGATTTCATAGCTCAATACTTCCAAGCTGGAGTAAACAAATTCAAGCAATCCAAGAAGTTGAAGCTGGAACTTGGAAGCCTGGATAGGGAACACAGAAAGTTGTGTAAAAAGTTGAACTACCCCAGCGGTAAGCATGCGTATGTAGAAAGATACGTATCACATGAAGTAAAGACTAGACCAATAACATTGCCCATTGAAGGAGGATCCACGGTATGTGTATACCTCCGCATAAGACCGAAGTTTGAGAAAGTCGCGTAGCTAGAGAACAATGTCTCCATACCTGAAGATCCCATGGGTAGGAAGGGGCCCATGCCCAAGAAGAGGGGAAGAGGCAAAGAAGAACCAAGTGTGCAAACTACTCAAACGGTAAGCATGCCATCCACGAGCGCCAAGCATAGCACCTACACGTGTAGAAAGAAATTATTGGTAAAGGAAAAGACATCAGAGGAAGAGGCACTAGAACAACCCTTCACTAAGGAGAAGCTGCTAGAGAAAGAAGAAAAGGTTGAGTCCCCTATCAAAGAATCACCTCTCAGGAAAAAGCAAAGGATGGAAGAAGAAGCTAACTCAGAGGAGATTGAAGGCTTGGAGAAGTACATGGGTGGAAGAGAGGACAAGAGTAAAGAAGATGGTAGCAAGGAGGATGAGCCTAAAAGATACCAGGAGCCATATGTCTTCCACATGTACGATTCAGAAGAAGGGAGTGGAGAAGACAAATAGGAGTTTGTGTTCACGTGGAACAAGGTCACACAGGATAGGGAATGCACCTGAGACATGGGAAGGAATGAGGAGATTGGCACAGAGAAGCAGGAGTCCATAAGCTTCACAAAGGAATAGATAACTAAGGTAGCAGAGACAGAGGCAAATAAAATGTTTTAGGCCTTAGTAGACCAAGAGTTGGAGCACAGCGCTGACATAGTGCTAGGGGAAGGAAAAGAGGAAAACATTGAAAAGGAGCATGACAGCATGGGAGGAGGTCCCACTCTAACATGATTTTTCCCAAAGGTGCACACTCGGGTAGGAGGACCCTTGATATAGAGCAAAAACAAGTGATGGGCTACATTGATGACTCAAAGAAGGTGTTACACGCACAGTTTTAGAGCACTGTACCCATTGAAAGGCTTTTATCCATGGGGTCATTTGAAAAGGAGGGTGCGTACCCCAGGATGAAGAATACGCTCTCTTGGGAATTTGAATCCCACATTCACAAGCCAGACTTTGAAGTCTGCCAAGGAGCAATCATAATAGTATCAGAGTCTAAGGGAGCCAATCCCTTGATAAATTCCCAGGAATTCTCAGATGAGCATGTCTGTAATGTGCTTAACAAGGTCACGGTCGAGATAGAGGCTGGGCTCTTTGCGCGCAATGACAAAATAAGAGTGCTAGAGGGAAAGCTAGGGAAGAAAGAAGAGGAGCTGACCGAGAAGGCTGAGAGCTTAAAGCAGGAAGAACTGATTAGCGTGCAGCTAAGGTGTGAGCTAAAGGATGAGAAGACAAAAGTGTAGGAAGTATACAAGAAGGTGGAGTCTATCAAGAGTGTCATCATTTTAAAGCACCCAGACCTAGTGCCACCCGCGCAGAAGTATGTATCCACTCTGGAATGCTTATAAGATCTAACGGGTGTCCTCACCATGGAGAGACAACCTTTGGCCCTAGAGTTTACAGTAGAAGTGGCTGCACGCTTAAAGAAAGAGAACAAGTTGAGGGTGGTAGTGCTCATTGCTGAGTATAACAAGGTGCTCACAAAGGTTAAAGTCATTGCCCAATCTGCTGAGGCCATATATGATACTTGTGCAGATAGGGATAAGGTAGCAAGCACCTTGGTCGCCACACATGAAGTGGAGCTAAAGGAGTTCCAAGAGAAGAATAAAGGAAATAGGGTAGAGAGGGACAAGGTTCTTGCCAAAGTAGAAAGAAAATTTGAGGTAATTAAAACATTAAGGGGTTCGATTAAGGCCTGGCTGAAAGTACTATACCCTCAGATTACCAGGAGGATGGACACACTCGAAGACCTAGGTAAGGAGATGGAGAAGATTGTTGACACTTTGGGAACCCAGGGAATTGGCCTAAGTTTTGACGAGGTGAGCACCCTGATCGGTGACCTCTATCAGAAGGCACAGAGCGAGGTCGACGTATGGAACAAGCTGGAGGCAGACTTGTGGAAGGATTTTCCTATCTTGCTAAGTTAATGCCCCCCCCATTCTTCCTTCTCCCCCAATTCTTTCATTCCTTTATTCTTTTGCAAAATGTACGACTATACCTTGGTTCCTTAAGGCAGCATACATCTTGGTTAAGTGAAGTGTTTCCGCTGATGGAGAACAGACATAGTGTGGGGTGATGTTGGACCCGTAGAATATCAACTAAGTATGCCAAGGCACATAGGTACACGAGTCTCAGGTTGAAAGGTAAAAGTGCATGTGACGCACGAGGACAAAGCCAAGGGTTCAGGACTTAGTCAATTTGGACGTCCGGAGCAGAACACGTGAAAAGCATAACCCGGTTGCGTGGATAAGGTGTCAGCCTAGCGACAGGTTGGCCCAAGAAGTACCATGTTATAAGCTTCTAGAAGCACATCATGGGATAAAGTGGAAATCTCATGCTTGGAGAAGCATGCTCACATGGAGGACCACATTCGAACACTTGGCACCAGATATGAGGGCGCTGGAGGGTGAGTTGGTAGTCCAGGAGAGCTATAAATACAAGCACCTGCAAAGTAAAAGAGGGAGACAAAGAGTATGGGCGGAGCTCTGCAAAATTACTGTGAGGACTTTGCTAGTGGAAAATTACATTTGGAAGAGGATATATTAGGCATGAGATTGTAATTTTTCTTTTTGGTAGCTTAGTTACACAAGTCCAGTGCATTGCATGACTGCGGTATGCTTCTCTGTGACACTTTGTAATGGCTCAATGGATGTAATGAGGTTACATGTTATATATATACATGAATATCAATGATTCTAATGCATACTTCTCTCTCATGAGTTCTCTTTCCTTTCATGCTAAGTAATGATGCTTGTATGTTTCTTTCTGTCATAATACACGTTATGGATTTTGTTAAGTACTCGGTCTAAAATGACTGCAAGGATCTAGAGGCCGTTCTAAGCCCTATGGTTCTTATATGTCCTAACTTCCCTTCTAAAATATCTTACACAATCATAGATTATGTTTCCCACTAAACTCACATAAAAGAGAGACTCAGCACCCACGCATGCCTCAAGTGAGCACCCAGCTTTTGCTGGGTGATAGGCCAGCACGCATGGGGTTCCTTTCTTTTGTAATAGAGATAAAAATGACTATGGTTATATTGCTAGGAATTCTAAAATTTATTAACAGGTAGGTTTAAAACTTGAAGAAGTATGGTAATCATATTGGTGCTACAAAGAATTGAGAAATAGAGTTGTTGGTATAGTCTCAAGGTAGCTAAAGGTAGAGTCATCTGATTTTGAAGGTCACATCTAAGCTTGTAAAAAATATGAGAGATTTTTATTAAGATGTATGAATGTATCTTGTTTAGTTATGTTATTCTTATAAGGAACATGGCAATGTGTTATTAGGTGATGTGCATCAAAGGAGTATGAGGGCCTATAAAAAGAGTTTGATAGCTGAAGAGTGAGATGTGCATGTTTGAGTTTAAGGATTTGTATCTTAAGACCTAATTCGGGTCTATAATCCTTGAATATTTCAATGGATTGGTCTATTAAGACCAATATGCCTTAATTCAAATATGCCTATAACATTTTGAGTTATATAAAGTCAAAAATAGTTCCATTAAAGTATTTTTGAGGTCAAAATTAGGTAATTCAACACTTGTAAAGAAGAGTTTAACAATCTTGAGGAGTAAATTGTAGGGGTCAAATCTAGGTAGAGTGCTTCAAGAGGCACGAAAGATAAATTGACAAAAGACAGAATGCCCTATGTTGGTGATCTAGGTTTGAGTTGACCTAGCATGTATGAATACTTTTTGAAGATACTTACAAACTATATATTCAAGTTGAAGTGGATGGTGAACATGTTTGGAGCTCTGTTATAGATAAGAAATGATAGTTTGGTCTCAAGGGGAACTGGGTGGCTCTGTTTTAATTACATCTAGTCATGTTAGTGTTGATAAGGACTGTTTATGGAGTCAAAAGGTTGGTAAAACCTTTAAAGGTAAGTAGATTGTTTTAAATGAGGTCAATAAAGTCATCTTGCAAATGAAGAGCATCTTGGAGGTTTCGTTGTTGAGCTAGAGTCATGTTGGACTCAAGATAGTTGTTTGAAGGTCTGAATTATGCGTAGTGTGTTTTAAGTTAGTTGTATGCACTTTGATTACAAGAAAATACAGGTACTATGTTGCTCAGTAATATTTCATGAAGCATAGAGTACCAAGTTCTCTTTAAGGCCATTATGACAAAAAATTGAACCCAACAGTCATAGCTGACAAAATTCACAGAGGGAAGAGAGTTCTGAGTGTACTGTATGGTTGAAACATCAACATAATGAGGTACGTGGACTATAATCATAGATTTCAAGGCATAAGTTGATATGTTTTAGCTTGGATATCATAAAGGAGAAAGGTATGCACAATCAATGTCATGGAAAACTAGTGAAAGCATAAGAATTTTGTTACATGAGGTGTTCTTTTAGAATCAACATGAAGTATGAAGCATGAAGGTAACAATATTTGAGGATTCAAGAGGTCATGGGGAGCTGAGAAGTTGGTGTTTAAGTTCCATTTTTAGGCAATTTTATCCAAGAAGGTGTGAAGTATCAAGAATATGATCAGGTGTGTTAGAAGTCTTGAAAGCCATGAAGATCAATTTACATGTTGAGGGTGTTGACAGAGCATGAGAAGCATTGAAAGGTAAGAAAGTTGATCATTTTTCTAGTATTCATGAAGAATTAAGAAGATAGGGGGAGAATGTGTTGAGTTCAGCTCATGAAGACAAAGATGTAAGTTGATACAATATTGTTGATAAGGTGAACAATAGGTTTGTGGGTATGGATTCATCCTAGTGGTGTCAAAGACTTGGGGGGAGTCAATCAGATTCATTCCCAGCTCAAGAAATAAGGTAAGTTGGTACAAAGGTTATGAAAAATGAAGAAGTTGGTGAAAGAGATAGTTGTTTTTCTTTGGATCTTGAAAGGTAAGAAAAGGAGTGTTTCTTGGTTTTATAGTTGCAGTTGAAGAAGGTCCTACACACCTAAAAATCAACATGTGATTTCAGATGCACTCAACTTCCTGAGGTTGTGCCGAGATAGTCGAAGTGTGAGAGATTTGATGAATAATCGACAGGAAACTAAAGGAAGTTTAGGGACTATAAACTGGTAGAGTGAAATTCTAATAGTTGAGTTGGTCGTAGGGATAAACAGTGGTTAAGATCAGGTAGCATGAATTCCCTATGATTTGATTGTTTGTTTTGATTTGATTTCCTGAGCTACATAGAAACTTCATTTTAAATAAAAAAATGAAAATATAATTAGTTCAAATAAAAGACAAGTGTATTTAATCTTTTAATTAACTAGATTCATTCCCAATTAATTAAATAAAATGAAATAACCATCTATTATATTTGTCTGAGAAAGAAATAAATTGAAAGAAACTAATTAAACAGCTACAAAAAAATAAAATAAAATAAAATATACATCTACAAACATAGGGAAATGATTAAAATATAATAATATTGCTTATAATAAAATAAAATAAAAAAGGTTATAGCCATATGTAGCTATTCCTTTGTTGCAAGGTTGTCTGATAATGCTATTCTAAAAGAATGTGTTTAAAAGTTATTAATCTAAATAAAATAAAATAAACTTCTTCTAGCAAAGCTTCTGCCTCAAGTTTTATGGAAAGGGAAAAGATTCTTACAAGTAATTTCCTCTTTGTCATCTAAACCTTCCCCAATATAAGTAAATCTAAACTAATTAAAAGAAATAAATTATGTGCAAGGATTTCTTCACTTCTTCCTCCACCTCATTTCCCAAGAAAATCCAAAAGGAAAATCTAGGAAGAATTTATCAAGGGAAGATTTATGAAAGAAATACTAAATGAAGGATGCATACAGGAAGTGATGAAATCTTCCGTTTCTAACAATCTACACAAATATTTTCTTCTAATGACAGTAAATAAAATTATGCAAATATTTTTAATAATTTAAGTACAACCCTAACCTGGTTACTATTGTATGGTGGTAGCTTCCCAAAGGTGAGATGTGTTTGTTGTCTCTGCAGCTTTATATCATATTCCAAAGATGAAATCTAATTGATCCAAGAATGTACAGATGTTGGCTAGTAAAAAAGGAGAGCAAGAACTGGATATGGATGGCTTGGTGCAAGAAATGACTGAAAGCATATGGTATGAAAGAACAGAGAAATGAACTGATTATCTGTGTGGTTCCTCTAAAAAAAATTAGTAACATAACTTTACCTCAAGAATGTGAAATATCCAACCCATCATATGGGTTAAAACTTGGCTATTATAAAAATCTGGGGAAGAAGAATTAAATTTACATGTGCCGATCAAGAAGTGAAAAATCATCAAACGAAGAGGTATTCAACATTCTAAACATAGTAAACAAGGAAGAGAATTCCAATACGAATCCAAGGATCCTAGAGAATAGAAGAAACAATTAAAAAAGAATGCTAAAATCACTCCTGAAATACAAACATGCGTTCAAATACATGTGTTATCATTGTGCGCTAGATAGTGATAGGATTGTCAATTTTTCCAGAGTGGCGGTTACACAATTTCCACGGTGGTTACGCAAGCACTGCAGCAGTTGTGTAATCGCCACTCTTTGGCAAGTGATGATTGCACAACCGACGCTAAAAAATAATGCTACAAGCTAAAAAAATGATCTTGAGAGTAAAAGGTAAGTCTGGGGACAAAGAAGAAAGGTTGATGTGAGCCAAAGGAGGGATGGAAAGGATACAGGGAGGGATCTGGGTCTCATTTTTACCATGGAAGAGGTTTTTACCATAATAGGATACATATCACGTTTTCTTTGGCACTATGTAATTTTTGGGTGTGTACATATTGCCCCCTCATAAGAGAATTTTATCCATGAAGAATGGTGCTTCTAAAGGGAAGGGTTATAAATTTTACCTCATCTGATCACACGTTGATTCAATTCCATTCAAGCATTACTGTTACCTGTAAAATAAAAACAGGAATTTAGTGTAATATAAAGAAATTTTGAAAAAAAAAATGAAATAAAAAGATAAGACTACATACCATTCGTGCGAGGGTGAGAAGTCTACCTACCCCATGCACACCATCCCTACATACACTCACTCAAAACACTATCAACAAACCCAAATATGTGTTATATATATATATATATATATATATATATATATATATATATATGTCATTTTCACTATTTTTAGAAATCATTTGTGTTTTGCAAGTTTTCTTAATTTAAAGCTCTGAACTTCTGGTGACCATTTCATGTACAAGCATATTCAAATCGGCAAGTACTTGGAAATGATGGAGATGGATCCAATGGAAGTGGAGGGAGCTCAAGAACATGTTAGAAATAAGATATTTGGTCTTTTTGTGTTAGACTATGGCTTTTTCTTTTTGAATGCATTTGAGGAGAATTTCTAGGAAATTCATACCTGAAGCAGTCGTAAGGGGTCTCAAAGAGATGGATAGGCATAGTATCTCTATTGTTTAGTCTCTCTTTTTCATGTGTATATCAATATTTTTGGATTTTTGTCTCGCTAATGAGTGTTTTGACCACACTTTCCCTTCGGTGTGACAACAGTGTACTAGAGACATTGACATATTAAATGTAATGGATGATAATGTAATATGATAAAGAAAATGATTGCATTTGGTTACACATGTGGTTAGAAATTATACTTAGGAAACGTTATATTTCAAACAATGTTTAGATACTCCATTCCATTGGTAATTTTTTTTGAGAAAATTATGATGATACGATGATCTTACTCCATTCATGACCCCACACAACTAGTAAGATGTGAGGGCTCTTCACCAAGAGCCAAGAAGGACATGAGATGTATGATTAAATATTGTGTGAATAAGAATGATTATCAAGAGACGAGAATTTTGATAAAGACTTATTCAGAAACCTACACCTCAACCCCAATCAAGATTAACTAACCAAGTTCAAAATGATTTCCGATTATAATCCTTGACTAGACTTAGATCCATGGATGGCCTACTGATTGGCACGATCTAGTTAAAGAATGATTATCTCTCCTAACATGAGCATCTAAATCATTTTATTCGAAATTTTAAATATTCAAGCACTTTTTTCTTTTTTTTAAAGGTTTTATTAACATGACCCCCTATATCATGTTCCATGGTACCAGTAAGACACATGGGCTCATCACCAAGGAAAAATGTAGGTGAGTAATGGAATTTTCCTCCTTTCCCAGCCTCATGCTACCAGTAAGAAGGATGGGATCATCACCAAAGATAAGAAATGATAGAAAATCTAGTTATTTGTAATAAGAACATATGTATATATATATTTTTATTTTACAAGACCTCCTACATATTTCCCCATGCTACCAATAAGAAGCATAGGCTCATCACCAAGGAAAAAATGTAGGCAAGTAAGGGCATATTACTTCTTTCCTAGCCTCATACTACTAGTAAGAAGCATTTGTTGGAAGAAAAACCATTGAGAGGGGGAGTGAATCAGTGGGCATTAATACATTCAAAAACTTAAACTTTAACCGACATTAATGCATTCAATCACTTAAACTTTAACCATTCATTAACCATTCATCATCTTAACCATTCACCATTAATCATGCATTTAAGAACCATAGATAAATATGAAAAAAGAAGAACACATAAACACATGGACATAAGATATAAGTGGGAAACCCTCAAGGAAAAGACAACCCACTGAAAAAAAAAAAAAAAAAAAAAAAAAATTATTATAGACATGTTTCAAATTTAGTTGAGCACCAACTCAACAAGGAGCACTAACCCCTAGATTTAGTGAGGTACCAACTTCATAAGGAGCACCAACCCTACAAGGAGGAACCAACCCCCTAGATGAATCGACACCAGAAAAATCCATCTGAAATATTTTTCACCTCTGATTTTTTGTTGTAACAACAGATGATGACTCAATGAAGCTTACTCTCCTCTCTATCTTTCCCAAAACTACTCTCTAGCCTCCATGCTCAAGAACTTCTTCCTTCAAGTTGATTTTCACATCTAACCTAACTTGCCCACACCTGATCTCTCTAGAACAGAATCTTAACAGAATTTCCATTTCATTTAGGTCACAATTACCTTCTTCATCTCCTTCAAACAACCTCTTAGCTTGCATTTTTCCTCTTCACTCATTACTAGCTCAAATGAGCCTTCTAACTTGCTTTTATACATGTTTCTTCATTTAAAATCACATGGTTCACCATAATAAAGTAAAATACATCCCCAGATCATAATAACATCATAAAAACATTACTCATAGGACCAAATAGGTCATCATCATCACCTAGAACCATCTAGACCTCCATTATGACTCAAGAAGCCCTAAAACACCAAAAAAAACAACTCACCACAAAGGGAATGTTATAGAGAAAACCCCATTTAAAAAAACATGAAACATACTTAGAAATGTTTTCTAAGCCTTAAGAACCTCTGATAACCATGAAACACCATGCAACATCAACTCATGTCATGAAAGCTACTTGAGACCATGCACAACCAAGCACCCTTGAAACTAGCCTTCCAAAAACAATCCATAACGTACTCATATATCATAAAAACACAAGTGTGATGTACCAATGGAAATATCATGACCTCAATGTCATGACCTCAAGTTCATCACCAATCTCAACTCATGTCACAAATCAGACTGTAGAGCCACCAAAACACCTCTACAACCAAACTGCCTCAAACTACCTTGAAAATAGTCATGCAATATAGGGCAAAAAAAAACCTCATAGAATCTCAAACATGATTTTAAAACATCATGGACATGTAGAACATATCCCATACTTCTTTAAATGCCAATTTAGTCACTAGGTCTAATGGACAACTTGAGCAAAAATTGAATTTTTCCAAAAACTTACATTTTTGAGTGGGGCCCACATACTATCACAACCTCTAAATACCACCTGGATAAAATATAGAGGATTCCTATACAACATACATTAATCACATTTTATCAAGAAATTATTTATGGGTCACTACAATTAATATCTCTCAAGTCCCTACATGGCTAGGGATTTAAGAGGGTTTAAAACCAGTTTGTCTTCGTAAATATTGTTCATAAAAAATAATATCAAAATACCTCATTCCACTTGTAAACTCTTCATAATATACCTATTAAACTATCCCTATAATCTTGGATCCCCTTAGAAATCACACACTCTCCAACGAGCATCACAAAGTCAACTTTAAGCTCAAATTTTCACCTATAGGAACTCGGTTTTAGTAAAAATGGTATAACTTGCAAAATATTCAACAAAAGGACCGTAAACTTCGACCACACCTTCATAGAAACCTGCCACACACTCTCCAATGATCACCTTTTCCAATATATGTCCAGACATGTTGACTCCACCACACCAGGGCATGTTTTCACAAAGGTTAGGTATACGAATAAACCTAAAACCATTATCTAACACATGAACTAATACTATAAGACACTTGTGAGTGTATTTATACATCATACTTAGGATCCCCATGCTCTCACCATGAACATCTAGCTGCTACATGCTTCACTTCATCATGCCATACTTGTAATTCATCATTTCAACTCTACTAGGCTTAAAAAAACAAGCACCTTGAACATGCTTGCTTCACCAAATCCGACCTTAACATCACCTTGAAAACCCTTCACACCTACAATGAACTTCATCACACTTATTGATATCACTCTAGCATCACCAAATCACTTCATCACCTCTACCAGCCCTCAAACTGACTCAAGAATCTGTACACCATCACCAAGACCAAGCAATCTCAACAAGAAACTCACCTTGACTTGACGCTACCAATAAACCTTCATGTTTCTTACCTATTTTTACATCAATAAAACTCAATGACAAATCTAACAACACCATACTTTGACATCAATGACAACACAATGCCAACAATATCCCCCTTTGTCACTGATGATGAACCTATCCATGACATAATACACAAAAATAAGATTCTTCCCCTTAAGGAACACACATGTCATCAGCTCATTCTCCACCTTTTAACATTAATGATAATGATACATACCTAAAACATATTCTTCCATAACATCACACTAGACATCGCCACTTGGTTAGAAACATCAACCAAATCAAGACAACATCCATTTCACCTTCTTAAATCTCTATGATTTGAATCTTTTAGAGAAACAAAACTCCCCCTTATGCACATGCTTACATTTCAACTCTAGACTCAGACCTTTATCATGCTCTTCAACACATAATTGATACCAAACTTTACAAATATCATGCTTTTAGTATCTTGTATTTGCATGACTTCATACATGCCTTCATAGATCCTACTTACCTTCCTTCTTGAGGTGAACTCAACACATTCTCCCCCTGAGATGATACACATTACATTATTAACATTCCTACTAATGGAGAATAAATCTTAAATGAAAAAATTCCCCTATCTTTATGACTTTTAAATATTCTTTTCCACCTGCCCCTACTTAAGAAACAACTTAAACCAGCTCAACAGACTCCCCTTGAGTCATTTTCCCATTCATAACTCCATATTTACACTACTCTTCCTCCTAGGATTGTTAAACTTCCCTTGGACAATGCACACTATTACACAATCTGTTAGACTCCTTGACACACACACACACACACACACACACACACACACACACACACACACACACACACACACACACACACACACACACACACACACACACACACACACACACACACATGCACACACTCAACTCTCATCATTCTTTTTCATGATTTTATGATCCAAGAATCACGACACGACTTCACAATACTAACAACCAAGACCTGTTGATGCCACTGATACAAAACTTCTCAAAACAGAGTTGTGATACTCAACAATCTCATAAAAAATCACAGGGAAATTAACACATAACCAAGTATTAGCATACCTTTTTAGGACTAACATGAGACTAACAAAGCTCCAACTATATAAACTTTGATTCATTCATGAATATAAGTAATCAAACATCACAAACATACATTGATCCTTTTAAAATAGAGGCATCATACTCAAAACTAGATCAAGCCTCAAAACATTATGCTAGCAGGACACACCACAACACATTCAAGCTTAGATTTGCACATGTTTTGATCTTCAAGTAACCTTATAGTCCAAATTATTACATCTCAAGGACATATTAGCCTTTTAGACCAATTTCTTATTTCCTCTCATAGCATAGACTTAAGTAAGGTTTTATGACACACCGCAAGGCTTTGGACAAGCTTTTGTTCACACATCACCTTCTCATAGCTTCTCAAGTGATAACACATATGTATCATAAACATACCTTATCTTTTGAAAAAATCACCAAGTACTCAATTATTGTTTCAACAACTAAATCTCTTACACTATCATCATATCTTGAATAGATTCATAAGCTCCCTTCAGTTATTCACTCTTCATGACTCATACAAAAACTTTTGCAAACCTCATCATGGTACTAAAGGCAACAAATCGTACTTATAGGGCTCTTGTACAAATCCATTGACTCTTAGGCATTTTCAATACTAAATCAAACTTTCAATGATAGTTTTCAATAAACTATTGATGCAAATACAAAATAACCATATGTTTTCCTAGCTCTCGTCAGCAAACATATCCTCAAACCTTTTTCCAAGACCCTACAAGACACTGATTTTCATATATAATTTTGATTACACATACATTTTTCAAGTTCCTCTAGATACTTTGTCCTTTTCTCAAGTAGCACAACCCTTGTAATCATAACTCCTTCAAATAAGTATAGATTAATCATCATTTGGGTTACTTGTGATCTTCTTCAACATAATTGTATCAACAATTCAGTTTCCAACTTACAACCCAAGTTTTTTACCATACTCATCCTTGAGCAAAATGTATGCCCAGATAGGACCTTCAATCTTTATTATTCACTTTATTAAGGTATGAAACCTGCTTCTAAGGACTTTCACACCATCTTATAGAACATCTCTTGCAGTATAATGAAATCATTATTCGCAACAAACTTTGTCAACCAACTCTATCATTTTCCTTGCACAATTAAATCAACTACATGTTATCTTAACCAAAACAGAGTGTTGTTATATACGGAAAAAAAAATTAACTGTTATTTAAGTCTTCACATTATCTAGCTACCAGTTGTTGGTCATTATAAATGGCTAAGTATTAGCCATGCACGGAATATGAATACCACATGTATGAAGGCACACACAGATAGTAAAGAGATATGTAGAAGAAACACGTAGGAGAATGTAAGTGTAAACAAGGAATGGAAACATGTTAACGCACATAGGTTCACGTAAGGAAGGATCGGTTCAACACGTAAAGGCTTGCGCATATGCACACAAAGTTAATGGCTTATCTATTTTCAAAGCAAGGCTAAAATAGGAAATAAATCAGAATATGACATGACATGTAAGGTACATCTAAAAATACAAAAGCACATGTAAACAAGGATAAAGATGGCACATGAATAAAATTTATTTATAGGATTAAAGCATGAAATAGGTTGGGATATTCATAGCTCAATCTAAAGATAAAGAAATTTTTCAAAAATCATGCAGTCTATGTTTAGGACATCTATTATTAGGAAAAATGCATGTAAACAGTGAGGGGAAAGTCCCCACCATGTATAAATATATGTCTAGACTCCTTGTAATCAGTTAGTGCTTTGATCCGGTATGATGACCAAGTATTATTTTGTAAATGTAAGGAGAGAGCATGCAAGTATGTGCGCATAGATTCAGTGCATGGATGCAAGCAACACATGATTGTAATCAACATGTTTAATGTTATGAATTATTGTTATGATAGATAATTGTATTTGGGTTGCAAAGGTTAGCAGATCTGAACATGGTATGATGGGAGTTCAAATACTTTTGTTGACTATATATGTTAAATGATTTCCTTATTATATGTGTTGTCATTACTTGCTAAGCTATATCTTCATTTATGTTGTAATGGTTATGATGATTATATATGCTTTAACCACTTGTTGATAAGTGAAAAAAGGAGGGACTTGGTGGTTACATGTGTTTCGGGTGAGCATTAAGACCTTTTCTAAAGGAAGTGCCAACCCGCTCAACAAAGCATTGATAAATAAAAGACTACATTTTTGTTCCATTGTCGGGACCTCTTTTCATTCTACTCTTCAGGATGTGGTGTATGTATGGCATCCCAGCTAGCTTTGGATAATATTGAGCTTTGGGTGCATGGCGTCTAGGACACATTTTCTCAAAGATACAACACTCAACCAAATGTTAATGCATGGAAATGGGTAGAAGATAATCTCTATGATCTCTTGTATGAGACGTTATTCAACTTCTTTCTAATAGAAATGTATGAGTGGTTATAAGCTTACGTGCAAAACAAAGGTTTCTGGCTAGGAAGGAATCAAATGTGGTGCTGGGAAAATTACCAAGAACTCTTTGATTTATATGCACCATGGAAAAGAGTTGTAGATCAGTGGTGGGAAGGTGTGTTGTGTAGTTATACCTTGGAATGTGTTATTTTAACATAATCGTGCCCTAAGGAAGTAGAGTTCTAGTTCTTACACGATCTAAAGGGATCATATTTACATGTGACACCTTTAGCTATCAAAATCTTGATTATATAACTGGGAATGGATAACCTACTGATGGAATGCTAAAATGCCACCACACGCAGGGGCTGGAAACAAGTTTGGGAAGGATTGTGTTGGTCTAAGTGAAAGAAAGAGAAAGATAATAAATATTGTGCACATATAATGATGTGCGAGAGATGGCATTTGAAGAGGCAATGAGACTAAGAGGATTGATGTCAGGTGGTAGTGATGAGAACCCTGTAGAAGGAGAAGGACCATGAGGTCATGTCTTTCTAGTATTTAGGAAGCATGTAGACACTAGAAGGATGCAACCTTCGGTTATATTTCTAGGTCCTGGAGTCAGTATATTACTAAGGAGATGATTCCTGAGTAACTGATTGGCACTGCATCTGACCCATTTCCTGGACCCCTATCCCTTTCTTCATGTTTCCTCTTTTTGGTCATATGGAATCTTTCTTTTGGAAGATCATCATAGTGACCCTTGAGTTTTCACTGATTTAGGGTACATTAGGCATCACCATGTTGGGTATGCCAGCATACATGTAGGAATGTATCCCAGTATTAGGTGCCCATGACCACGTAGTAGATTAACTACACAAACATGCTAGTGCAACATGCTACCTGTGTTTGGACATAGTATATTTTAGGTAGTCCGCATTTAGTAGGCGTGTCATTACGAAGATTCAAAGCAATTGGCATGATACCAATATGGAAGTTATGTGACTCATAATAAAGGACCAAACATTATAGAACATTAGCAATCCACCGTGTGAAGTTTAGCATTCAAAAGGTACATGTACGTAAGGAAATTATTCTATAAGCATCCACCTAGGTCACGCACAAGGAGGTACAAAGGGACTGGGTTCTTCTACCTACTATGACATAGGATGGGAATTTCATCCTATTGGAGGGTCCATATCTATCTAGAATTTGGCCCCACTCGTAGCTACAAGAACGCATATCAATCCATTACACGCACAACTGCTACCTAGGCCATGACCCCAACACACACCACATAGAATCTCAAATCTATCTTTTATATGTAGTACAATGCTCACTTGCCAGAGTATCACTAGGTGTAGACAGATGTAGGACCAAACATGGACCCATAAGTGTGACATTATTTTTCTTGGGATTATGATGCTAAGTTATATAATAGCTCTTATACCGAAGTCATTTCAAGTCAATTGTAGGTCTACAAGAGACATCTAACAAAGGGGGTGCTGACATACTAGTGATAGGTACAGGAAATATGATCCAAATCAGAACATCTTATGAGACTTGAATGACTGCATTTTCACGTAACCTTTTTGGTTGAATTATGTATCACCTGAGTTGAGCATATAGATCAGGGTCTAGCACTGCCTGAAGGCACCCTTGACTCAAGGGTCTAAGTGCCCCAGTCCAGGAGTGATCTAGGAATATGGCAGGATTGTTGTAAGACTTTGATTGTCCACAGATTTCCCCCTATGATATTCAATGCCATATTTAGCACACGTAGATGGTAGTACTATCAGGAGGAGTTGCTAGAGGACAACCTTTTCGGAGGGAACTTTCTCATAAGATACTACAAGTGATGCTGAGGTAGTATGTCCTTGGATAGCATCTTTGCACATTGTAATCAGTTGGAAGTGTATACACTAGAGGTTCAGGATCTCCATTCCATGTGAAGCTCATATTGCTAGCAATAGCTACCCAGGTTGGAGAATCTATCGGCCATTCCAACCCATAAGGAATGCGTAGTGGATTATGGTGTACTGATTACGAGGTGGAAGGACCATTAACAACAGACCCCCTTAGATCTTCTATGTAAGAATATATCGTGTCATTGTGTGATATTATACACGCTGTGGAAGATTTTTCATAACCAAATCATGATGTCCGTAAGTTTGAGTTACTCTATGGACATCTACAGGGAATCAGATAGACACTAGTATCTATATCACGCAAAAAAAATTTTGATGCACACAGACCATGATATATGCCAAGTAGATCATACTGGATGATGTAATCAGATGCATGGATGGTATGTGAATATCCTTAGGGTTACATGCAGCTAGAAGTGAAATATTCTCAGCTTTTAGGTGTCAAGAAGCACAAACCAGTGAAGCGTGCAATAATGGAACCATCTTGGAGTCTTTTGTAAATGGATAACAGAGATCAAGGGTGATGGTCCATTGGGGTACTAAAGGATGTCATTATGAAGTTTTGCGTGAGGGAAGTGTTATACTTAGTGATCTCTCCTGATCATTATTAGATGCTGAGTGAAGCAAAAGAATTTCCCTGCGTTGCTCAGACGTGTTTGTGGTGTTAAGGCAACAATATAGACTAGATGATTCATCTAGCATCTGTATACCCAGTATGTGTAAGAACAATAAGAAGGTAAAGTGCTCGGATATGATTACTATTGGATGCATCCTAAGATAGTGCCTTAAGTAGAGCACCTAATAATATGGTTTAGCCTAATACTCTCAACCTTAGTTAGTCACTATGTCGCATCAGAGATGATCATGCACTACGAGCAAAGAAAGGTGAAACCGCTTATCTAAAGGCCCATGGAATTTATGAAATGGTGAAGTATCCAGATGTAACCTGAGGAAGAATGACAAGGTTTATTAGGCCCAGACCATTGCACAGTCATTAGGGATCTATAAGGGGAAGGTTACAATGTTTAAAGGAGAAAGCGCATGAAAGGAGAATGCACTGAAGTCAGTACTGAACTACCGTAGAAGGATATTGATGAGCGTAATGAGGGAGATAGGTGAGTCATATAATGGTATAGCATGAGAACATAATTCCACAACATCTTAAGAGTAGGGGTACGCACAAGAGGATAACTCACATGATTGGTATTGATAATAGAGTGGCATCATATCCTTGAAAAGGCTAATTTTCCGACCTCATGATCCATGAATATGATAAAGAGATCACACTATATGCAGTGATAAATGGGTAATTAGTAAGTAACATTCTTCCATGTTGCATGTTCAAAGTTATGAATGAAATTGGATGCAGGGGAAATATTCCTTGCTACCATCTCTACAAGTACACAATTTTTATTCTACTTTTGTGTAGATGTACCACGAGCCCTAGTATGTACATGTTGAGTTAAAGCAAGAGACACCAAGTTGGAGTGACCTGGTTGAAGGTATTTTTCATACTTTTGACTATTTTTCTACTAAGGGTACATCAGTTCGTGAAGCCTTACAAATCATAAATCATATCACATTGGGGAGATAACGTGAAACTAGAAGAGTCTTAGGATTTCAATTGTTTGGTGAGGTCTGATGTTGTAGCACACGAAGACTTGGTAGAGAACTAGACATACACAGTTGGTGGAGTGCACATGGAGAGAAAAAGAGAAAGGGAAAGTCTGGTGTACCTCATATATGACGAGGAAGTAGAGGATTTTTATGTAAAGAACATCATAGAGGATGTATGTGAGGTAATGGACTTCTGCAAAATGAGTAGGCACAGTGTGTGCATACCATTTGCCATTGAAAACATAAGAAAGTGAATATTAGATCTGGGGATGGGCCTAAGGAGGTGATTATTGGTGATTAGTGGTATGAACCTAAGGATGCAAAGATATAATTGAATTACTGCATGTAACTTTTCGAGATTTGTTTCCTAGAAGATATCATGAATTGAAGGGTGTGCATCCATCACTAGGTAAAAATGAGGATCAAATCTTATGGATGGCATACAAACGGTTTACAAAGAGGCCTTATAGGATGAATCCCAATCTACGTGCATCCAAGGTGAAGGAGGATAATTGATAAGATGCTCACATTCATGTATATATTGATATTATTAAAGTAGTTTTGAATGGATAAGGCCCCATCGTGATTATCATTAAGAAGGATGGCCAGATCAGGATTTATGTTGACTACCGGTGTTTCTCAATTGTCATCATGTGTCATGGATCATTTTCCTACGCCACTTACTGAAGAGATATCTCAGAAAAGAGTGGCAAGGTGTGATTATATATTCATTCACATATGGATTTTTTCAGGTTACCACCAAGTGAGGAATTGCGTGCGAAGATTAGGGAAAATGACCACTTTTTCTAATTGAAATGGGAAATGTTTTTCCTACACAGTCCATGTTCTTTGGCTTGAAGAATACACCAAGAGTGGTATTCTCGTGCATTGTTGGTGTAGGCCAATTTCAGGTCTTTATTCATAAATTTATTCAAGTCTATTTAGATGACTGGACATGGTTTATGGCCTAGTGTAAAGACCATTGTGGACTACTTAAGATTAAGTTTTTTAACGAATTGCAAAGTAGCTTGAGCATCTCATTAAATATCAAGAAGTGTATTTTTTGCTAAACTTCGTTTGAGAACATTACTTGGTCATATCACTTGCAAAGAAGGGTTGTTTCGGTAGACCCAATCTAAGATTGCTAGTTATTTTGGGGCTAAAAGAGCCAACTAATCATAGAGTAAAGAGCATGTGTAGTTTCTTGGGGGCATAGTGGTTATTACCAATAAATTTTTATCAAAAGATATGCTAAGATTACTACGTTGCCCTTTGAAAGGAAATTTGATGAAAGGCCAAGAGGAAAAATTTCATTGGGGGTGATACGCAACAGTAGCATGATGTTTGATACCTTGAAGGATAAAATAACCACTACACCCATATTAGGATTTCATTCTTGGAGATAAGTCCTTTTCATGTACATATAGATGCTTCTGGTTCAAAAATTGGGGCAGTAATGATGCAACCACCAGTTAGAAGGAAATGTGGATCATCCCATATAATTTGGTGCAAGCAAGAAGATGACATTGGAAGATCAAAAACTATACAACTACATTGAGAAACGTGAGGCATTTTCAATGATATTCATGCACTTCAATAAGTTTCAAACGAGTACTTGTTGGCCATAGCCATTTATATTCTATACTAGATCATATGAGCATTGAAGTACTTGGACAATAAGTCTAGTCTTGCAGGGGTGCATCTGTCGTTGCATTCTCTTATCTTCCAGGAGTTTTATTTCTTACGGTACATAGTAAAGCCTGGATTAAGAGAAAATTTAGGACCTGATCACTTATCTCAAGGATAAATTTTTGGTGAGGATGCGTACAGAGCATAGAGGATATTATGCCAGATGCATAGTTGCTTCATATTAAACTCTTGCACCAGTATGATTTGGAAGATATTACAGTGTTATCTTGCACACTAGAATTTACACCCAAAGGAATGAGGACATTAGAAAAGAAGCAGATTGTTATCCATGTAAAGCCATATTAGATCATTGGAGGAAATTTGTATAATATGGGTAGAGATGAGGTCTTGTGTAGATGTGTGTTGAATCAATGAAGTGCAATTTTTTTCATGGAGGAAGCACATGCAGGAATTAGTTTGGAGTGGACACTATGCAGCGAGAAGCAACTAGCATGCATAAGATACTTACTGGTAGGTCTTATGGTGGTAAACTGTATGTACAAGGATACTAAGGTATTTGTTAAGGCTGTGTGATCATTTTCAAGAGGAATGGGTAAAGCTAAAGAATCTAAGATGAGATGCCACTATACCCTATAGACAATCACATGATCCATTTGAGAAATGAAAAATTAACTTTATAGGCCCCATTGCTTCGCACTTGTGCATGAAGGACAGGTGTGCGTTACTATCATTACCACATGCATACATATTACTTGACAAGGTGGGCAGTGGTTGCACCTACAAAGGACCTACATCTACAATTCACAATAACTAGATTTCTATAAGTAAAATATTGTAAGCAGTTATGGATTATCCATTGAGCTTTACAAGTGATAGAGGAACTCACTTTCTGAATGATAAATACAGATATTTTTGGTAGAGTTTATGGTAGCACACCAATAAGCCTGCAAAATTGTCAAGGGAAATTTGCAGGTAACCATACCCAAAAATTTTGTTTTGGCCCCAAGGAAGTTTGACAACGTTCTAAAGAAGCCCAAAATTCTCTTCCGAAAATCAAGTTTTAAGGACTTAGCCATTTTTCAGTCTTTTTGAGCAGGGCGCTGACATTGTCATGCTGACATGATGAAGGTGCACCAAAGGGCGCTGATAAGTTCCTGTCAACATGCTGATAAGTGCGCCCAAAGGCGCTGACATTGAAAAGTGCTGACATGACAAAAAGGTGTGCCAAAGGGCGTTGATAAGTTCCTGTCGACATGATGAAAGGTGCGCCAAAGGGTGCTGATAAGTGCGACATGCTGAAAGGTGTGCCAAAGGGCACTGATAATTTCCTGTCATGTGCGACATGCTGAAGAGTGTCGCCTGAAAGTGCGCGCTGAAGTTCATGTTGACACGACATGCTGAAAGGTGCGCCAAAGGGTGCTGATAAGTTCATGTTGACATGCTGAAAGTGTGCAAAGGGCCATTTCCAAAGCACCAAAGGGCTGACAATGTGGTGTCGACATGCTGAAGAGTGCGCCAAAGGGCACTGATAAGTTCATGTCGACATGCTGAAGGTGTGCCAAAGGCGCTGATAAGTTCATGCTGACACGACGAAAAGTGCGCGCCCATTTCCAAAGGGCGCTGACAATTGGTGTCGACATGCTGATAGGTGCGCCAAGGCGCTGATAAGTTGCTGCGATGACAGGTGCGATGACTTCATAATGTTGCACCATGGGATGTTGCCATCCAAAAACTTGCCCATTTCCAAGTCAACTGTTGACATTTTGCCATCCAAGATATTTTCTACAATATTTTGTAAGTGGTTGGTTTCCTTTTTGCCTTCTTTTCTTCTCTTCTTCTATAAATACCCCAATACTTGTTGTATTGTGGGATGGAGTGAATATCTTTCAGATGAAAAATAGAAGTGAGGAGAAAAGACTTTGAGCTTTTTGTAACAGAAGGAAAATATTAATACAAATATTTAGACTTTGTGCTGAATACCTGTGTTATGTGCATTAGATCTTTCTTACGTCAGATCTGTGTGTTTATTCTGTTGGATCTGCTTCTGTTTTATTGTCATTTATTCATCATCAGTATTGCTTTGCTCGTTTATGCAAGTAGGTTTGGCTCTGTTTACTACCAATCCCAAAACATAAACCTTCTGACCTTTCTGCTTTGGAATTCATTTCTTTTCTTCCTTCGGACCTGCTCTTTCTTTCCCCTTCTTCCTTTCCTTTCTTTTCAAGTCAGAAACACCCCTACTGGGATGAGATCCCAAACCCCCGAAGGTAGAATTTGTGAGACTTGCATAGATTCCTGCTGGTAGAATAGCAATAAACCAGTTTTGCTTTGCTGACTCAAAGAGGGGCTATGCCCTGCACACTGTTGGCTCGTTTATCCATAGATCTGCCCAAGCGACAGATTTTCGGACCAACAGTTTTTGGCGACTCCGCTGGGGAACGAATAGATCTATCAGATCTATGATGGTGGTAGGATAGAAAATCAGAAAAATAAGAAAATTGCTGCTTGTTTGCAAATCTGCACTATTTTGTCAAAAATCCAAAATTTTGCAAAAGTAACTCAAATCGAAAAATTTTCTTTTGAGATCCATAGATCTGGCCTAGTTGGAGACCTTTAGTTCGCTGAGTTTTTATAAAAATCAGTTATTTTGCCATAGATCTGAGTTTTTGACTGTTTGCCAAAAGTTTGAAACCCTTTGAAAAAAGTCAAAATTAGATCCGAAAATCAGCTTACTAATCTTCTCTGCCATTTTATCCTCGCTGTTATTTGTCATTAACCACAATCGGTTTTCTGAAGAGGATAGTTTTTAAATATTTAGAAAAGTACATGCTGCTGGTTTTTGTCAGAAAAGCCAGAAAATCAGCAAGTACAGCCAAAAAGAAAGTTTGAATCCATGCTACAAAATCGCAGATCGGAAAGACACACTGGCAGGTGAACCCTTTACGCGTAGCAGGAGAGCTCGTGGAGAAACTGATCCTATTTTTGATCTGCTTCAAAGGCACAATTTCAGCGTAACACCGGCACGTTTTTCAATGCTAAGCTCGGCTGACCGGTCATCCAGGAGTGTCTCACCTCCACGAAGAAAGAATCTTTCGCAAGGGGCATCCACATCCCTTTGTAGTGCCTTACTACTTAGTGGAACCACACTTCCAGCTCGTGTTCTTTTTCCGGAATTTCAAATGGCGGTACCATGGGGAAATGCTATGGGTCCCTTGGCTTTACCACATCCAGTTCACGCGCTCCCTCACGGAAACCGAAAGAATTTTCCCAAATTCGACGGGAGTAGAAATCAAAGCACGGATTCCCACATATCTGCATTCATTATGTCATGCAGTATCCTGGATGTAACTCATGAGGATGTGTCGGTTCACCTTTTTCTGGAAACTCTACAAGGGCCTGCAGCTGAATGGTTTCAACATTTACCGGCCGGATCTATTACCAGTTGGGCCACCTTGCGGGATGCTTTTGAAGACAGGTACAATCCTTCAGAAGATGCATTTTCATTATTATCATGGATCACTCACTTGAAAAAGGAGGCAAATGAAACCATGCGCAATTTTATCACTAGGTTCAATGCATTAATCAATCGTGTCCCTGTTGCCATGCTTCCAACACCAGAAAATCAAAAGTGTTTCTTCGTAAATGCTATGAGCTCGAAAGTTAGTTTCTTGCTCCTTCAAGAATGAGTGGCCACCTTGATTCTTGCCCAAGCCGCTGCCATTCAAATAGAAGATAATTTGATAATATCTGGTGAATTGAAAAAGGAATCATCCAAGCCTAAATCTTTGGGCCCTTCGCCCACTACTTTGTCTGATCCAGCCTTTCAAAAGATGGCGAATGACTTGCTTGCATTAAAGAAGCAGTTGGCCCAGGCCTCCCCCAGTTCCTCATACCGGGATATTCCGTGGAGGAATTTCATTCCTAACAATGTTTCACAAAGGCCGCGCTTACCCGCAACTGCTCCGCGGTTGGCGCTTGAGGCTCCTCCGGTCAACGCTCTGGCTGAAATCGAAGAAGAAGAGCAGTATTATGAAGAACCTTCGTCTCAAGGCGAAGATGATCAAGATGTCGGTGAACCGACTGGCGACTCTACTATCGGGTATATGGAATTTGATGAGGAAGAATCTGATGAAGAAGAGGGTACCCAGGGATATGCAAGGACAGTCATATGCTGTTTTTACCCGCTCGCAAGGAAAAGAAGCAAAAGTTGCTGCCCATGTCCAGCAGGAGAAGGCCGTGTCAAACGCGCCTCCGATCATTGCTAAAAGAGGTAATCCTCTTCCTACTCAACTCCCTGGCAAATCTTTTACAAGGAAATCCTTTCCCCCCATCTCTCCTCCAAATCAGTCCTCTCATGTTCCTACCAAGACTAGTAATCCTATTCCACCATCGCGAAGTGAGGGACTCATTCCTTCACCAACGCAACCCTTGGCTACATTTGATATCATAGATCATGCAAAAAAGACCAAGATCCAAATGTCTGAAGCTGAGTATCTTCAGTCAAATCCCGAACAGCTTGTAAGATTGACCAAGTATATTCAAAGTCAAGCTGTTGTATCTAAGCAGGTTTCCCCAAAAGGAATCCTTTCCACTCCCCTTGAATCCCACATAAATGTTGCTTCAACATCTGCATCAGGCAAGATAGAGCCTTTCTATCTCTCCCTCCTAATCAATGGTCACAAGTTGAGTAACTGCATAATTGATTCCGGAGCTTCTGATAACATCATGCCGGCAAAAGTTGCCCATGCTTTGGGCCTCACTCTTACCAAGCCTTTTGGCAGATGTTATTCCTTGGAAACCAAGCAGGTTCCGTTGATTGGCCAAATCAAAGACGCGCAATTTGCATTTGCGGCATTCCCAGAGAAGAGAGTAAAGATGACAGTCCTCGTTGCTGACATTCCAGCAGCCTACGGAATTTTGCTGGGAAGAAGCTTTTGCAGTGAAGTTGGTGGAGAGATTCATATGGACTGGTCTAAAGCTAGAATTCCCGTCAAAGGTGTAATGCAGACTTTGGAGCCGGAATCACAAAAGAAGTACTTGGTTACTAGCTCTGAGGACCCCAAAGCTCAAATCCTTTTTGAATCATCAGGGATGGGGAACTATTTCTTGTCTACCGAGTCTGACAAAATGGTTGTTCTCGTTCAAGAAGGAGATCTTAATAAGATCTGGACCTTGCAGTTCGATGGCAGCTGTGCAACCAGTGGATGTGGCGCCGGAGCCGTGCTAATATCTCCCGAGGAAGAAGTCATTCCTCTCTCTTTCAAGTTGTAGTTTTTTAACACAAATAATACTGCTGAGTATGAATCTTTGTTACTTGGCATGCAAGCCGCAAAAGAAAGAGGGATTAAGAATCTGAAAGTGCAAGGTGATGCAGAGCTAGTTGTAAACCAAGTCAAAAGGATTTACCAAGTGAAGAATGAAAGGCTCAGGCATTACCGTAATGCGGTGTGGGACAGCATTGAAGAGTTTGATGCTTTTTCAATTGAATCCATTCCAAGAGCCCAAAATGACATGGCCGATTCATTGGCTGTTTCAGCATCCCTCATGCTTCCTCACCCAGGTTTGAAAACAAACAAATACACCATTGAGGTGGTTTTCCGCCCGAGCGTGCCAGACAATTCTCAGCACTGGCAAGTATTCAACGACGATAATCAACTCATTGCCTTTCTAGAGAAGGCGGAAAATTTTAAAGAATTGCACTTTGAAGGATCTACTTCCACTTGCCGTGAATCAGTCACCGATCAAGACGATGAATCTGAAGGGAACGATGGCATATGTCAGCTCAAAGGAAATAAAATTCCAAAGGGCCTGGTTTCTCTGGAGCGGTTGTTTGACAGGCATGACCGTTTTGTGAAAAAGAAGAGGCGAGATGACCCTGACTCATCCCCAGAAACCGAACCGGTCAATATAGGTTCGGTAGAGCACCCGCAATTTGTGAACATTGGAAAATGTTGCACGCCTGAAGGAGAAGCGGAAATTTGTCAAGTTGCTAAAGAAATATATGGATGTATTGGCATGGTCCTATGCCGATCTAAAGTATTTTAAGCCAAAGGACATTCAGCATGACATCCCATTGAAAGAAGATGTCAAAGCCTTTCGCCAGAAGCAGAGGCACTATAATCCTAAGATCTCGGGTACTATCCAGGCTGAAATTCAGAAGATGCTGGATGCGAGAATCATCTTTCCTATCCATCACAGTACTTGGGTAGCAAATATTGTGCCAGTGTGCAAGAAAAATGGCGAGATACGCATATGCGTAGACTTTCGCAATTTGAATCAGGCTTCCTTGAAAGACAACTACCCACTTCCGATAATGGATCAAGTTCTGCAAGCAGTAACTAGATCAGAGATGTTGTCCATGCTTGATGGTTTTTCAGGCTACAACCAGATTGAGGTTTTTCCTGAAGATCAATTTAAAACAGCATTCACTACTCCCTGGGGTACATTTGCCTACAGCAGGATGCCTTTTGGCCTAACTAATGCTGGCGCCACTTTTCAGTGGGCCATGGATTTTGCATTCAAAGGTATGATGGGGAAAGTCATTGTGGTTTATCTAGATGACTTAACCGTGTTCTCTAAACAACGAAATGATCATTGTGATCATTTGGAGCAAGTATTGGCTAGGTGCCGAGAACATGGGATTTCCCTAAACCCAAAAAAGTCTGTTTTTGGAGTCACGGAAGGAAAGTTGCTAGGGCATGTGGTTAGCAAAGAAGGAACAAAGATAGATACCGAAAGAGTTAAGGCTATTCAAAGCCTTACTCTGCCTACAAGCAAGACTGGTGTTCATTCTTTCTTCGGAAAGGTGAACTTTCTCAGGCGTTTTGTTCCTGACTTTGCTGAGAAGACTCGTCACATATTGAACATGATGAAGGGGTCACCAACTTTCAGATGGAGCGAGGAAGGGAAAAGGTCATTTGAAGAAATAAAAGCTTCCGTTGCTCATGCACCAGTCCTGGTATGTCCCGATTTCTCCAAGGACTTCATCATGTATAGTTACGCATCTGAGCATACTGTGTCCGCAATCTTGATGCAAAAGAATTCGGAGGATGTTGAATCTCTGATTGCGTTCATGAGCTCTCCCCTCAAGCCTCACGAACTAAAAATGTCTCAACTGGAAAAGCATGCCTTCGCCGTTGTCAAAGCAGTGAAGAATTTCAGGTATTACATTCTAAACTCTCATACGGTGGTGTTGGTCCCTGACACGGCGGTGAAATCAATTCTAACTCAACAGGAGTTAGGAAGCTTGCGAGGAAATTGGATCACAAAGGTCCAGGAGTATGACCTGGATATTAAACCAACCAAGCTGGTAAGGGGCAAGGGCCTATGTCAGCTTATGGCTGAAAACAAAGATTCAGAAAACCCTGATGAAAGGGGTGACTACACCGATGAAGCACAGAACCGGCTGGAAAAACCCGATTCGCTGCCTCTGGTCCTATTTGTTGCGACTAGTGATGAATGGTATTCCGATATCGCTTTCTTCCTCACCTATGGCGAATGCCCAATGCACCTAACTGCAAAGGAGAAGCACACTATAAAGCTCAGAGCAGCTAAATATGTCATCTGGGATGACGGTTTATATAAACGTGGGATAGATGGCATCTTTTTGCGATGTGTTGACAAACCACAACAGGTAAAGTTACTCGAAAGTTTTCATAATTCAGCCTGTGGGGGTCATTTCTCTTCCTCTGTGACAGCACATAAGATCATCCGAGCTAGGTACTATTGGTCGACGCTCTTTCAAGATACAGCCACCTGGGTGGCAAAGTGTGAACCTTGCCAGCAATTCGTCGGCAAGCTGAAGTTGGCTGCTTTTCCCCTTAGGCCTGTCATTGTCAACGAACCATTCAGGCAATGGGGAATTGATTTTATTGGTGCACTCAATCCTCAATCGAGTGCCGGACATAACTATGTCCTTACAGCAACGGATTACTTCACCAAGTGGGTGGAAGCCATACCTGTCAAGCATGCCACTTCTGAGGTGGTTTGTAATTTCATTAAAGAAAATATCATTGTCAGGTTTGGCGTTCCAAACAAGATTATTGCTGATAATGCTTCTAACTTCTCCTCGTGAGAAGTTATTAGTTTTTGCTATGAATATGGGATAACTTTGGCTCATGCCTCAGATTATTACCCTCAGGGAAATGGTCAGGCGGAATCCAATAACAAGAACTTGGTGACCATCATACGAAAGTTAGTGGATGAGAATCAACGAATGTGGCACAAGTCTTTGTACGACACTTTGTGGGCCGATCGTATTACTCCCAAGAGGTCTCTTGGCATGTCACCTTTTCAAGTGTTATATGGCACTGATGTCGAGCTTCCCATTTCTGCTGAACTTCCTGCTCTGCGCTTGGCACGAGCTATTGAAGATGAAACTTTCCAAAATTCTCTTGAAAAGAGGATCATGTATCTGACAGAGCTCGAAGAAAAGAGAGTAAGAGTGGTCGACAAGATCACCGAACATCAGAATCAAGTCAAGAGACTTTTCGATAAAAAAGCTAAGCAAAGAAATTTCCAGGTGGGAGACCTCGTCCTTCTGTGGGACAAGCGAAGAGAGCCAAAGGGCATGCATGGAAAGTTTGATTCCCTGTGGAGAGGACCTTTCAAGATCAAGCAGCTCAACGGAGAGAATAGTTTCTATCTCTCATATCTGGATGGAACCAAGCTCCCGCTTCCCTATAGCGGGCAGCATCTGAAGATCTTCAGGAAGTAGAGCTTGCTCTCTTCTTTGTACAGTTTGCTTTAGTTGTGTGTTTGTTTTTGTCGTGTGTTTGCTTTCTGTTTGTTGTGTGTTCCCTTTTGTTCGCCCTCCGGTCACCCTTGTTTTTGACTCTCCAACCCAATGGATAGGCACATGAAGATCTGGGATTCTCTACCCTTAAGTTTCACTCAAAGATAGTCCCCAGAAAGAGCTAGCTGTTATCCTGCAAAATTGTCAAGGGCAATTTGCAGGTAACCATACCCAAAAATTTTGTTTTGGCCCCAAGGAAGTTTGACAACGTTCGAAAGAAGCCCAAAATTCTCTTCCGAAAATCAAGTTTTAAGGACTTAGCCATTTTTCAGTCTTTTTGAGCAGGGCGCTGATAAGTTCCTGTCAACATGCTGAAAGAGTGCGCCAAGGGCACAAGGAAGTCCGTGTTGACACGATGAAAGGTGCGCCCAGGGCGCTGATAAGTTCCTGTCGACATGCTGAAAGGTGCGCCAAAGGGTGCTGATAAGTTCCTGTCGACATGCTGAAAGGTGCGCCAAGGGCGCTGATAAATTCATGTTGACATGCTGAAGAGTGCGCCAAAGGGCACTGATAAGTTCCTGTCAACATGCTGAAGAGTGCACCAAGTGCTGACAAGTTCATGTTGACATGCTGAAAAGTGCGCCAAAAGGCGCTGATAAGTTCATGTTGACATGCTGAAAGGTGCGCCAAAGGGCACTGATAAGTTCATGTTGACATGCTGAAAGGTGCGCCAAAGGGCGCTGATAAGTTCCTGTCGACATGCTGAAGAGTGCGCCAAAGGGCGCTGATAAGTTCCTGTCAACATGCTGAAGAGTGCGCCAAGGCATAAGGAAGTTCATGCTGACACGCTGAAAAGTACGCCCTTTTACACTAAAGATTGGTTTCTTCTTGGGATCCATTGATCAATGTAAGATATTTAAAAAGCATGTTGGCATACACGATGACTTCATCCATGTAGGTGCAAGGCATGATATGTTGCTGACATGATGAAAAGTGCGCCAAGTCAACTGTTGAGATTTTTATATAATTTTCTGAATATTTTGTAAGTGGTTGGTTTCCTTTTTGCCTTCTTTTCTCTCCTTCTTCTATAAATACCCCAATACTTGTTGTATTCATGGAGTGAATATCTTTCAGATGAAAAATAGAAGTGAGGAGAAAAGACTTTGAGCTTTTTGTAACAGAAGAAAAATATTAATACAATATTTAGACTTTGTGCTGAATACCTGTGTTATGTGCATTAGATCTTTCTTATGTTAGATCTATGTGTTTATTCTGTTGGATCTACTTCTGTTTTATTGTCATTTATTCATCATCAGTATTGCTTTGCTCGTTTATGCAAGTAGGTTTGGCTCTGTTTACTACCAATCCCAAAACATAAACCTTCTGACCTTTCTGCTTTGGAATTCATTTCTTTTCTTCCTTCGGACCTGCTCTTTCTTCATCCTTCTCTTCCTTTCCTTTCTTTTTGCAGTCGGAAACACCCATACTGGGATGAGATCCCAAACCCCCAAAGGTAGAATTTGTGAGACTTGCATAGATTCCTACTGGTAGAATAGCAATAAACCAGTTTCGCTTTGCTGACTCAAAGAGGGGCTATGCCCTGCACATTGTTGACTCGTTTATCCATAGATCTGCCCAAGCGACTTCCCCTTACGTTTTTCTTTTCTTTTTTTTGTAATACACGTGTTCGCGCATAGGAGCTAATTACTCTATTTTAGACTGATGTGCAAAGGACCACACATGATTTTAATGTGGGTGAAGTAGATACAAGAGCACATAAGGTAAAATGGGAATTTGGTACTTTTTGAGAAGCTGGTAAATGTGAGAATGACGACATGAGAGAATGGTGCATGATGAATACATAATTTGGTGCATGAAATATGATGTTATGAATGGTTGGATATGGTGTGAAGGTGTTTAAACATGTTTTTGATTGAACCTATTGTTCAGAAGAAAACCACATGATTAAGAGTCATGCAGGGTATCACGAGGGAGGATGTAAAAGGATAAACTACTTAGTAATTAGCGTAGAGGAGGAATGTGTGTAGTGCAAGGAGATTTGTGTAAGAGGGTCTATAGCCTGGGAAGTAGTAGTGCACCTAGAGGTTATTGATTTCCGTGTGTAGGAGAAAAATCACAAGGAAAGTAAAAATAAAAAGCATTTTTAAAGAAAAAAATGGTGGTAGGTGAGAGCAATTAATGCAGTAAAAATTAAAAACTCTATAAAAGGGGTGCAAGCGAATTCATTCTTACCTTTCTTTTGAGAACTTGTGCAATCGAAGAGCTTATACAACTAAGTGTGAAGAAAAGTGCAAAGTGTAAGAGCAAACTAGAGAGCCGAATTGAACCAAGAGTCGGGTGAGTGAACATAGAACCTTGACATTGGAGAGCACCTTGAAGAAATGGTAGCTTGTCAGAGGGCATGGGATCAATATCAGAGCTAGGGTTCACTAGCAAGGAAAAGCTAGGGTTTGAAGGTAGAAAGCTAATTTACGGAAAGAAGTGGTTCACATAAAGCACTTAGGGCATGAAGTTGAAGTAGATCAAAGAAAGGGTTTGAGAAGAGATACCAACATCGCAGGAAAATGGTTGAGAAAGTAAGTAAATATTAGCACCTAGGGCACGTATTTTGTGGATTTGAGGTTTGAAATAGTTAAAAAAAACAATGACACCTATCCCCAAAGAACAAAACCAAGAAGATTTTTTTTTACAATACGTCTAAAGATTGGTATTCAAAAATGTAATATCCACCAAAAGTGGTAGTAGGGAAGTCATGGGTTTCATAGTTAACAAAATGTAAGATAATTAATTATAACCATAGAACACAAGCCCATGAAGTAGATACTAGGAATGATGTTATGAAGGAATTCAACAAGAGGACAACAGAGGGAAAAATTGTCCTTGATGACAAGGTTAGGAAAGACTTAGAGAACACAAGGGTATTACAACTATAAGAGTTGTCATATTTTGGGAAGGCTATGTGCCTTTACCAGTGGCTTATGTCTACGGTGCATGAGAACTTCTTCTACTTCACAGGAAGAAGAATGTGCATAACTCCATAATTGATTGGAAAGGTGATTGGGTTACACGATAGCAAAGCAAAGATTGGGTTGGATTTAGATGATGAAGTTATAGTCGGAGCCACAACAATAAATTTTAACTATCAACAAGGTAAATGCACATTTAGTATTGTAAATATTACCGATCCAGGAACTAGGGTGGTTATGCACCTAGTGAGTTATAAGTTGGGAGCTTCTGAGTGTTGGACAGAAGTAAACAGGAATTTCATGCATGTTGCTCACAAGATGGCGCAGAATAAACTATACAACATTGCCTTATATATTGTTTAAGGAATTGTTAAGGAAATTAAGGCCCATGTGAGCAAGGGCAAGAAGATAACTTGGGGTGTCTTTCTTCTATTGATTGTGTTTTAGGAGATTGGAGTACCTGATGGCCAAAAGACAAGATGTGGGTCTATCCAATAAAGAACGAGTCTCCCTCACAGTAATTTGCAGAGTTCACTTGTGATGGAGCAATAATAGTCCCTTATAAGACTCGTGTCAAGAAATGGTACAGGAGGTTCCGTGAATCATTTGATAACAAATGACACGTACCAAGGGAGCTATTGGCAATGTTATATAAACAGGCAGAGTTTGCAGTACTGTAACATTATTACCTTGACTGATTATTGCTTAGTAATGGAGAAATGGGATCATGGTGTAAACTACCATTTTCTTTCATGGAAAAGTACTTATAGAACGCAATAAGTAGGATAAAGGGTGTGCAGAAATTGAATTTCAACACAAATAAGGTAGATTCTGACTACCATAATTTATGCCAGACATATGTATATCCATCAACGGAAACATATGTGGAAATTGTGGAAATAGATAATATGGACATTGATAAAGCTAAAATGTGAATTACATGCCTAATCTGATTGTTATTTTAGTAGTAAATGAATATACAATTAAATAAGAAATTAACCCAAGCAAACTAAGCCGAAATATGTAAAACCCTAAGTGCAAAGAAGAGGTAAGCGGACTTAGGTGATTCGCAGTGATATTTGTATTGTGCCAAAGTGCAGACCAGATGAACAAAAAGGGAGAATCAATGCACAAAGCCTCAAGAAAGTGTGGAAGATGACGATCTGCCTAGACTAGGATGCCTGGAGAGGGATATGGGCACTTATGGGTGCCCTAGACCTGATTCTAGGTGCCTATATCTACATAAATTCTAAGGAAACCTCCTCTAAGTGGTTGTGAGGTATTCATTGTTGTTCTCCTTTGGTCACTATGAATTCGTACAATGATCGCTGAAGTCACTAAAACCCTACACCGAAGAAATGACTTGTAAAACCCTCAAAGAGAAAGAAAAACCTCAAAAATAAAGATGTAGAATGAGGGTTCGGACTGTCCTTAGTTGTCACAATGGTGAGCTTACAACTGAGCATTGCACTACATCTCAAACCCAATGTATTTTTGTGTGTGTGTGTGTAATTATTCCCTAGGTGGCTCTTGTGTGTGTTGCACTTGATAGCGAGCAAATAAGCTAGATGTAAAGAAATGTAATAGATGTGTACATGGAATAGAATGAACTTCCCTCCTATGAAGTGTATGTAGAATAACCAGCCCTTTTTTCCCTTGGATTGTGTTAAATGGATGCAATGGAGCTCTTAGATGCTTGATGGATGCAACCTTATATGGTGATAACTAATGCTTATTGTTTGGTCCTTTATTATGATCACATAACTTTATATTTATATGATTCCCTTACTTGAATTTTGTAATTAACCCCGAAAATTCCTACTACCAAAAATATAAGATGCTCAAATGGATAGAAAGGACCTAAAAAGTGTGAACAAAGTATACTGAGGTCACGGGTGCCCAGAGGGGACTAGGACACTTGGTGTTGGCGTCCTGGCTAGGCACTGGTGTCCAGGATGATAAATTTCGAGGTATAAAAAAGAAGACTGAGAAAGTAAAGGTGTAAGACCAAAATTCATAATAGAAAGTAAAGAAATATGGCCAAAGACATGGGTTAATTTGTAATTTTCTTATTTAGGAATCATATGAATAGTAACATGCAATCAGGACTAAATAATTACCTAAAGTGCATGATTTTGTCTCTACATTTTCCCCCCACTTTATGTTGGTGAGCGGAAATATTGGTAACATAAATTAGATTGAGATGCATACCTAATAACCATATAGATTGATGTATAAAGAGTGTGTCGAGGGATAAGACAAAGCATGGAGTGATAAAAGTGTGAAAATTGGATGCTAAGGAGGAGAAAGTGTGAAAATTGGTGATGAAAATGAACCTAGGGCAAAAACACGTGTAGATGTCGTGATGTGCCTATTATTGATGTTGATGTTATTGTTGTTGATGTTTTGAACAATGTTGACTACCACTTTCCATACAGACAAACCTGTAAAAGAGAATAACAAACAAGTAGTCAAATACGCGTGTATATGTGTAAAAAACATGTAAATAAGTATGTAAAATGAAAAATGTGGAAAAGAAACATGTGCATCTGACTATGGCGAGGAAAGAGAGTAGAAAGGATCCTGAAGATGTTGTAGATGAATGAGTTCTTTGGTGATCTCACACTAGTTACGTCGGCCACAAACTTTTGGGGTGATCTCACGTCAAGTCATGGAAGAAGTGTACAGAGAAAAGTCTAGTGTTATCCTCCAACCTTTAACTTCTTCCTGCAATGTAGAACATCACTACAAATGGTGTGTAAAATTCAAATAATTCAATCCAATGTGAAAGTGTTAAGCATGGTATGCCCTGTAAAAGCCGTTGTGTGGAGTTTTGTAGACTATGTTGAACTACCAAATGTTGTGTAACTACCCCTGGTTATAGGTGTCCAAGAAGGCTTGTGATGTGCTAAGGACCCAAGTTTGATTCTGATCCCTGAAACTGAAAACTCTATTGTACCAGTAATGTGTTGTGTTGTGTAATGATTACAGACAATTGAATTGGGTGACTGATTCATCCAAATGATTCCCCCCTCATTCGGGGTACATGCAACGTCATTGAAGAAATATGTGGCCCAAAGGAGGACCAACCGCTATGCTGAAATTGTGCCCTGCATGAGGGTAAGGAATGTACTTGGTAGAAACCAAGGCACACACAAATAAAGTGGCTAGGAGACAAGTGTTAGTAAAAGAAAAGATAAACACGCATGTATAGGATAAGACCTAAGCTAAGCAGACAATATGTAATCTAAGATGCAAGAAGATAATGCAAACAAGCAAGAAGACAATGTACACCGAAAAAATCAGGTTGCAAACATAGGACACCACTCACATTGTCATGAGATAACCAAGGCTGACAAAGCCAAAAGCAGATAGTGTGCACGTAAGACAAAGGGAAAATCCCGAAAACAAGAGCATACAAAGAGAAAACAATGACAAACAATGTAATAGACAACAAAAAGAAGCATATAATCCTGCATAACAAATGATACACATGAAGCACCCATTAGCATGTTAGAAAGATAAAAAATATGTCAAAGCATATATAAT